>OX244007.1:17805000-18307500 GCA_945859715.1 Apamea sordens
TGCAGCTATTCGATGTCAGTGAGAGCATCCAATCGCATTCAGACTCGATCAAATCGAGTCTGAATGCGATTACATTGGAATTTAATTAGACAAATAATAAGCTTTTGATTAATACGTCGGTTTGCGAAACAATGGGCTTCATTGGTGCATTGTTGCCTTGTTGGCGTAGATTGCATTCCAAATAGTATGGCGTGTCTATATTTGTTGTACTGTTGTCGGTGAGGGTTCGCTGGCGCTAGGCGTTAAGTTTATCGCAATGAAAAGTAGAATAATGTTTAGTCGTTTTGCATACAATGAGCCTTATTAACGACACATTAAGTGTACTTAAATGTCTGCCGACCCTATAATGAATGAAAATGTTACAGCAAAAAAACTGACAACTGAACTTTATTTCGTAGTCTGTTCTTACGTTCCCACAAACAAACTTTTTGATTTTGTGGGGCATGTTGTTTAAAGTACAAGATAGCTAAGAATTTGTATAAATAAGGAACATTATTAAATTATAATATTCCGTCATAGAGCAGTGGTGGCCCAGTGGTAATGACCGCTACTTACGAGTTGTAGGTCGTATAGGTTCGAGCCCCGACAGGCGCAGCTCTTTGTGTAAATTATTTCATCACCACTGCTCTCAAAACGGTGAAGGAAAACATCGTGGGGAAACTGGCATGTCCTAGAACCAAAAATTTTGAAGACATGTGACATCTACCAACTGCATCACATTGGACCCGCTTGGTGGATTACGGCCCACTCCCTCTTATAGAAAAAAGGCCTGTGTCCCAGCGATGGGAACATTATAGACTGATTATGCTAATAATCCATCTGTCAAGTAGGTACTTACTAAAAGAGCAAGTTGCACCTTAATTAAATACTTGTCCCTAATAATCTCTGTAAATAATATCTCGGCCAATGTTAAGTAAAATCCAAGGCGAGCTCGTGGTCGGAGTTCAAGCAAAATGAAGGTTACGTTACAAGGATCCAATGAGCCGTCCCGAATCTCACCCAGTTAACTTCCAAAACTTCTCGGCGACATTATCATCAAAAATTAATTTCCTTTCTTTCGCACTTAGATAGGTAAGTATACGAAATGAAACGAAAACTTTATCTCATGCCTACTTCACTTCACAAACTTTCTGGATCCGAGATAGGTAAAACTCGGGGGATCGGCTTTACGACTCGTTATAAGGAAAATTCGTTTGGGACTCAAGTTAAGGAAGTTGAAAATGTCAGGTTAAGCTGAAGTTAAGTTTGCTGCCATTCCCTGGGTACTGGTGCTGGTCAGTGCTGCGAACTGGAATGTTCCGAACTTGTTAAATGAGCAATGCAAGAGGGCAGTCTGTAAAGGCTAACTTTTGTTACAGAAATATTAATGGATTCTGACTGTTTGCTGCCTCAATACTCGTACAATAAACATTTTACTACATTTTACAACAAAATTAAGATAATAAAAAACGATGTTAATAAATAAAAGTTACTTATGTAAATATTTACATAACTTAAAAGCTGAAGAGTCTTTAACTAATAATAATACGTACAAGTATATAAATAGGAAAGAATCATCAAAAAATACGTCCGCATCGTTGTTAACAGGAAAAGTGCCCAAATGGCTGGTAGTAATATCACGTTGTATGGCAATTCTGATTCGTAGGCCAGAAAATAGGCAAGCCCTATGGGCACATGAAGAGATGACCAACCGCTTTGTTATGTCTCGAAAAACTAAGTGGGCACTCCGACCGCTTGGCCCTAGAGATTCAACCCCAAACGGCTCGAACATTTAAGTTCCAATAAGATCGGAATATTTGCGCCGTTTGAGATTTTCCACACCTCCAGTAGCCACCCCAGCACAGCCTGCCGTGCTAGGATGATGGGATGGCGCAAGGGTGTCGACACACGTTACATCCCACACCAATGGTGTCAACATAATGAATAAAGAGAACAAAACAATAATAACGAAATGCTTGTATGTGCACCAGCAGCCCCGTCCCTCAGGACGTGACAATATGATCATTACAAGATGTTACACCGCAATAAACATTTGCTTAATCAATACGCGCGCGAGTGTCGTGGAAATGAAGGCGAGCTAGGATTGAATCAGCATCAAATGAGATGATTAATGTTCTGTACAAGTTTTCGGATGTTTTTCTTTACTTGTGCTACAAATGACATTGCTTCTTGCCAAATTTCATGATTCTAGGTCAACGAGAAGCCGGTACCCTATAGGTTTTGATTCCCTTGCGAGTGTCAAAATATGTGGCAAAAACAGAGCATAAACGCCCAAATCTTTTCATTGAAAAAAGGTCTTGACAGACGGACGGACAGACAGACGGACAACGAAGTGATCGTATAAGGGTTCCGTTTTTCCTTCCGAGGTACGGAACCCTAAAAAAATCAGGGGGCCTACTGCGAAGTGCAAAGTGCGAATGTTCGGATCGGACCGACACATGGCCGAACCGAATATTATTGACAAATGCGAAAAAAGTTCGGATCGGCTCAGTTGGTTCGGGACCATATGATAGTCAATATTCGAAAGAGTGTAAGGATTGTAGGATCGGAACCGACCGAACCAAATGGTAACTTCGTAGCAGGAAACGGCCGACCATTCGGCCGATACTACTTCGGAGTAGACCCCCAGTATTTTTGCCATCGACACGCTAAGAAGAAGAAGTACTTACGGAGCGGGGCGAGTGAGGTGTGGGGTGCGGGAGCGGGGGCGGGGCGCGGCGCAGGCGGGCCAGGGCGCTCAGCAGCCCGTCCGTGGTCACGCCGCCCGTCCCGACATCTGCAACAACAAGGACACGGTTTTGAAAAGCTGACAGTTTTAGCGATCACGAAGTTGGAAAACGATATAGCGTTGGTATTTTGTATCACAAATCACTAAGTGCGGATTCCACTAATGAAACTAAATGCGATCAGCACTTCTAAATCGCGTTCAAGACCTATCAGTGCGAATATTCCATAGCAATTTTGAAACTGGCAGCTTTTGAACGCGGTAGTCAACGCGTTTAGTTTCTTGGTGATGGAAATGTATATGGCTAAACGAAGTTAATAATTTGTGGTGCAAGTGGGCTTTACATAAGCATTTTTCAGTACAGTTTTGTGCGAACTTCATAACTCATTCTTAGCACCAACATCTTTAAGAGCGAGCTACTTTTCGCGCTTATTAGAGGGCGGCTTACTTTTTCTATCACTTCAAAGTCCGTAGGTACTATTTGAAATCCTTTTTCTTTGGACTGATATACCAGTCAAATGCCTAACTAATTAGCTATTTAATGTATGTACCTACTTAATGACATTAAACACATTTCTTCGAAAAGATATGTTTTCCATTATATTTTTATTATGACATATATTTTGCTTATGAACATTCAACAGTTTTAAAATACTTCTATTAATTGACAAACATAAATGGAAAGCATTTTATTCGAATGGAACAGATAGTTCTGTCCGAGTGAGCGCCCGCTGAGCCGGGACACTGCCGACCGACGTCACTCGCATCGCCGGCCGACAATACCGCGATATGAAAAGAATTTACATAATAATGCGAAGCTTTTCAGGTGCCCTACGATTTAAAATAAATACAGCATCATCATCATCCTCTTGTGCTTATCCCAATTTATATTTGGGGTCGGCGCAACTTGTCATTTTCTTCCACCCTCCTCTATTAGTCCCCCCCCCCCCTTTCTAGCCATATCAACTTTGACACAGCTCATCCATCGTTTCTTTGATCCACATTCATACTCAAAACTTCCCTCATAATAACTACCTACCAATTATTATTTTTTTAAATCAGCAAATTCAAAAAATACCGGTTGATGGAACTCCAAATTCAAGATGACTAATGTAACATCAAATTATTCAGCCAGACACACAGAGTCTAGAAATACATTGTTTTTTTATTATTTTTAGGTGGTAAACTGGTTGATAAGTATGTACGTCATGTAGTTAGTGCCATTATTATAGGTGACAACTCAACATGATGTGGTCAAATATTTGCCTGTCTTCTGACAAGACGGGACGTGACATAATGTTTAATCTTAGACGTTAATAAACTAAGCTACAACCTTGGAATTAATACTGCTCCTGCAATGATGAACTTTTTTGATGTTACGCCATTTTCAAAGGTAGTGTAGAATCCTTTTGATCCTACAGGAATCCGCTGGATGCGAGAAGCACAGAACTGATCGAAGTGGCGGTGCTTGGGCGGAGGCCTGTGTCTAGTAGTGGACGTTTTTGGGCTGAAATGATGATGATATCACGACACTGGCTCAGCACCACACCACGCATTTCGTGCAGACACCGCTTCAGTTTCAACGGTTTTCCGCCATTCGTGGTGAACTGATAGTTGACATTAGTGACAGCTACCCCACAACGATGTGCATGAGATAGTGTTTACATATAAATATATTAAATAGATACACTAAAGGCACATTCGCCAGTAGGCACAATCCAGTTAAGTACGGGGTAATACGATACCCCTTGGTAAGACTGGTTGTCAGACTTTCGGGTTTCGACTGTCAAAGATCCACGAAAGAGAGCCAACGGCTTAACATGCTTTCCGAGGCACGGAGGGGTCTTGATATGTAAAGATGGTCACCCATCCACGGACCAACCGCGGCAAGCGAAGGTTAACCTGTTCGATCGAACCGTGCGGCTGTTTTTACTTAGTCACAAGACACCCCACCCACAAGCCAACTATACCTTAAAATTTATAACCCATAGCACTCGACAAGTTTTCTATCCGTGAATGAATTTATTAAATAGGATGAGTATTTCGAAGATTACCTCCAACGAGTACATCCAAACTTACAAACTTAACTTAAAATATTTGTGTAGATAAGTTCCAGTTTCCTCATGATGTTTTTCCTTGTGTGGTTTTAGTTAAGAAAAATCCGATAGGTACAGTCACCAAATGAGATAAGTAACCGGGGTCGTTGGATATAGATAAAATTTAATTTAATTGGTAGAAAACAAACAGTTCATTTATCAAATTAAATCTCTCGGTTTCTTACTAAACTTCGACTATATCCGATGACCCTGGTTACTTATCTCTTTTGGTGACGGCACACCCCCTGACAGCACTTCGACACGAATGTTTCTACAAAATAAAATTGAAAATGAGTACACAAGTGGCGGAAAAACGAATACCTTAAGGTATTGATGACACACGACGCAAACCTTCCAAAACGAATACCTATGGGAATTGATGAGACTCGACGCAAACCTTTCACAAATTGGAAGGTCGGCAGTCCGGTGATTCACTCTTTACCTCATAGATAAACTGCATTAAACTAAATAATTCTTTACGCCGCAGAATTAAGAGGAAACATTTAAAAGGATACAATAGGCTTTCCTGTTATTGTATTACAAATTACCTGTTATATAAGTACTTAATGTAATTACCACCCGACATGTCTAACGATTTGTTGGATATTCCCAGAATGCATTATTATCAGTGTTGCATTATCAGCGTTGGTCATGACGACTGACCGCCCTGACTGACCCTACGTCACCTGGAATGGGCACTCATCTGTAAGAATTTCAACTAGAGAACCAAGCGGAACCAAATAGTTCTGAGAACACAGACGAACATTATCGTCATCATACCTGATTCCAGCTTATCAAGCCAGGATCTCTATGAGCCGTCGTCTTAGTGGTCTTCACTAAAATACAGCCATCTTTATAACCGACTTCAAAAAGGAGGAGGTTCTCAATTTGACTGTACTTATTCTTTTTTTTGTTTGTTTGTTACGCAAAATCTGTGGCAATTGTGAATTGATTTCAAAAATTTTAATCAAAAGAACTTGTTGTTTTCTGTTTCTTTTAATTGGTAGGGAATTCCTCAGAGGTAGTCCGATATAAATTTTATTAACTTTGCTTGGGTAGTTTTTGAGTTAGCTTCAATAGTACGCATTTTTTCCATTTAGTTTATAATATGATGTTATAATAAGTTCCTGTCACTGATATTTAAGTAAGTAGTGTTATACGAATTTGTGTGGGGTAGATACAATACAACTAAAAAGTGAAAAAAAAACAACCGACTTCCAAAAAAACACTAGGTACATTATGTACACACACATCCTACCGGGCGCAAACAGAACAATATAAATGTGCCGTCGATACGAGAATAAGAAGAATATGGTGACATATTTTACACAATTACTCAAGTATAATTAAAGCTTTACATCATTTGAGCATTCTACATACCTGGAAACTTCATGAAATTACCAAACAATTAGTTAGCAGTACTAACCTACAGGCCGAGCGACGTAACGACGTGTCGGCAAACTATTGCAACTCGCGCAGTCGACCGCTGAAGCACTCGAGTTAATAAACTTCACAGTTCCGAGTTGCAATTGTTGGGTACTCAGCAGTAATTTGATTTGTAAGGTAATGGTGGAGATGTAGAAATTGTTGGATGTTGATTTTGAATTGGAAATTAGGTTATTACGAAGTTTGAATGTCATGTGGTATTGAACACGCGTGTGAAATTGCGATTTGAAGTCAATTATTAGTTGGTTTGCGGACTCTCCGTCCGCATACCGGCCCATAGTGCTGCTCGACGAGGTTGGTAAGCTCTTTGAGAGAGTGATTGCGAACCGCCTCGTCGGGCACCTGATGAGGACGGGGCCGGATCTTGCGGATAGCTAGTTTGGCTATCCGCAAGATCCGCAAGGGGCCAGTTCCGCAAGGGGCGCTCGACGGTGGACGCCATCATGCACGTGAGAGCCCTCACGACGGGGGAGGCGGTGTCCCGGGGTGGGGTCGTCGTGGCGGTGTCACTCGACATCGCCAACGCGTTTAACACTCTGCCCTGGAGCTGCATTGGGGAGGCACTCCGGTATCACCGGGTGCCGACTTACCTCAGACAGAGCCGTCATATACCCCGGTCGCGACGGGAACTGGAACCGGCGAGAGATGTCGTGCGGTGTCCCGCAGGGATCGGTTCTGGGGCCACTCCTGTGGGACATCGATTACGACTGGGTGCTGCGGGCCGACCTCCCTGATGGCGTCAGCGTATTTTGCTACGCTGACGACACGCTGGTCCTGGCGCAGGGGAGGCCGCATCAGGCGGCGGCCGACGCGATGACACGCGGGGTTGCGATAGTCGTGGAAAGGATCCGGCGGTTGGGTCTCGAGGTGGCATTGCACAAGTACGAGGCCATGTCCTTTCATGGGCCCCGGTACGGGCCACCTTCGGGATCCCAACTGATGGTAGGAGGGGTTCACATCTTCGTCGAGACAACGATGAGGTACCTGGGTCTCGTCCTCCACAGCCGGTAGAACTTCGTCGAACACTTCCGACGTTTGGCCCCCAAACTGGAACGGACCGGGGCCGCCCTAAAGCGGCTCTTGCCCAACCTGAGGGGGCCAAACGCGTCCTGCCGGAGGCTTTACGCGGGGGTCGTGCGGCCCGTGGCCCGTGGCCCGTGGCCCTATATGGGGCGCCGGTGTGGGCGCGTTCACTGCGGCTGCGAGCCGCCCACTATCTGAACGCGCTCCAAAAGGTGGTAGCCGTAAGGCTGATCCGGGGGTACCGCATGATCTCGGGCGAGGCGGCAAGCCTTGCCGGACTGCCACCATGGGATCTGGAGGCGATAGTCCTCGCGCGCCTGTATGATTGGCGCGCGGAGGCACTACGTCGGGGGGAAACTCCGCATTCGCAGCAAACCGTGGCGGAGCGGACGGACCTCCGGCGTGATATCATGGTGGAATGGAAGTCGCGACTTTCGCAACCCAGCGCAGGGCACGCCACGATAGTGGCGATAAGACCCCTCTTTGAGGAGTGGCTAGAGAGGCGTCACGGCGTTCTCACCTACCGCCTGACGCAGGTCCTCTCCGGACACGGATGTTTTGGGAGGTTCCTGCACATCATCAGGCGGGAGGAGACGCCCGGATGTCTTCACTGCGAGGATCGCCCAGAGGACACGGTGGAGCATACGGTGGAGGTCTTCCCCGCTTGGGCGGAGCACCGCCGTGTCCTTGTAGAGGCGATCGGCAGCGGCGGCGACCTCTCGCGTCCGGTCCTGGTTCAAGCCATGGTCCGGGGCGAGAGGGAGTGGGAGGCAGTCACCTCCTTCTGCGAAGCAGTCATGCTAGCGAAGGAGATGGTGGGATGGCTGAGGGAGAAAACCTCACGCCTCAGCCGCCGCGGGAGACGCTCCGGGCGTCGGGAGCCGCGTGACGACTCCCGGCCACCGTAGGCGCGGGCCTGCGGGCGGAGAGTAATGGGTAGCTCACCGTCCGATTAGGACCAGGCCCGTCTCGGACGGCGCTTATGTGTTCCACGGGCGCCTCAAAGAGATGTCAGCATAAATGATGGGGCCCGATAGGGCCGAAGCCTGCCAGGGTAGCGGGATCGTCCGAAAGGGTTACCGCTGCCCTGGAACATAAAGGGCTAAGGAAGGAACACGAATAGGTTTTAGTCAGTAAGAGTCTGACACTTCACCTGACACCTTCCGCTCCACCCAAAGCGACCCCTCCCGCTTTGGGTGGAGCGGAAGGTGTCAGGTAGCCATTTGATGATTTCCCATCCACAAAAAAAAAGTATACTTGGTTTGATAAATTAAGATACCTACACCAATGGGTTTCATGGTTGGTGGACATAATATACAGGCTGGCAAGGACTTCGACGCACAAAAACTTCTGTTATACATACATTTGACCGCGTAGGTATCACTTTTCTATGAACCATGTGCTGAATCCATTGCTTCAGTTTGACGTCAATGTTCGTCACCCTGTATAATTAATTACCTTATAAGTTATGTTCTCCAGAAAGGTCGGGTGCGGTTTCCTCACAACCGGCGACGTACGTGTATGATCTGAAGGACTATTCCCGTCATTAAAAACGTTCAAAATGTAGTCGCAATCTCATCTCAGCGACAATCAATGTTAAAAACTGGTCAAAAATGTAGGAAAATTAGAAGTATTTTTGACTGTGAAAGTTCTTAAAATTACGAGAACTGCCCCTCTTATTATATGAACGTAAACGAAGCAGGAGGGCTATGTAAGGATCGTAGCAGGTGGCGCTCTGTAGTTCCTGCCTACCCGGTACCTCCAGAGAAAAAGGCGTGAACTTATGTATTTATGTCATATCTTTTTTAGATTGCATCATTGCTTGAACACTACAAGCGGTTGAGCTTAAGCAATAATATTTTTTATTCTAAAATTCATTTATCGACGGAAACTCACGAGAACTTAAATCAGTTGAGAACTCTTAAAAAATACGGTTTACTTGCTTATTTTGTTTAAATTAATGTATTGTAATTTGTTATAGACTACTGACCTTGCCAACGAAATCAAAAAAATGTTTTTACTTTTCGGTAGGAAACTCCTAAAAGAAACAATATTCAAAACGAACTTAAAATCTCCTTCGGACAACATAGCAAATAAATTCATAAGGCCATACCTAGGTACATATACCAACAACAAAGGAACCCAAAAAAGGCAATGAATTGAACTCGCGATGACGTCACATTCGGAAGACTTCGCGCTGAAGAAGAAATTTCGAACGTTGCGTACAAACAGTTTCACCATAAATATGTAAATTCTTCTAGCCGAACTTTCAATCTAAATTCTACCTTTAGAATTTAACATATGGTTTAAATTTCCTTGTGAAGGTATGGGAATAATTTAAGGTTGGGGTCCTTATTAGACCGTTTTGCTGATATTAAGGTGAGTTCACATAATGGTCTTTTGAAGTGAATCGATTTCGATACCGATACCTTTATTGATTGCGGTGAAAAGGAAGGAAGTGTCTATCTTTCGCGATTTTTCTGCATCGTGAGCACAAATGCTGTGTACCTGTGATTTTCATTGACCTTTAACAAAAGACCATCACCCTGAGCCCTGACTTTTCTTTACTTGCTATTGAATCAAAGGAATATAGAATTTAGTTCGGTCTAAATTACATCATTTAGACCGATTTCCAGATTTCTAAATACCCGTGACACTGTAGTGGTGGCCCAGTGGTAGCGGCCACGACTTCGGGTTGCAGCTCGTAGGTTCGAAACTAGACAGGCATTTTACTTTGTGTAAATTATTTCATCACCACTGCTCTCAAAACGGTGAAGGAAAAAATCATGAGGAAACCGGCATGTCCTAGAACAAAAAATCTAAGTATCTAATGTGTCAACCAACCCGCACTGGGCCTGCGTGGTGGATTACGGCCCACTGCCTCACACAGAGAGGAGACCTGTATCCTAGCAATGGGAACATTAGAGGCTGCTTAATAAATGCATTTCCTTTCTTTTTCTTTCTTTCTTTCTATTATGATGTAATACCCGCGCCACTAGTGTGTCGGCATTGCAACATAACAGACAGCTGCTTATCCGTCATTTATTCAAATTAGGCTGAGAATTAGCACTTTTCAAACGTCAAAATTACACAAGACAGTCCCGCAAAACGCCGTTCACCACTTCCAAGTGCTTTCGCTGGGAAAAAGAAGTGGCTGTGAATAACAAAAACAATTTAAAAAAAAAACTATTTAAAAAATAGCCACAAATAGAACAAAAAAGGTATAAACGTGAAACCCTATAAAAAGAAAAAAATAACCTTGAAATTATGAGCCTACGTGAGTACGTATGAGATTCGGGGACCGCTCTAATTATTAGCCTAACGTTCTGTTAAAGTTTAAAATAGTAGCGGTTCGTCGACGGGGGAATACCCCGTCGTTTTTGCGTCGGGGGTTAGAAATACTTCTGTTCCCAGCTAAAGCACGTGGAAGGAAGTGCTGAAGAGCAGGCGTTCTCGTTAGAAATACTTCTGTTCCCAGCTAAAGCACGTGGAAGGAAGTGCTGAAGAGCAGGCGTTCTCGTTAGAAATACTTCTGTTCCCAGCTAAAGCACGTGGAAGGAAGTGCTGAAGAGCAGGCGTTCTCGTTAGAAATACTTCTGTTCCCAGCTAAAGCACGTGGAAGGAAGTGCTGAAGAGCAGGCGTTCTCGTTAGAAATACTTCTGTTCCCAGCTAAAGCACGTGGAAGGAAGTGCTGAAGAGCAGGCGTTCTCGTTAGAAATACTTCTGTTCCCAGCTAAAGCACGTGGAAGGAAGTGCTGAAGAGCAGGCGTTCTCGTTAGAAATACTTCTGTTCCCAGCTAAAGCACGTGGAAGGAAGTGCTGAAGAGCAGGCGTTCTCGTTAGAAATACTTCTGTTCCCAGCTAAAGCACGTGGAAGGAAGTGCTGAAGAGCAGGCGTTCTCGTTAGAAATACTTCTGTTCCCAGCTAAAGCACGTGGAAGGAAGTGGTGAAGAGCAGGCGTTCTCGGGAACTTAAATGATTCATTTTCTGTGAGTATGTTTGTTTTTTTTAAACACTTTTACACGTCAATCATATTTTTTTAAAACTAGATGAGGTCGGCGTTTCCTATTTGACTACTCTGAGAAGAAAGGCTGAAACAAACTCACAGGTCACAATCTTTTTAAAGTCCAGACATAATCTTGGTCAGATCATATGAAGACCATGTAGATTGGTGTCTGAAATGGTCTTTTGAGGAAAGAACCAAACAGATTGAGTGGACCTGCCCAATCAGTGCACGCATTTGTCAAAAATCGTGCAGCTCAACCCAGAACTTGAGGAGGTACTTACTTATTTAATTAGTAGCTTAATCGACAGAGGTTGTCCTGTCCATATTTCAATAATTCATATTCCTGTACAAATGCGCCTTCAAAGTTCCCGAATTTTCCAATTTTCCTGGCAGCTTTTCACCTTTTCCTTCTATAAGAACCTGATTATCCGACCTATTACGAACATTTTAAAACAAAAAAAATGCCTAATCATTTCGGCGGTTCTCAAGTGATGCGCTTGCCAACGAAATCATTTCATATTTAAGAAAGTCACAACCAGTTACTATGGATTCAGTACATGATTCTGGACCTACCTGCATTGACATTTTACGACGGTTATTAAAAAGAATGTTCCATACATTTTGACCGTGTAGATTTTGCATTTTTCTATGAAACAACAGATTTGTATTTTATAACCGACTAATAATTTCTACTATAAGAGGTCTAAGTCCCGCCACCCTGTATAGATTTATCTATTGACATCTACCATTAAAGATTTTTTATTAAGCCTACCTATACGTTAAATGCGCCTATCCTAACGTTATCTTTATCTTTTCTTTATCTTTATCTTTACTTATAATAAATCTGTAGAAGTGAAAATTCTGAACATTGAAAATATCAAAAAAATAAATGGCAGGGGGTGTTACTAGACCGACACCAAACCCAAAACTGTGATTAAAAAAAATTTTGTCTGTCTGTCGGTCTGTCTGTCTGTCTGTCTGTTTGTTCAGGCATCACGCAAAAACTACCGGTTCGATTACGATGAAACTTGGTATAATTATTCCTTAATATCCTGGGCACCACACTGGGTACTTTTTATGCCGGAAAAGTATCTTATAAATATATAAAACTCAAAGGTGACTGACTGACATAGTGATCTATCAACGCACAGCCCACTGGAGGGATCGGGCTGAAATTTGGCATGCAGGTAGATGTTATGACGTAAGCATCCGCTAAGAAAGGATTTTGATAAATTCTACCCCCAAGGGGATAAAATAGGGGATGAAAGTTTGTATGAAAAATCTTATTCCTTGAGTTAATAAACTTGAAACTTAGCACGAATACTTATCTAAATAAATTATGAAGATTGTCAGTTTTTTTTTTCTTCTAAACTACCCCCTAATAAGGATTGGGGGGTTTCAAAATTTGTATGGAAGAATTTTAGCGCGCAGTCCGGTTGACTCGAAACTCAGTATTTATACCTAATATTGAAAGTAAAGAATAATGTGTATCAGGGTTTTTTGAAAATCTACCCCTGACGGGCTGAAATGGGGTAGTCAATTTTTCAGGGAAGGATTTTACTGCATGGCTTGATTAACTCGAAAATTAGTATAAATAATCTTTGAGTCAAGTTATGAATACATCCCAAACGATTTTTTTTAAATTCCACCCCTGTGGGGGTGGAAAGCGGGGATACAGTTTATATGAAAAATCTTATTCATTTAGTTAATAAACTTGAAATTTGCCTAAGTAAGTAATAAAGTTTATCATTATAAGTTTTTCAAGATCGCTCAAAGGGGGATAGGGGTGTTAAATTTATGTCGAAGAAATTGAATGCGCGGTCTGAGTAACTCGAAATTCAGTATTGATACTTTTGACAGAAAATAATTAATAATAAATATGTAAAGTGGTCGAAAATTTACCACTGACGGGACAAAAACAGGTAATTCGGTTTTTAAGGGGATGATTTGAACTTGAAACTGTATGTTACATTTTCACGCCTAAACTACTGAACTTCTGATTTGGCATAGATATAGATGGCATCCTGGGGAAGCACATACTTTTTATCCTGTTAGCACGTTCCCGTGGGATAATTTCCGACATCCACGCGGGCGAAGCCGCGAGCAGAAGCTAGTCTATATAGTAAATAGCTAACAAGCAATGCATTTCTTGTGAATACACCCAGAAAACCACAGCATTATGTAATTTTGACAATCAGAAAGCTTTGATTCTCAGCCTTATTTGAATAAATTACTTTTGATTCATCATTCCTCCATTGCGCTGATAACAATTTGTCGTGGTGACGAGTTTTCAAAGCATACAGCGCACTGAACAATGCACGGCAGTCAATGTCTACGCAAAGAAAAAAAATATTTTAGTTTATTTTTAGGCACAATAATTGTTTGGGAAATTTGCCACTCTTGGCTAAATGTACAACTTTTGTAAACGTTTTTATTAAATAAAAATAATTATTATTAGGATCGCGGATCGGATATTCCGATCGGACATCCGATGAGCACATGCACATTGCATGTGTGGAGGTGTGACGTGCGTGATGCTTCATTCTCAGAAATTCTTTGTAATAATTAATGAACAGTAATAATATTACTTAGCGCATTTTTCTTAGTATTATCCTGGTCAGTTACTCCATTTCAAACGTTTGCAGGTAAACTTGTCTCTATGCAAATTAATATTGGAGACAAATTTTTAATAACGCAATGGAATAAAAAACCAGTCCAATGAGCAAATTTGTCCTTCCGATTCAAAATAAGTGATTCCCCGACCGTGCAGTTAAACAAGTAATAAGTACCTAGGTATCAATACCCAGTTATTAATGGCGTCATCTGATTAAAACTGCATGTGGGGCTCGTGGCTAAATAATAACAGCCGCAAGGTTAAGCAAAGGATACCAAGGTTGTTCCGTGGATGGGTGACGATACATTACATACAGAGATCCCTCCGTACCTACCTCAGGAAGCACGATAAGCAGTGTTGGTCTCAGCACTGTCATTCATTTGAGATTATTCTTCTTTGACAATAGTTACGGGTAGAAAGTCTGACAACCAGTCTTGCCAAGGGGTATCGTGTTTCCCAGTAACTGGGTTGTGGAGGCCAAAGAGGCAGTTGCTCCGTGTAAAACACTGGTATTCAGCTACATCCGGTGAGGCTGGAAGCCGACCACGACGTAGTTGGGAAAAGGCTCGGCACATGGTGAGTTAGATCTGCGGCCTCATTAATTAAAATATGACGTTATTATATAAGACGCAGAGGTCAACCACACACAGACACAGTGTCTGTCCCGGTGAGAAGACTGAACCAGTTAGTTCAGTCGCTATATTCTTACGTTACCTGCCACTGGTTATAAAACGAGTCGCCAGTTCCGCGGTGTGTCTGTGATCTCTTAATGCACATCTATTTTATGTCCTTGGACTGCAAACATGCACCAAGAAAGTAGTTTGGAAATCGCTTGTCATGGTATAAGCATTTGTGATGCGGAGGCATTAGGAAAATGTCGTGAGGAGAGTTTTGAGTATGAATGTGGATGGCTATAAGAGTAGGGGAAGACCAAAGAAACGATGGATGGACTGTGTGAATGATGATGTGGTTAGAAAGGGGCTGACTACCGAGATGACGACTAATAGAGAAGTATGGAAGAAAGGCATGTTGCACCGACCACGAATAAATTGGGATAAGGATAGTCACCAGCGCCTAATACCAGAGTCATGCAAGGTGGTCTCTTAGTAAGTCCGTCAGCTATACGCCTTATTAATATAGCTTGGAAGGAAATTTAGATCCAACCAATCCCGAAAGACATTTTGGCGATATTTTTCTCGCTACATTTATGGTTTTTTGTACAATACACTAAATGGGTCTATTCTACCCATAAAAAAATAGCTACCTAGTATAAAAAATCGCCGGGTGTTAAAGTACAGTGGCTCCAAATTTCGGGCTTCTGACGACCCGTAACGACTGTCAAAGATTCACGAATGACAGCCGGGACCAACGGCTTAACGTGCTTTCCGAGGCACGGAGCGGTCTCGGTGTATAAAGATGATCCAAATAAAACACAAGCTATGACGTTTAATCTAAATACTCAGACCAGGAAATACCAGTAGGTACCAGATTTTTTAGAACTTTACTTGGATAGTAATCTAAACTGGATAAAACATATAGAAACTGTCTGTTAAAAACTAAACCAGTATTCGGCGCTTTATAATTATCTTAAGGAAATAACAAATGGCCCCTTTATTCATAAACGTTGCTTAAAGTTAAGTAGAGATTAGCGACTGTTTAACCATACATTTTTGACGTTTGAGCTTCACTTAACTTTAATCATCGTATAAAGTCTTGAGGCTGTAGTTTTGATCGCATAGGTACGGTCACCGAACTGATACTGAGCAAAGTAAGAAGTCTATATTTTTTCAACTACATACAACCATCAGTCTTTTTCAGCTTAAACACAGCACATACTTCTGACACACACTTATTTTGAGCTTTTGATAGCAATTTGTTTAAAAGTGAAGTTTCCCCAACACAGTCAATACACCTATCATTCACCTAACATTATTTCAAAATGGAGCGTGGATGAGACGTGTACAGTCACCAAAAGAGATAAGTAACCAGGATCGTCGGATATAGTTGAAGTTCAGTAAGAAACTTGATGTTGTTTTGTTTTTTATAATGGATGTTTTCGAATAAAATTTTATTTAATGAATAGAAAACAAACAGTTCTTTTCTCAAATTAATTTCAATCGAAAACATCCATCGGTTCCTTACTAAAAAAGGCGTGAGGTGGTTTTCTTTTATTTTTGCGAAAATGACGCGTTGCTGTGACCGACCTCCCCATTTGGACGCTCTGACATATTTTTATAACAATGAAAATTATATTTTATCCGTGTTATTCCACCTTATAACACATTGTTTACTATAAAATATGCTACTCATCTAACGCGATACTTAGTGCGAGATTCTAAGTAACGATGAGCTGTCAGTTTGTGTATCGGTACAGTAGGCAGGTGTCGTTCGTACAATCTTGTGAGAACATCATTATAAACATACTAGCTTCTGCCCGCGACTTCGTTCGCGTGAAATTTTCTTGTTTCCCCGACCCGCCCCGTCGCATCGCATCGCATCGCCTGCCCTGGCTATTATAGTTTCGTTATCGCTCTTTATGACTTTTTTGTTTATGCTCGGCTCCTAACGGTCCCAGCGTGATCTTAAGTATCCTGTAGTCTTCCTCAAAATTAGACTACCAAATGCAAATAGAACTTTTCAAATGAGACTAGTAGTTTCAGAGATTAGCGCGTTCACACAAACATACAAACTCTTCAGCTTTATTATTAGTATATACCTACTCGTAGATTATAGTGTACTTAGATCCTAAGTACGTATAATATTGTTATTGCCAAGTTTCGCGACCGAGGTCGAAGTGATTGCTGTAGTCATCGTACTTATACCGGTTACATCACTCAGTAGTTACACTTGTTGTCATTTAATTTACATATTTATTTACTGCTAGCATCTGCCCGCGACGTCGGCCGCATCAAATTTCTTATTTTACAGTAAAATACACACTCGGCAATAATGTAGCTTCCCATAAATGAAACAATTTTCGGAATCGGATCTGTAGTCCCGAAGACTACCACCTACATACATACAAATTCACCTTATTTTACCTCTTTATAAAACGCTTCGCACGATTTTTACGACCGAACGAAATATGGAGTTATTATATTATGTAACCTTAATTTCAACAATAAGTTTCATACACTAAAACCTTCTGGAATAAATTGTCTTAATGAAGGTGAACACTGCACCAAAGTCCGTTGCGAAGCTTAGAAAAACAACGCGGTCAGGAAACAGACGCGACAAGCGACTATAATAATATATCATGTATAGATTACCGCTAGGCGTCAACCCGTCTTGAGCTACTACTACGAGCTCTTACTGACTAACTGACGGACTATTTAATGTTGACAATTCAAAAGTGCCTGTAAATGGTTTAATTGAAATAAATGATTTGAGTTTGAGTTTGAGCGAGCGTGCTGATGCTGATCCATGCTCGGGCCTTCTCTGCCTTTGCCCTGCAGTGGCACAGTGTTACGCTGGTATTATTTGATAGACTTTAGAACGTCTATGACAACTATTTGTTGTATCTGTGTTAACAAATGAATGAATGAGTTATGACTTATAACAATCAGTGGACTGCTATATACACGGATCGGTATTCGATAGAGTGATGTATCAAATCGTATCGACCTTGTCGATATCGAGTAGAACGCCCGTCGCGAAATTTAATCGCCAAAACAATGAAACAGGAAGTGGATCTACTTCCTGTTTCATTGTTTCGGCGATTTATATCAGATGGTACTTCATAGAAATACTAATTAAATAAAGAATAAATGTTTCCTTCCAGGTTATTATGCTGCGATTTAGTGAACACTCAGGGAGAATGGAAGAAGAAATCTTGTTGAGCTGACCATAAGGTACATGGGACAAAGGCAGCAAGATGCTTTAGTGAACGCCCGAACATCGCGTATGAAAGTAGGTGTACCCTGGAAATGGTTGAGTCAATGAATTAATAAACAATATGTTCTCTCTTAGGTGTTCACATTTCTGCAGAAATTTAAAATCGTATCAGGGCCCTAATTCACTATGACCACTCAATGATTCCTTACTTCGAAACCACGTCAATTCCTTAGCTAATCACGCCAACTTCGCGTTCATTTCCGCGCGGTTTCATTCATTGTCTTAGAGAATGCGGCCCCAGAGCGGTTCAGTCTTAGGCCCCGGTTAACGGCCGCGGACGACGCGAGCCGCGTCAAGCGACCCGCGCGCACCTGTTTCCGTCGGTCGCCCCGCAAGTCGCGTCGCGTTGACTCGCGGCATGCTCTACAGCTACACTTTCATTTTGACACACACATCGATGCTTTCACTTTCATTTGTTTTCTCCGCAGTTACTGTCAAGAGACGCATGTCGTTCGAGCGTGCAGCCCGTGACCACGGGGTTACATATTTCGGGCAAACCTAAGGGTAAGCGCACACGACCCAAGGGCCACCGCGACTTATGGCTGTAGCCACTTGCTACGCTACGGTGTGCGACACACGTGTGTGACGAATCCATACAAAACGTATGAAAATGCACGTGAATTGCTGGTCGCTGCGCCCCCGGTGGGTGTGGCCGGTGAGTCGTGTGGGTCCGAAGCGCATAAGTTTTCTAGTCACGGTTTTCTCTCTTGTTAAAAATAACTGCACGACATTTTCTTTGCTTTTATTAAGTTCAAAGTCTCTTTTATTTTAGTTAATAATGAGGGATCTGCGTCTACAACTATAATATGTTTAAGGCCACGTCCACCTGGTATGAGCTCTACGTATCATTGCATTGCGCCCGACGACCCTCAGAAAATAGTTTCAGAAAACCTAATCTCCTCTAGGGGTAAGAAATAAAATCACAAAAGTATCAAGGTGTTGGAATTTTATTATGTTTGAGTACTTAAAACATCTAGTTGTGTTTAATTTTACAGTTTAGCATTATAAGGGCTGATTGATAACTTTATTCTATGAATAATTTTGAAATATTGACACTAATTTCATACAAAAACTATCAAACGTCAATTTTATTCCTCGTTATTAAAAGTTATTTGGCAATGGAAAAATCAGCCCTAAAAGGAATAATATAAGTCTTGTACAATTGAAAGCAATATAATATATTTGGTTCTTTAGAACAGTCTCTCATAATGTTCTGTAGATCTTCTTTGAACGTTCGGTACTACTTGTCTCTATTTGTGTGCTATTTGTGTCTTTTTTCCAGCATGTGTCACCTACTCTTACACCACCAGGACAATAGTTGCCTGCTAAATATCCTTGTCTATCTTCAACCGTTTTGTCTGTTGTTACCTCGTGTTCATTTGTAACTTCTGCTGGAGCCAATGCGCCTTTTATTTTGTCTGATGGTTGATACTCGTCCACTTTTGTTTTAGTTGAAACAGCTTTAACTTCTACGATGTCCACGCCTGCAACTTCGTGATTTTGTTCCTCAGGTTTTTCACCTTTATTAACATCTTTGTTTGATGTTGGTTCCAAGTCCCTTGCACTGACAAGATCCCTTGGATCTTTAGAAATGAATTCGCCTTCAGGAAAAGTCTCTGAATAACTGAAGAAGTTGTCCTCAATGATCTGCTGGAGTTCTCTTGAAGGTTCGTCCATGATGGCGGGAATGTTCCTGGCTCCTACAGAACTGAGGAGTATCAGGGTCAGCAGACTAGTCGCTTCCATTGTTAAAGGACTGTATACCAGATAACTGAATTTCTAGTCACAATAACTGATGTAGGGGCGAGCGCGGTCACATCCCCGGTAGAACTAATGAATACAATTAATTCACTTTGATTTATATATTGATCTTGTTTACCTGTACCTACACATGTCGTAAACATACGTGGACGTTTTCTGACATCATAGTACGGTGTTAAAACTATCCTTAGTTAGGTTTTACCATGAGTTCATTGAGTCACCCGCGAGGAATGTCTCTCTATATCTAAACGCCGGGAATGCACGAAGGTGTCGTGAGTTATTCCTGCGATTTTCGAAGAATTATTGAGAGTGACATCCCTCTTGCGTGGGAGGAAAATGTCTGTTATAATATAATAGGTGTACAGGTGTATATATAAACACACTTATTTCCATGATCTTCCTTCAACTTAAGATGAAATGTTTGTTATAGAGATTTTATCTTTATGATTGAACCTATGTATTGGTGCCATAAAATACGGGACGTCCTTTTTTCGAGTTGGTTAGATTCCCGGATCAGGCTAACGGTAAGATCTTCTCCTCAGTGGACCCCGGAGTAAAATAACCCGCCCTGGATAATAATACGCCTTCTTACTTATATTTACATTATTGACTTACGGAGTAAACATCATAATGACATTGCTTGAAGTAATAAGCGTAATGATCTATTCCTATTCCTTCTTTCTATAAGAAGATGTAGTGGGAACACTTAAAGTTAATGACAATAGAGTGCAGTTTGTATAACAACAGGATAAAAAGCGAAGAGAAGCTGGAAGAGTTTTCTCTAGAAATAAGCCTCACCTTTGTATGTACGTAGTTTTCTGTTCCTTTCTTCTTGTCTGTTTATATGCATGTTACGTGCCCTGCCTACACCAAATCAGCTGAATAGCGACATGATAAGCTATTTATGCCAATCGGATGTTTCCACATAAAACTGCAACACACCATTTTGCTGAATCAACGAATCGACGCGTCGTGTAGCCGAACGTTCACCTACTTCCGAATCTGCTGATGCCGCATACACGTTTAGGAATCGTCGTACACTTCGGTAAATCAAATCAAATCTAGACTTATAACTTAGCATACATACGTTTATATTGTAACGTTTACCAAATTAAACCCTTTATAAAAATAATTTCGGTTTATGGATAAACAAAAGCCATCCCATGCAACCCTCGTTAGTTCACACGGCCTTGATTCAGAACATCTCAAAACATAGGAAGTATCAATGGGTCAACCTATGAATGGAAATTAAGTTCAATGGGTAATTTAGTGGTGTGGACTGTAGGTTGCTTCCAATAAAACACTTGTTTCTTAATTCCGGTTTATTCTTCTTGTTCATTTCTTAGGCGAACAGTTTTTCAGACTTTTTTTTTTTTTTACTATGGCAACTCGTAGTTGACCTTGAGAGGTCGTGACTACTTAACCGGACTATCCTGTGGTTGCCTTAAGAATTCTTAAAGCCTCCAGCCAGGGCTACATCTAAATTAATGCTAAGCGACTGCACGCTAAGGGCACCCCCTGTGGGGTACGAACCTCGGCTTAGGGCGTCGCTGGGAGAGGGCAGCAAGGGGACAGGCTGGATCGGATTAATATTAATGCTTTGATGAGCGCGGCGTTTCCTAGGACTATCTCTGAGAAGAAAGGCCGAAACAAACTCAGAGGTCTCAGTCGGGGAATTTAAAGCTACAGGCTCAGCTACGGCGCGGGCTGCCACTTCAGCGGGCAAGGGTCGGGGGGGAGAATTTACTTGGGGACGTCGCGAGGGACCTCGGCGGCGAGGTCGGAATGTCGGCTATATGTATATTTAGTGCCCCTTATTATATCCCGGTAAGTGGGCGCAAGTAGTGGGTACACTACTGTGTAAAATACAGAAACATTTAGCGACCCACCAATCCAGTCATTTTGGTTCGTGTCTGGTCTCCGACAGGTTTCGACTAGTCGGAGGCAAGACTCCGCAACCAATTACAATGATTTTCCATATCTTAAACATATTCGTACAATCGTAATACTATCTTCTAAAAATAATACTACTTTTTACACATAATACTACTTTCTGTACATAATTCTATGGCGAGTTCGGCGTCTGTAACAGGTAACTAGTGTGTTACGCACGTGGCGACTCTAATAGTGTTTACGTTTGGATGTCCTGTACCGAAGAAGGTCAGCGAGCACGCGCTTAGTAGGCGCGTGTGGGGAAATATGGATGCCTAAACTTTATATAACTTATTACTAACATAACTGAAGAGTGCTACATTATCCCTGAAAAGTAAAGTGTATAAAAGACCCACTCGTCAGTGTAATTATGTCTAAATGATGACGTCACTTGGTGCAGTGGGGGCCTAGTGGTAACGGCCACGACTTGCGAGTTGTACTTTGTGTAAATTATTTCATCACCACTGCTCTCACAACGGTGAAGGAAAACCTCGTGCTGCATATCCTAGAACCAAAAGTTCGAAGCCATGTGACATCTACCAATCCGCACTGGGCCACCGTGGTAGGTTATACGGGCGTTACGGCCCACTCCCTCTCACAGAGAGGAGGCCTGTGTCCCAGCAGTGGGAACATTATAGGCTGATTATTATAACATCATTTGGTCGTAAGTGTCTTCTTGTCTGCCGAAAAATGTTATGGTTATCAACAGTTGGTTTGACAGGAGTAGGTAGTGGTACAGGTTGAGTGACTGGTTGTCATTACAGTCTCTTTGAATACTGATCTGCAGGCAGTGGGACAATGATCTGCAGGCCAATTTCCGTAACTACAAAATAGTCGCAATATCATCTCAGCGTCTTTCAATGTCAAAAATCTAAGCAAATTAAAGGTGTGTTTGACAGATTGAAACCGAGATTAGAATGCGAAGAACGTTCATAAAAAAATACTGGAACTGCTAAAATACTCGAAGAATGATGTGAGAATTGCAAAAATTATGATTACATAAAGGGGAAAAACTTTCATCTTGAAATAATTTACTTTCATGAAAGTCTCACCACCGTCTCCATCTTTATTTCCCGGCTATACGGTCATTTGATTATATTGTAGCACGGGCAGAATTTTAATTAAACTCGGTAGGATTACACGGAGTGGCTGGAAATGGGTCACAGAATGTTACTGAAAGAAATCGCTTGAACACTGCAGGTTCCGTTTTTAGTCTACAACTTACAAACTTGACTGATTTACTACTTCGGGAGGTACAACAGATATAAATAAACTGCTCTAGTTATTCCGGTCGATCTCAGTGGCTTTGATACGAGTCGGGTGAGACGCGGTGTTGCACTGAGCTGTGGGATGCTGGCTGAGGACTTGAGACTAAGAGCTAATAGGCCATTGCTATCTATGTTTTATTTTTGAGCCAGGTTCGCACGGGCGCGTTATTCGTGCACTGGATTTTCAACGCCCTGCTTAGCGCCGAGAGTTGAAAATCCTGCTTAGCGCCGAGTGTTTTTTTTGACGCGATGAGATGCGCTCTGTTGGATTCTCAACGCTCGGCTCAACACCGAAAGTTGAAAATCCGATGCGCACGTGCGCTGAAAGGTCGAGGTTTTTCCATTATTCATGGATTCTTTTTCTATACATCATCCTCCTGCCCTTATCCCAATTTATTCGTGGTCGGTGCAACATGCCTTTGTCTTCCATACTTCTCTATTAGTCGTCACCCCGATAATTTCTAGCCATATCACTTTCACACATTCATATTCCACATGTTCCTCATGCCTCCGCATCACATACGATATCGCATCACATACGAGTATGATGTCCACACATCTTTTCAGTCACCGGTACCACTTTCAGACTTCCTCTTATACTCATTTCTTGTTCCATCCATTCACCTAACACCACACGTCCCTCTAAGCATTCTTTTTTTTTTTTTTTTATTGACAATAGGCTCACTCTTAACCTCAATCCAGCCCAGAGGCAGGGATGAGATCTACGGTGGAACGAGCTTGCCCAGAAGAAGCCTATTCACTCTCGCCTTGAAGAGATTCGGGTTGTATGAACTCGGGAATGCAGACGCAGGCAGACGGTTCCACTCCTTAGCTGTGCGCATCAGAAAAGATGACGAGAAGCGCTTAGTGCGTATATATGGTATATTAACCATTCTCATTTCAGCTGCATGCAAGTAGCCTTTCATTCATCTTTTACTCCTTCTTCTATACGTAAATAAATAATGTATAGTTACATCCTCTCGTGGAATTTTTCAATTAATTTATTGGTTTTCCTGTTAGGTTACAGGAAAATAAATTGATATTTGTATAGTCAATCATTTATTCTATTACAACATTTAAATCGTTCAAACCAAAACCTCATTCGTTCATAAATCTCAAAACAAATGTCATTAAGTAAAAAAAACATTTGAAATTGGGTTTTTGGAGGTATCGTCAAGCGGCCGTCGACTCGTCACGTGACCAGCGCGTAGCCCACAAGGCCATCCCTCAGCACGCGTAGCATGACCACCTAGAAACGGGTTTTCTCGACGGAAGAACAGACAGTTTTCTTTAGAAATCTGTCTACAATCTGTAATTTTTTAGCCATAAAATCAGCATCGCCATACAACGTGGTAATGCTGCCAGCTTTTTGATGCCCTATGATTATTTTCCCCTCTTCTTTTTTATTTTGCGATACTTTCATACTTTTATTCATTATTTTAAGTCTGTAAGCTTATATTGTGTAAATATTATAAATTAAATTATCGGTTTGCCTGGGAATCAATCTGCGATTATAAAGGTGGGATTGCAGACAGTCGCGACGCGCCCACAAGAACTATTTCTATGAAAACGTCATGGAAATTGTTTTACCAGAATCGCGTTGAACCGTTGAGCCTTAAAAGTTGCAGCGCAGAACTCAAGAACACAATAATGGATGCCTTTCAGAAGTGACGTTTAAACAACTCTATGTATACCTGAAGAAGTAAACAAGGTAAAACATGTAATTTTACAAAGTTTTTATTTAACTTGCGATGTATGTATTGTGTTCTAAATGTTCTTTAATGTTCCATCAAAATATAACACGCTTTTATTTATTTCTTATCAGGTTTAAACTATTTTTAACTTTTTAGTCCTTTTTATTAATAAGTAATAAAAGCTTGTTTATTTTTCTTTTATTTTTTTTATTTATCAGTTGATACTTGTTTCTCCGAAGGGTTAGGGCCGAAGTGTACATGTCACCAGTTATATTTAAGTCCCACATAACAGGGGGCGAGCCCATCGCCATCCACCGGCACGAGCACGAGGGCTGCAACTGACAAATTCCAGATGGAATAACCCAGTAACAGTTTGCCTGACCTGGGAACCGAACCCCATGCTCCGCACTAGTACACAAGGTGTTTCCATTTATTTAACTATTTAATATTCATGCACAACATTACAGAATTGAATCCCAAGGCGTCGTACAGCGCAATTTACAAACTACAAAGTGACACAAATACATACTCAGTAGGTTCGGTAATATAAAATTTAAAAACATTAGTTTTTAAATTTTATTTTACTTTAGTTAGTTAAACAAACAAAATGGTTAAACATGTAGGTACCTCAGAAGCTGTAAGAATATGTAAGTAACTCAATAAAGTATTTATTTATGGAAATTCCAGTGGCCATGAATATGAATACGTTGATTATTTGATTAAGTTGACGAGTATCTTTTAAAGCACGCTTCAATCAACATAACTATTATATATATGTGCTTATTGACCATATTAGTTTATTTCGTTTTAAATTATTCTGGTTAATAATGTCAGGAATTAATAAGTCAGGAAAATTAATTGTTTGTCAAATTGACACACTACATCAATTTACAGTATTTTTATCTCTTACTCAAAGCATTTATTTCAAGTAAACCTATTTTACAGGCACTTTTGAATTATCAAAGGGTCGCTCAGTTAGAAAGATGAAGCTAGTGGCTCATTCCAGAGCGTAGTAGGTACCTATGGAGAAGATGTCCACTGCTGGACATAGGCCTTCCCCAAGCACCTGCACTTCGACCAGTTCTGTGCTCCTCGCATCCAACGGATTCCTGCGGCCTTCACAAGGTCGAATTACCAAACTTATGTGGCAGTGGGCAGGGCACATTGCTGTTCGGCGAGCAATGTGCGCAGGGCACATTGCTCGCCGAACAGGTGGCCGATGGGGCCGAAAAGTTCTGGAGGGGCGACCGCGTACCAAGTCGTAGCGCTGGAAGGCTTCCCACAAGGTGGACCAACGACCTTGTGAAGGCCGCAGGAACCTGTTACTGACATCGGTGAAGTAAAAACATCGTGAGGAAACCTGGACTTTATCTAAACTAATATTATAAACAGAAAAAAAAGAATATTTGTTTCTTACGCTTTAACGCTAACACTGCTGAACGGACTTGGTGGAAATTTGGCACATGGGTAGTCTATGGATTAGAGGACATAGAATTGCTTTTTATCCCGATGTTCCCACGGATCGAGACTTATGCAGGTGAAACCGCGGGGCACAGTTAGTAGTAAATATAACTCTGAAATGGCCAACAAGTTTTGTGCAAGCGTGATGATCAATGCTCGTGCCTTATCTGTATGATAAGAGGTCATTGCCCCGCAGAAAATAATAGGCTGACATAAGAGATTACTTCAAGAGCACGCTTGCTAATTGAACCAATAATAATTACACCACGTTGTTCATGTAAATCACACAAGCGACACGTTTTCAGTTTGCGTAAGAGGTCTTGAGGTGGAATTGAATCTATGTGTGACAACATACATACACCTACAAATACCGTTATATGAAATAAGCAAGCGCTTAGTAATGTGTCGTAAATATAATGTTTTATAACATACCAGAAACACATGCGTAAGTTAGGTAGTGCCTACTCGTCCAACAATACAAAGCGTAAATAACTTTCCTGTTCAGAAAATAATGGTGTTTATTATTTATGATCATCATCAGCCTCTAATCCCCGAAGGGTCAGGCAGAGGTGTAGCTACAGTACACAACAGGTCGCCAGCTAGGTACTCTAGAGGTCTAGACGAGCCCTCTGGGGTACCGGGAGGAATCAAACACCGTGATTCCTTTTATATTATATTTTAAAATGTTTCTACATCTTTCTGTTTAATTGTCACTTCTTATTCTAGAACAAAAATCCTATTATCAAATAATTGACACTA
Organism: Apamea sordens; assembly: GCA_945859715.1. Classification (NCBI taxonomy): domain Eukaryota; kingdom Metazoa; phylum Arthropoda; class Insecta; order Lepidoptera; family Noctuidae; genus Apamea; species Apamea sordens. The sequence goes on from OX244007.1 coordinate 17,831,682, forward strand.
GTTTGAACGTTCGAATGGAACCCGCGCTAAAATATAGCCGGCCTGCAACATATGAGGTCGTCTTCGGCAGACAAGCCTCTACAGTACCTATGTTGTTAAAGACCTATTGCCATGAACCGGGCATCATTCCAGACTCCGAGCTGAGAATCAGAAATTCCAGATAAAAAAACCCAAAAGCACTGCCCGACCCGGGAATCGAAGCCGTGTAAGGGGTGCGCGTAGCGCCACAAACCGAGCACAGATCCACACTTCAGGTTGCTACCGAGAAAAACCTCATATCACATTGCCCGAACTGGGACTTGAACCCAAGACCTCATGCTCAGCAGTAGCGCTTGCGACCACTACACCAACGAGGTAGGTAAATAGAATTATGTAGAACAATTGGTTGTAATATAAAGTCAGTAAATATTATACAAACAATATAATATGCGTCGGAGTAACATACAAACACGTGTATGACTATAGGTAAGTAATAAAATTGAATGTCTCTAAAGCCAAGATCTATAAACGTACTCAGGCTAAGCATTTAAAATACAGGGTGGCGGAGGACGACGCACAACCTGTTACCAAGCATTCAGGACATTCCTCTTCCGGTCGCAAACTGCAAGTGCAAGATAGAGACGGGCACATGTCTAAGGCAAAGCGCGAGCTAAGTAACGTTTATAGATCTCGGCCTAAAGCTACTGTGCTAGAAGAGCGGTGGCCGTCACATAGCGTCCGCAATTTGCCGGCGAATGACGTCACTGAAACGTTATTTACGAAAGTAAGTGGGTGTGTTTTCCTAGAGAGCGTTTTTTTAAACCGACTTCGGAGGTTCTCAATTCACTTGTATTCTTTTTTGTCACCGTAAAGTCAGACCCTGCTGCTATCATATTCATGACAGCCGCGGCCGCTGCGGCCGTTATGTGGCGGTTGCCGCTTTTCTAAGACCGTAACTTTAGTGGCGCCTCTGAGTGCGATAGGTACCTACTTCTTTTTAATCAAAGTACAAAAAACTTAAGGTGAGTAATTAATGAAGATAATGACCCTTCACACTTGAACTTTTTGTGCTACCAATATTAAACTTCTTACTGTCATTACCAATAAGTAGACTATGAGTGACGAGCTTGTACAAAATTACTTTTAATGGAATTGCCATTCAGTTGCCAGTCAGATAATGACCATTTTTACTTGACACTTTAAGCCCTCGTGTCCACGGGCAATTTTTTATCGCGCACTGAAGTTTCAACGCACTGCCCAGCGCCGAGAGTTGAAAATCCAACAGTGTACTTTTTTGGTGTGCTCTGTTGGATTCTCAAAGCTCGGCTGAACACCGAGAGTTGAAAATGCAGAGCGCGATAAAAAATCGTTGCGTTAAAAAAAATTTACTACTTAAAAAGACAAAAGGCAACAATATGTCAAATTCCCTACGTTTCCCACGTCCACGTCCAGCGTACGCTGGGCTCGCTCTTTGTGTTTTTACACCATCAGTCACGTTTTTTCGAGCAGAATTCTAAGTACCTTATTATAGGTACCAACAGTTTTTGCGCTGTGCGAATTGAATTAGCACAAAAAAGTAAGTGGTAGAGTATATAGACTGACTTCAGAACCACAGATCATAGACTACCTTCTGCCCGCGACTTCGTCCGCGTGAACGGACAATGGGTATGGACACCGTACCAAAAATAACTGTAGTTCCTTTTATTAAATCAATTTAACTTCCTCACATATCTTTTTCTCCAAGTTTATACACACATGCTCTCTTAGGATTAATTTAACTACTCCATGATGAACAAAGATCAACATACTTCATAATGGAACAAATAACTTTGCGTCTGGGTACGCTCTTACCTTTCTCCTTTCAAAGAAAGAATAATAAAGAGTCACGAATCGTAAAGAGTATTCTATTCTATTATTTCTTGTTTTAACCTAAAATATAGAAACTCTTCAGTACTGTAGTACTTCCCATTAGTGAAATAATGTGTGTCGAAGTGCCGAAGATTACCCCCTACATACGAGTACAAGCTCACAAATATTACCTCTTTATAATATTACTAGCTGCGCCCCGCGGTTTCACGCACATAAGTTTCGACCCCGTGGGAATATCGGTATAAAAAGTATCCTATATGTTAATTCTGGTTATAAACCATCTGTGTGCCAAATTTCATCCAAATCCGTTCAGTAGTTTTTGCGTGATAGAGTAACAAAGATCCATCCATCCATACAAACTTTCACATTTATAATATTAGTAGTAGGCTTATAGTACGTGTTCAATCTTGGCTCAGTTGGTAGCAGAATACTGCTAAAACTAATTTCTTCATAATAATTTAGATCTAATGTAATAAAGTAAACGATCGCTCTATTACGCTCTAATGGTGTAATTAATATTTCAATCACGTTCCGCAGCGTCATCGTCATGCGAACACACGTGTCATGTGTTACCCTGTATAATTATATAGCCCTAAGTATCTTAGCAGTGTTTCAAAGAGGTATGTTATACACGTGTCATGTTACCCAGTAACTGGGTTGTGGAAGTCAAACAGGCAGTCGCTCCATGTAAAATACTGGTATTCAGCTGCAGCCGGTTTGACTGGAAGATGGTTTTGAAGTATCTCTAAATAGTAATACATATTTTTTAGCCAACGGTTGTAGACACGATGTGGTCTCCTTAATGTTCCCACTGCTGGGACACAGGTCCCACTGCTCTCAAAACGGTGAAGGAAAACATCGTGAAGAAACCGGCACGTCATAGAACCAAAAATTTGAAGACATGTGACATCTACCAACCCACACTGGGCCCGTATGGTGGATTTCGGCCCACTTCCTGTCACTGAGAGGAGGCCTGTGTCCCAGCATTGGGGACGTTATGGGCTGGTTATGTATCTAGTACTATTTGTTTCAGTTTAAAATAAGTGCAGCCTCTTTGTTCTCTTCCTGTCTTCTTCTCTGTGTTTTTCTAACTTGAATATTGTGTCTTCACTGTATCACTAACCTAGGTAATCTGTGGAAACGTTGTGGATTGTACATTTACCCACTTCCAACGTAATCTCAGATGTAATATCTAACGTACAATTGTTTGTTTTCCCTAACAAAATAATATCGTCGTGTACAAATGCGTAGATCCAGGTGTTTGCTATAGTAAGACGTTGGGTTTTTTGCTTTTTTATGGAAAATCTCAAGATAATTGTCATGTCCAATTAAGTTTTTCTCTATTAATAAATTTGACAAGAATTTCACAAGTTTTCCTTAAAATTGTACTGAATAAAAAACAGTAGGTATTTATTATGGAATTTTATTACTTTATCCTGAAAATTACAATAATTAAAGCTTGACATATTCTGACATTCGTTTTGCCAACTACTAACATTCACATTCAAAAGAAGGCTTTATTTACTCCAAGCTACCTAAGTCACCTACACCTGTTTCAGAATTTAATGCAATGCAGTTGAAGAAATTCACCTGACAGGCAGCAAAAAACATATTATATTTATGTAGTCATGATATTATAAACTAAGTATTATTTTTGCGATTGTAAAGAGTTTCATAAGAGAATCAGAAAAATCATTGGATGCAATAGGTAAATACATTTAAAAACCCCGTTTGTCCTCTGACGTGGTTTTAAAAATACTTAAACAGAACAAAATCAATCAAAATCAAAATTCATTTATTCAAATTAGGCTGAGAATCAGCACTTTTCGAACGTCAAAATTACAAAAGACAGTCCCCCAAAAACGCCCGCCCTTCACCATAACATCATACCGCGGAAGGGTAGGCAGAGGTGTACGTATAGTATACCCACATTTCACCTGTTTAAGTCCCATGTAATAGGGGGCGCGCCTATCGCCATCTACCGGCACAAACCGGACTCCGAGCTGCTACTGAAACATTCCAGATGGAAAAGGTCCAATAACACTTGGCCCGACCCGGGAATCGAACCCAAGACGAAAAAGATAAAATACTTCAAGATAAAAATAATTAATTGCCATAATTACCACAACACTTATAATTAACTACTTGCATACTAATGTCTTACGTCGTCTGTACGCACGGCTACACATCGAGCTAATAATATGACCAGTATAAGCTGACTTCTGATTGTACGAAAACCTATACAATGCGAAGTCAGCTAAAACTGAAGTTGTATAACTCGATATGTCGACGTATAATAAAATATATATATAGGTGTCAGTTCTTAAATTATAACTTACAGTGCCCTTTTATATCTTCATCATCATCATCTGCCTAGCCTTTTCCCAACTATGTTGGGGTCGGCTTCCAGTCTAACCCTTTTATGTATTCAACTAATTTTAAAGTAGTTGTCGTACTAATTATGTGATAATGTAGAGAAAGCCAGACGTACCTACTTCCCAAATATTTTGGTGAGTAGGTCTTGTGGAAGAAACAATCATACTGGGTCCAATACGGCACATGAATAGTATCATGAGGATCATTACAATAACTTAATAGATTTTGAATCCTAAAACATTACAATGGTTTAATTTTTTAATGGGTACGAGTACTCATTTCGTAGGTCAGTCTTCCTTCGGGTGTTACCCATCGGAGCAAAGCCAAAAGTAGTCCGACTTGCAACGCTCTGAAGCAAGCGTGAAGGGCGGGCGTTTTGGGGGACTGTCTTTTGTAATTTTGACGTTCGAAAAGTGTTTTGAATAACTAACTTTTGATTTTGAAACCAGCTAACCCTTAAAAACCTTAACAATCAATAATATTTCTCAGTACAATCATTACACTCCTTTCAAAATTCCCGTAAATATCAGCGTTCAAGCTTCCTCAAGAATTGCCAACATTTCAATGATTCAACTTTTACATTTTTAGGAACTATATTAATCACAGCTTGACAATAGCTAACCAAGTATTTTATATACTTAAAAAACAATCTCATTTTTTACATACTTCCACGAATTTTATTGAATATCCTACTTACTATTTTATTTGTATACAACGATTTCACCACGACCGTAATGCTTTAGAAAAGCATCTTTCGGTACAATGACTCACACAATTGCTATTCCGATCACTTTCATAATACTGCGACATCGTTTTTTTACTCGGACATAATATCTTCACGCTCGCTACCTACAAGGGTGAACGGAATAAGTAACTACGCCGTTCCATCTACTTTCTTATGTCACTATATCTGCGAGCACATTTTTTTCCATATGTGCTTCAAAGTCCATCAATCCTTCACGACGCATATATTTCCAACTTTGTACTTTCCGTCGGGACAGGCGTCTCCTGAGAAGGCAGCTCTGTCATCAAGGTCAGTCTGTACGGTGGTCGTAACCACTTGGTCTTCTCCGTTGCTCCAAATCCATCTGTCGTCGTCATATACTTTCGTTATTTGCTCGTCAGCTCTTGGAGTCACTTCGTTGTCTTCAGCGGTCTTGGTACTGTATTTATGACCACCTTTAGTATTATTAGGTCGATTATTGTTATTAGCCGTTCTGTTATTTGTTTTCGCCGGACGATTAATCTTATCTGAATTTTGTTTGGTAGGAGTATTCAAAGAATTTGTGTTATTAGCAGAGTTAATGCTCCTCGTCGTGATATTAGCGTTGTCTTCGCTTGAACTCAGATGATCATTACTCCAAGTAATTTGTTGCTCGTTAATGACCAATGTGCGTTTGACGTCATCCGATTGTGTGCTAATTTGTGGCACGGAAACGTTCCCTTGAGTTTCATTTAATTCGTTTGTCGGTCTCCTTTGATTTGTAACTTCTTCCTTCTCCTGTTGCACAACTGGCGATCTATTTTTATTAGTATCTGGATTGTAACTTCTCTTATCTTGATCAGTATTTTCAAATCTATTATAAATCTGGGCAGGCAAAGTCACAACGAGTCTATTCCATGGAACCTGTCTATTCCATTGATACGGATTCTGGTAACTATACGGCGTATCTACTCTTCGACGGTCACCATTACTGTGAACCACTGGGTCCTGATACACATCACTGATCACTTCACCATCGTACCGTTTTGCATACTCGTAAACTTGCACTGGTCGATATCCGTTGATGTTTTCATACCCGAAGACATTATCAAAAAAGGGTGAACTGGGGCGATAGTTGCCGAAACTGTCGTATGCATCATACCTGTGCGTTGTGAACGCAGAACTTGTAGATACGAGGGAGATAAGCAACACGGGCAGCATTGTCACTGGTTTTAATATCGGAGATGTAATTTAAATCGAGGTCCGTAGTACGGTGTTTGCTGTTATTCTGACGTGCGTACGCGCCGCGTCTTCGCGATCAACTGTAAGACGTAGACGCACGGAACGTTTCCGTTATCAAGTTGATTCGTCTGAAGTAGGGATGAGAAAACTCGATAAGGTAAATTAGGATAGCTAAGTGTTGAAAAATGTTAATAGAATTTAAATTTTGACGATATGATATCCATCCTTAAAAAATACTCAGAAATTAAACATATTTTTAAGTACGATTAAATAAATATTTTTAGTTAAAACATAACAAACACATTATAAACCTAAATTATCTAAAGTAAAACTTTGAAATTGTATGTTTAATTATCTTTTTATGAAAACATTAATGCCAAATAAATAGGTACTTAAAACGTCAGCATAATTAAATTAGGCGCCAGTTATGTTATAAGGCATGCTTTTAAAAAGAATTTAAGGACCGAGCGATCTGATACAAATCGTGACAAATCGTACGATACTTAAACGGGTTCACAATATTATTTAAGATTTTTATCGATAAACGTAACGTGGTGAAGGGTCAGCCCTACTGTTGACTTGATGATTCGAAGGAATTAAATAAGAGTGATCTCACACAATCAGCGCCTGACCCGCGACCCAGATTGTTTTATTACAGACTACATTAGAATTATTAAGTAATCATGGAAATTGTGTAAACATGGCATGTTTTTTGTTTGTTTAAGTTTATCAATCGTTTATTGTTTAGGCCAAGTTTTCCAAAAATGGAATGCCTGTGCTGCGTAATTGAGTGATTGATACCCCTTTGTTTATAAACATTGCTTAAAATTAAGAGACGTTTGAACGTCAACAATGTATCTTAAACTTTAAGCAACGTTTATAAAAAAAAGCCCTAAAAGTTCAGAAGTTGACAAGTTATGCATCAACCATGGCTGACTCACGCGTGCAAGCTGTCGGGAGGCCAGATCAGATCTCAGGCATGTTCCAAACATTATCAAACCATGTTTAGATAACATTCGTTTTTTTAATGACCCTTGCTTATTTGATTTTGCGATGTTCTAAGCGGCAGTTTGACTAGAAACACTGAACGCGTGTTTAGCATAAGCTTATTCAGCCTGTAATGTTCCCACTGCTGGGACACAGGCCTCCTCTCTGTGAGAGGGGTAGGCCGTAATCCACCACGTGGGCCCAGTGCTGGGTTGGTAGATGTCACATATGTCTTTGAGTTTTTGGTTGTAAGACATACCGGTTTCCTCACGATGTTTTCGAACAGTGGTGATGAAATAATTTATTCAAAGTAAAGCGCCTGTCACGATTCGAACCTACGACCTACAACTCGTAAGTCGCGGCCATTGCCACAGGGCCAGCACTGCTCTTAAAATATCCATTGACGAGTAATAGGCACTTAAATCAACATCCATACAAAAAATGCGAAGTAGCTCGGTATGCCTGTCCGTTATCTTTTCACGGCTTAGTGGCTGACCGGACTTCGATGTTTGGCACGCAAGTAGACCATGACCTGATCGGGACATAGCATACTTTCGTCCCGGTCGCACGTTCCCGTGGGATAATTTCCGACCTACTCGCGGCGACGCTTGCAAAAACGAGTGACTGTAGGTATAAAAGTAAGGCCTACTTAATTATGTAATATATTTTGTATTACAGTTATTCAACATGGTTTCCTGTAAATGACCATAATAATGATGTCAAAGTAAACACTGTCTGTGAACCTTGTTCGGTGCCCTGAAGGCGCCAGTGCTTCATAAGTCCAGCAGGTGCTTCCCCAACATACGTAATATTTATATTGACGTCAAACCTTGAATGTAAATTACTATAGGTAAACTAGTTATTAAAGATCACAGCGGAGGAAGTGTGACGTGTCGTGTAATTCTACGATACGAAGCACAAAACCGGAAAGCACCACCTTTCCGGTGGTGCTTTCCGGTTTTGTGTGATGTTCTATGAGTACCAACTAGATTTTGTCTAAGTTGACGTTTGAGTATAGAGGTTCAAATTAAATTAACTAGGGAAACTCCGCAAACGTGATGGGGATCGATATCTGAACATGATAATTATAATAAAATGATTTGATGTTTTTTTTTGGGGACCTACGACTGCAGGTAGTGTGATCACTTGAAATATCAGTTTAAAAAAATCTGCTTGTTAAACTTTACAGACGTGACGAGTATCGATGTCTCAGCACGACAAAACTAATGAAAACAGATTCTCCCAACTCATACTTCTAGAAACAAATCATCCAGCAATCGTTGAACCCCAAAAAATCAAAATCAAGTCATTTATTCAAATTAGGCTGAGAATCAGCACTTTTCGAACGTCAAATTACAAAAGACAGTCCCCCAAAAACGCCCGCCCTTCACCACTCCCTAGTGTTATCGCGGGGAACAAGAAGTGGCGCAACAAACTGTCCAGCAGCACAGCTGTCTGTTCAGTTACAAAATACTTGATTGTAAGAAGAAATATCAAATCTTTTTTGTTTTTATTTTATCGTGTTTAGATATCGATACCCATCATGTTTGCACAGTTTCACTAGCTAATTTAATGTAACCTTGTGAAAGTCTTCTTCTTCCCAGCTAGAGCACTAGGAAGTGTTGGAGGGCGGGCGTGCCGGGGGACTGTTCCTGATAATAATCATATTAGTTATGTACTTAATAAGTTTTCATCAACCACCTGAAGAGAAACTTCAAGTTATCCCCAAACCTGAGTACTAGAAAGAAGCAGTCACAGCACAAACAACAAAGGACTAGCGACCGGACCCTCAACCTGCACCTTAATTGCGTAACTATCAATTAGAATCTGAATCATTTTGAAGGATATTGCTAATCCATTGCTTCACATGTTCGAAAAATATGTCTGCTCAAGAACATAAATAACGCAATTAATGTTGTTGAACTGTTAAAATGAAAGCCATTCCTTCAGTTAGTGTGTTGCGCCATAACCCCGCTGGGATCATGAACGTCGCCTTTCAATTTGATTGATTAATTTACTTTATTGATTCTGTTGATGATGGCTTTCCTTTTCTCTTTTCATTTGTTTCTCTACCTGTACATGTTTGGCTGACGCGGTGGCCCCTGCACCAGTCATTTGACTACTATAAATATAGGTACATTAACGGTCAAAAGTGGAGTGACAGTGTCACGAAGCAATAGATTGACACTTCTTTTTAACTTACGACCTTCTTCTAATGAGTTATTTCTATACTATAGACACACACTCTAACATTCGTTTGCACCTGATTGTAGTTCATAAATTCAACCATGGTTATCATACGTCGGTGAGCACGTCCATGCGTAGCGGGCCGTGGGTTGGAATCTCACGCGCGGTGATAATTTTTTAATGTTTTTATAATTACCTACTCGAATAATCACGCTATTGAATATAGTTCCGTATCATGTTCGCCTTGTTCACATAATTCGTTAAACTTTATGATTATACCCACAGAAATCTAAATGAATAATTTGACCCCAGCTAGTCAGTGAATAATGAAACAAGTGGTTTCTTACCAACGAGATATTTTGCCGAATTATTCGACACATCTTTACGAACCGTTCGTCATGCAAACGAAAACAAACGAAAACCAGCTTTTTGAGCTGGTTTTCGTTTCGCCCACATTTGATTGAAAAACAAGAACGTTTACATTTTGCGATATAGCGATGGGAAGCACGGAATGAGAGATCTGATGAGCAGTTGAAGTTGCATTGCATGGAAATATGGGAACATTTAAGAGGAACACATATATGTATGTTTCAATATTGTTGGATTCATGCGCCAGCATTTACTTAATAGCATTGATAATAATGGGGGTTATACAAACAAAGTATTAAGTTATAAATTACAAATTGATTTTAGTAACATTAAAATAATATTGTGTCATATCCGTAATAAAGATTATTTTGAGGTTTAGTTTCTTACTTATCTTCTTTTCATAATGAAAATGAATACTTATGCTATAAGTCCTAATAAATACGATTTGTTAAACTTTGATGTTTGAGATAGGCAACTAAAGTTAAAACGAACACACTGGCAGTATACTGAGTAATTTAATTGTATTGTGACAAGGAGTTCACACTTTTTTTATTTACATGGGTAGATTTGCTAGTTGTGATTTCTTAGAGTACCCACATACATTAGTAGTTAAAGCACAATATAATTATATTACTAAGATACAATTTTTTAAGTCTAAAGGGTCTTAGTTCCCCGATTACCTGTTTTACTTCAATAAATTGTTCTTTATGAGAAAATAAACTGTTTTGACTAGAAGTTTACCTATTTATTAGTTTATGAAATTATAACGAATAAACATTTTGAAATCACCTATAAAACATTTTTATGTTAACCCCTTATTACAATAGCAATATAATAATGAAAATAAAATAATTATTAGATTATGATTCTTGTTTAATAATCTATAAAAAACGATTAGCAAAATAACCTATAAAGATTATTAAAGATTATTGTTGGAAAAGAAAAATAAAATTCCCAACTCGCGATTGGAACCCAAACCTATGCGTTCAATAATCCAATACGTAAGACTACCAGCTATCGTTACTTGATGTAATGAGTTCAATTTTAGCAATGGTATGAACCAACCAAGAACATACGTAATTACGTAGCCTGTGTGAAAAAGCGACGGTATGTTTTTGTTTCGTTCGACGCCAGCCAGTGTGCGAATAGTGCGAGGTGAGCGTGTTGATATATCACTTTATGCTAACAGTCGTAGGTACGGCCTTTACCGCGCGTTCACAGCAATACATTCCTTAAGGTGATACTACATTAATGACCGCGACCGTACATAACACCGTACATCTCAGTGAGTCCCATTACTACTACGCGGTGACTAACATTAGAGAAAGGAATCGACAACAGTTTTACTTGTAAACACAATTAGTTCGTAATAAACCTAACGGGAACTTAGTGATCTATTCTCTACGCGCTTCAAGTTTAACAACAACAACAAGTGTGTTGGCCCTTTTTTTTCTTCTCTTCTCCCGCTCTGGGCGGAGCGGGAGGGCGTGTCAGACTTTTACTGACTAAAACCCACCCATGTTCCTTCAGTTGCCTGTGCCAGGGGTCACGGTATCTCTTTCAAACAACCTGCGGCCCTGGCAGGCATCGACCCCAGCGGACCCCGTCAGTTCGTGCTGACATCTCTTTGAGGCGCGCGTGGAACACAACGCGCCGTTGACCCGGGCCTGGTCCTTACGATTAGAGACCCTGGTCCTTACGGGCGCAGAGATTGCCTCTCCCTCACGCGCTCCGCCTTCTCCTTTGCGAGCATTACTGCTTCGCAGAAGAAGGTGACGGCTTCCCATGCACTCTCGTTCCGTACCATCGCCTGGACCAGGGCCAGGGTGTTGGCCCGTAAGCCCAAAGTCCCATAAAATATACGGTTCGCAAGTAAGTGTGCGGACCGTGCAATTTATGGTACTTACCATAACATTAGTAAGGACATGTGATTTTGACGTTCAAAAATGCTGATTCTCAGCTTAATTTGAATAAATGACTTTTGATTGAGTTATAGAATCGGCAATTTTTGAAATGTCCAAAATGCGGCTGCTTCTTACTTTTATTTGTTTGATTCAACTAATTGAAAGACCTATTCTATTAATTTTCAGTCACACCGAAATAACGATTTAATAAGAAATCAGAAATGCTTTAAAATACCCGAGGTAAACAGGCATGAAGGAACGAAAAACAGGTTTGTGATAAACCATTAACAATCATTATTTATAAAATTTATTAAAAGGCTTCCGCGCTTCGGTTGGCACGTTCCACAGTTATCTCACATACACTGACGACTTCCGGAACAACTTACTGTGGATACCGGAAAGGGCATTGTGCATGTGACATTTATGAAACCCATAAGTACGATAAGAATTAAAAGTATGATACCTGCTACCTACTACTAGCTCGTCGTGCTCGTGCTCGTGCTCGAGCTCGTGCTTATGCTCGGTGCCAGCTCGGACCAAGTGGTATTGAGTTTTTCCATTAGGAATTCGTTAGTAGCAGCCCGGAGTTTGAAAGTAAGCGATGTGATAGCCCCGTGTGATACCTCCGTGTCTCGCACGTTAAGCGGTCGGTCCTGCGCCGGCGCCTGATTTCTGTCTGCACCCTAATTGCGTAACACACTATCAATCTCTATCTGAATAATTTTGACGGATGTTGCTAATTCATTGCTTCATGAGTTAGAAAAATGTGTCTGCTCAATAACGTACACAATGCAATGAATATTGTTGAACTGTCAGAATGAAACCCATTGCTAGTGATAGTGTGTGACGCACTACCCAGCCGCTCGGACTGTGAGAGTGCACCTGTGTCTGCACTGTGTGCGCACACACGCCTGCACTATAATAACATCTCCCGCGCCGGAGCTGCGGAGGCTGGTCTCCGCTGAGACTGGTCGCCGTGGCCGAATGTCCGGCTGGAGGACTAGTGCTATTTATTTAGGAGTTTATTTGGGAGTTTCTTGCCCGTTCTTCTCCAAAGAGATCTATGTTTTGGAATGGGTAACTAGCTTCACTTTCTGACTAACTGACCGACTACCTAATTAAAATGTTGACAATTCAAAAGTGCCTGAAATGGTTTAATTGAAATAAATGATTTGAGTTTGAGTTTATTAAATCTCTCAGAGTGTACAGAACACACAGCTATATCTATGTATTATATAACTAGCTTCTGCCCGCGGCTTCGCCCGCGTGGATGTCGGAAATTTACCCACGGGAACGTGCTAACAGGATAAAATGTATGTGCTTCCCCAGAATGCCATCTATGTCGCGGGTCCTTTGTGGCTAATTACAATAGAAAACCAATTGTGTCTCATTAGTGGTGATTAAGAGGGTACCTATGATATCTTTACCTAAGTACCTAACTAATTTAAAAAAAAACTCAATAACAGAAAATTAAATACCTACCTACCTAAATAAACCTATTTCTGATGATAACTAATCTAAACTCAATAAATAAGCAAAATCCCTAAAAACTAATATCTATACGAATGACTAAACCTACCTAACAGTATTATAAAATAACCTACGGTCACTACGTACACTATCAAATATACTACCTATACTTTAAAATTAAAATCTATACCTACGACTCATATAAAAATAAACCTAAATAACTCTAAAAACTAAAAGGAATAAAAATGAACTCCACTGCGGGTGACCCAACCTACGACAAACTTAGTATTTGCGGTTGGTACAGTACAGACAGTGGTAATCGGGTATAGGGATCGAACCGCAAAATTAAGTTTGTTTTTTATTGTATATACTTTTCCGGGATAAAAAGTACCCAGTGTGGTGCCCAGGATATTAAAGAATAATTATACCAAGTTTCATCGTAATCGAACCGGTAGTTTTTGCGTGATGCCTGAACAAACAGACAGACAGACAGACAAAATTTTTTTTAATCACATTTTTGGGTTCGGTGTCGGTCAAGTAACACCCCCTGCCATTTATTTTTTGGATATTTTCAATGTACAGAATTTTCACTTCTACAGATTTATTATAAGTATATAGATTAAAGTTGCTTTTCGTGTCTCAAAACTGTAACCATGCATTCAGCACATTCTAGAGAAGGAAAAAAATACTGTTTTATAGTAAAATGACGATGTTTCATAGAAACTTATGCGGTTAAAATGTATGGAACAACATTTTTTTTAATAACCGACGAAAAATTTCAACGCAAGCTGATTCTGAATCATGTACTGAATCCATGGTGACAGGTTGCGCGTCGCTGTCCGGCCAGCCTGTATGTTAACTACATGTGCTCATGTTTGTTTGTGGGCAGTAAAACCCACGCCACTTTGCGTTCTGCTCAGTTCCCAAACCCACCTAGACACACAGACTTGCAGATGGCACACGTTTGTATGGACGGCATACAAATGTAGGCATGTCAACATTCTCCCCACGTTCACAATGTGTGTGGTGGCGTAATATCCGGGATCCTATAGTTTTTCCCACAAATATTTCATATCGCTCATCATATAGGTAGGTACTGTTCTTTCGTTTCTATTTCCCATAGTTTAGTAATTTAGAATGATGAAGTCTACAATTTTAACTTCAAGGAAACTCGACATATTTTTTGAAAGGGGTTATACTAGAGGTATGTAATATGTATGTATTATTATTAGCAACAAATTAAGTCCAGTGAACTAGGGGTAAAAGTGGATGGTTAAAAAATAAAAAAAATACTATTAAAGACGTTTTATTTTTGAGATTATGTAAATTTGCAAGCATTTTATTTAAAATGCTCACTCATTTTTCAACTTTCAGAAAAGTATCAATTAAATGTTAGGAGTGGAGTAGTTTTTTCTCATAATTAATTGTTTTTGGTAACAAGTCAGAAAATTTCTAAAAAATCGAAGAACCGACACAGCTCGGTAACCATCCAGTTTTGAACCCTATAAGTTAACTGGACTAAATTTTTTGCTAATGACCTCTAGAATAACGCCTTTCAAGGAATACGTCGAGTTTGCCTGTCACCCTGTATACGAGTTATTTTTGAAGTTAAAAAATGGCATATACAACAATATATGTCATTTTATAGGTACGTAGCTTATTTTATCCAATATAATGAAATTTCATGATTTTTTACTCGGTTTTCTTTTTCCTGATAAAACGCCAATTTCATATGTAAGGAACTAAGAAGTCTGCCAGGGTCGCGGGTTGTTCGAGCAACTGAAGGACCGCGGGTGGGTTTATGTCAGTAAAAGTCTGTCATGCCCTCCCGCTTCACCCAGAGCAAGAGAAGTTACTTATTTGATGATTTCCCCCAAAAAAAAATGGTTATTTTTTTACTTATTAGAGGTTTTTCTTTATGTCGGGGGATTTTGAAATTTTTCATTTAACTTTTTATTATAACCAAAGATGTCAGAAGAGGCCTGAACTTTATGTTTTTCGGTACATTTTACGAACTATCATCAACCTACCTAGCCTTTATCCAACTATATTGGGGTCGGCCTCCAGTCTAACCGAATGCAGCTGAATACCAATATTTTACATGGAGCGACTGCCTATCTGACCTCCATGCACAACCCAGTTACTGGGTAACACGATACCCCTTGGTAAAACTGGATGTCAAACTTCTGACGACCCGTAATGACCGCCAAAGATCCACAAATGACAGCCGGGACCAACGGGTACCCGAGGCTCGGCGGGGTCTCGGTATGTACAGATGGTCACCCATCCGCAGCAAGACTGATCGATCGTCCATGCAGCTTTCCCCTCTACATTCTACCAACTGTCATAAGTATAATAATATAACAAAATGTAAAACAAAGAAGCACAAAAACATTAATTTGTTGGGAATCGAACTAAGATTTGCAAAACAGTCGTCGAACCTTTAAACTAGGTATTTGTTTTCTTGAAAGTTAATTAAAATAGCCTAACTTATATTATGTATTAGTCATGATTGACTGCTTATCTCCCTAAAGCGCTCCTTAAAGGTACAGCGAGATGATAATCATTTATTAGGATAAATCTGTTACTATATGCTTTATTCGTTCCCTCTATGCAGCCCAGTTAATAATTGCAATAATTCCACTGTTGTCATACACTGGTATATTGCGGTCTCTCATCTGTCGTCGTTCGTCATTTTTTTATAGAGACACGATTAAAAGGGCCACCCGTATTGCCCCACGTCAAAAACCCACCCTGTCTATTTCATGATTGACTGCTTAGCTCCATAAACGTATCGCGTGATGATAATCATTTAAAAATTTAAATCGATACCTATGTATCTGCCATTTCCTAAACTTTTGGCACGTCTTTTTACAATTTGCGAAGATAATATAAATACGAACATAATGCAATATTGCTTATCGCCAATAATATAATAATAATAATAATAATATCTGTGGCCCGACTGCCAAGCTGACAGTGAAAAAAAATTGTACTCCGATATTTTTTAGTATTTTTTAATATAAATAATCAAATTCAAATTAATTTATTCATTTTGTGTATTCAACATGTTATACAAAAAATGTTGATCCATGCTATGTCCCACCAAAAGGCATACAAAATATCTGAGATGGCTCGGATGCATCTTTTTTGTGCCAAAAGCACGGATGATATTATATTTGAAGCATTACCCCAGAATATAAGTACATACCTCAATGTGGAGGCTACATAACCGTGAGAGAAAAATACTACAATGCTGACACGAAGTCGGGCACGGCAACAAGAAACCACACACCCAACACCTTCGGGTTCGTCGCTCAGCTCCGCCTCGCAGTTGCCGGAACCTGCTCCAGACGTGAGTCCAGTGACACCGGCCGCTGCAGTTGCGTCGAGCTCGAGCGACGAATACTTTTCGCCGCCGACGACACCACCACCAGTACGTCGGCGCGGAAGAGGCCGACCACCGGCCAGCTTAGGACTCCGAGGCCCACCGGCCTCTGATAGGGTCCCCGCTACCGGTGGAAGTGTGCAGCGCATGAGATGGACACAAACTGTCAATGAAAATGTCATGCGCGCATACTTTGGGGCTACAGAGGGGGGAAGTAACTTGACTGCGTACCGTGGTCGGATGCTCTCTCTGTTTCAGGTGCTTGAACCAGCTGTCAACGTGTCGGCGCAACGACTGTCGGATCAGGTGCGGGTCATCCAGCGTAACCATATGCTGGATGACGTTGTACTTGATCGACTACGCCTCGAATCACGGAATAGCCACGTTACGCCTGCTTCGTCATTGGTCGCGGTGCAACTGCAAAATTTACCCAGTTCTCCATCGCGACCCAACCGCGTTGATGAAGAGGATGATGATGAGGCTATATCCGTGAGCTCCCAGTGCAATGTAAGATTGAGGAGCGCTTTGGAGGATGCTTTCCGTGAGTACCGATCTATTCCGCCTGGACTCAGACCACGTTTACCTCGTTTGCCCATGCACAAGAAAAACAAGGCGCTGGTGTGTGCTCTAGACTCGCAGCTGGCAAATTACTTTAACGACAGCAAAGACCTCACCGATACCCATTCAATCTTGTACTGTGCGGCTGTTGCGGCATGTCGTGTAGCTCATGTCAAATTCCCGGACAGTGACAGAGCCACACGACCAAAACCAGCTGTACCAGCTTGGCAGTGCAGGATTGAGCGTCGTATCGGGGAGACTAGAGCACTCATCGGCAAGCTAATCTGCTTCAGGGAGGGCAATACTCGCCCTAGAGTGATGCGCTTTGTGAGGCGGGCATTCTCGGGGACTGATATTAGTTCTCGAGATTATTCGTCCCGCGTCACAGAGCGTATCGACTTCCTGAAGCAGAAGATCTGTGCATGGGCAAACCGTATTCGTCGGTACAGGCGGAGAGTGGAGCGGTACACTCAGAATCGCACATTCCAGAGCGATGAAAGGTGGGTTTACAGGGGTTGGGAGCAACCGGACCAAGGTGTGGCTGACACATGCCTGCCGGATGATGATGTCATGTGTTCCTTTTGGCGTAATATCTGGTCGGCGCCTGTCAGTCACACCGAAGGTGATTGGGCTCGAGAAGTCGAGCGAGCCTGTGATCCAATACCAGACATGGAGGCTATTACCATCTGCCCCCAAGATGTAACTCGTGCAGTCCGTCCGTTACCTAACTGGAAATCTCCAGGGCCGGATGGGCTGCACAACTTTTGGATCAAATGGTTTTCAAGGTCACACGCTCGCTTGGCATCTCAGTTCCAGACTGCTTTGGAGTCTGGTACGCTACCCCAATTCCTAACGACAGGAGTTACCCACCTGCTCCATAAATCAGGTAGCACCGCGGAACCCAAAAATTATAGGCCGATCACGTGTTTACCGACGGTCTATAAAGTTCTTACATCCATTTTGAGAGCTAAAATTAATAAACATATAGACACTAACTCCATCATGTCTGTCTCTCAAAATGGATGTAAGAATGGGTCCCGCGGTACTAAGGAGCTACTTCTCATTGATATGGCCATTAGCCAACAGGTTCGTCGTTCCCGAAAGGATCTGTCGACATGTTGGATAGATTATAAGAAGGCTTATGACTCCGTGCCACATACATGGCTCATGAGGGTGCTGGAGTTATATAAAGTAGATACAACTCTGCGCACCTTCCTGATGACGTGTATGGGGCAATGGAGGACGATCCTTCGCTATCCAGGATGTCGAAATATCCAGAGGAATAGCGAGCCGATAAGGATCGAACGAGGCATATTCCAGGGCGACAGTTTGAGTCCGCTTTGGTTCTGCTTAGCCTTGAATCCTCTAAGCACGCTGTTGGAAGATTCAAGTCTAGGCTATCGGCTGAGGAGAGGTGGTCAGGTTATATCTCACCTCCTCTACATGGATGACCTAAAACTTTTTGCCCCCAACAATTTGCAACTGATGGAGCTACTGAATATCACTGAAACTTTCAGTAGCGCCATCAGGATGGAATTTGGTGTGGACAAATGTGCGGTCATGCATGTAAAGCGAGGAGAGATCGTGGAATCCGTGGGAACACAACTCCCGGATTCCACAAATCTTAGAGCCCTCTCCGCATCCGAAACCTATAAGTATTTGGGTATGTCGGAAGCGTTGGGCATCAATGTTACTGACATGAAGCAATCGTTGAAGGAGCGCTTCTATGGCCGCCTGAAAAAAGTATTCAATAGTCTTTTATCAGGCGGAAACAAGGTGCGCGCCTTCAACGGTTGGGTCATGCCGGTTTTGATGTACTCTTTCGGCATACTCAAATGGACTCAGACCGAACTTGACGCCCTGGATAGGAGGGTCCGTACGCTGCTAACTGCAAGTCGAATGCATCACCCACGGTCATCGGTAATGAGGCTGTATATCCCGCGAAAGTGTGGAGGTCGAGGCTTTTTAAACGCTAAGACCCTCCACAATCGCGAGATATGCAGTCTCAGGGAATATTTCTTAGAGACCGACGTGGGGATGCATCGAGATGTAGTCGCGGTGGACAAGGGCCTCACCCCGCTCTCCTTGGCTAAAGAGAACTGGTGCAAGCCAGTAGTGCTTGACACCAATGGTCGCATGGAAGTATGGCAGAGTAAGGAGCTTCACGGACGCTTTTACCGGGCCCTACATGGGCCCGATGTAGATCTACCAGCGTCCGTAGCCTGGCTGCGTTTCGGTGATCTCTTTGGAGAAACCGAAGGTTTTGTCTGTGCAATTATGGACGAAGTTATGATGACGAACAATTACCGGAGATTTATTGTGAAAGACGGCACGGTTGACATCTGTCGGGCATGCCACCGGCCGGGAGAATCAATCAGGCATATTATCTCCGGGTGTTCTCGTCTAGCTAACGGAGAGTACTTGCATAGACACAACCTTGTAGCTAGGATAATCCATCAGCAACTTGCTCTGAAATACAACCTTGTGCAATCGGAGGTGCCGTACTACAGGTATGTGCCCGACCCAGTTCTCGAAAATGGTAATATCACATTGTACTGGGATCGATCCATCATCACTGACAGGACTATTGTTGCCAATAAGCCTGATATAGTGGTGGTGGATCGATCAGAGCGACGCACAATGATTGTTGACATAACCGTCCCGCATGATGAGAACCTCGTGAAAGCCGAGAAAGATAAACAAATCAAGTATCTTGACTTGGCTCGCGAGGTTGTCGACATGTGGGATGTGGACTCAGCGATCATTGTGCCGATAGTCGTGACAGCCAATGGCTTAATAGCCAAGAGCCTCGACCAACACCTGAAGAGGCTCTCGTTGGGCAGCTGGATCAAGGGCTTGATTCAGAAAGCGGTACTTCTGGACACGGCTCGCCTTGTCAGGAGGTTCCTCTCTCTGGAGCCCTGACCACCGGTAGCTTGGACCCTGTTCCCGATACCGGTGGGCTACTATTTTTTATATTTTTAAATGTTTTTATACTTTTTATATTCTAATATTTAAAAATATAATTTATATGATTACATTGAAATAAAGGAGATAATAATAATTTATTTGACACAGAACATATGTTACATTTGACCAGATATACAGGACACATTCAAGTTTTCTTAATTTTATACTAAAGGCATCTGTGTCTGAACTAGATAAAAAATATCTGTATCTCAGACATCAGCGCTCTTCCTTGTGATGACCATTACATTACTAACTTAATTAGACATACTAATAACAGAAGGTATATCATTATTACACAGAAAAAGAAAAAGTTTAAATCAAAATAAACAAAACGGTGTGTGGAGTGTTAGCCTCTCGGTGAGTAGTGTGTGGAAGTGCGTGAAAGAGTGTGAGAGGGTGAGTATAAAAGGGATCTACTATTTAACTATTTTTAATAAGTTTTCTGTCTCTTCATATGTATGTTTACTAACATATTTAAAGATTTTACTTTTACATATTTTTTTATTTAGCGGGTATATTTCCAAAGCGTCATTTATCTTATTATATAAGTACGGTCCCAAGAAGCAAAAGTATTTGTTTACGTAAGCATGCCTAAAAGAAGGTCGGTCCAGATTATTAATAATGTTTCGTCTTCTAGTTAGATCACTTTTTGAGTATTGTAGTAAAGAGTGTTGCTTCAGAACTACCAGAAGTATAAACAGCTGGCGAACTGTCAGGACCTCACACGACTGATAAACAAGATGGGTTGGGTACAAATAAGGGCGAAAAGTACTAACTTTTAGTACAGCTCTCTGGGCAATTTCTAAGGGCTTTAATATAGTTTTATGTGCACCTCCCCAAACGGTGATACAATACTGAAGAATCGACTGTACGAGTGCTAGGTATATTTGCTTCACTAATTTTTGGGGCGCAACATGTCTAAGGTTCTTGAAAACGTAAATCAGCTTTCTTGTCCTAGATGTAAGAAGGTGAATATGGTCTCTGAAGGAAAGGTTACAGTCTAGAATAATTCCAAGATATTTAATTGACGCTGTCTTTATTAGTGTTTGACAAGAGCATACTAAGCTATTACAACAACTATGTGCTGTGATCGAGGGGGTATAAGGGAGCTGTTCATTTTGAGTACGCATCGAGAATATCATATACTGGGTTTTATCCGGGTTAAGAGTCAGGGAGTTATTTTGCAGCCAGTGGGTCACCACATTTAAACCATCCTGCGCCTCCCTATATACTTTGTCCCAGGTATCAGCAGAGAACAGCAGAACGGTGTCGTCTGCATAAGAGATAGTTTTACCACCTGAAAGGTCTAGTTTACAGAGGTCATTCAAGTATACGAGGAAGAGCGTCGGTCCCAGAATGCTCCCCTGCGGAACTCCGTGATTGATTGGCAAATCGCTGCTGACACTGTCATTAATCTTAACGCACTGAAAACGATTAGAGAGGTAGTCCTTTAAAAGTTGTAGCTGAATTCCTCTTATTCCGAGGCGTTCTAATTTTTGAATTAGTAAAGGCGTAGAGACCGTGTCAAATGCCTTGGCTAGGTCAAGAAAAATGCCTATTGTCTTTTTACCTGAATCGATATTCTTTACCACATAGTCTTGGAGCTCATGGACTGCATCACTAGTAGACTTGCCTGCTCTAAAGCCAAACTGGTTGTTGGATAAAAGGTTATTTGATTCCAGGTAATCAATCAGTCTACTATTTATTATACGTTCAAGAAGCTTGGAGATCGAAGGCAGTATGGAGATGGGTCTATAATTAGTGACACGGTCTCTATCACCCGACTTATAGATTGGGTATACTACTGATTTCTTTAACATCGAAGGAAACCGACCTTTAGTCAAGCAGAGGTTAAAAATATAGGTTAATGGACGGACTAAGATGTGTCTGAATTCTTTGAGGAAATTATTTGGTACAGAATCCCAACCAACGGAACACGCATCTTTCAGGTTCAAAATTAAACGTTCCAGTTCAGACTCATCAGTTTCCAGCAATACAAATGAATTGGAAACCAGTTGTGAGGGCACTTTATTTAATGTACTATGTGAAGGGTTCAAGCAGGAATGAGTATTATCAGCCAGCTTTTTGCCAATTGATGCGAAGAAATCGTTCACCATCTCTACAGACTCATTAGATTTTAATGGATTTAATAACTCCGTAGCGCTATGTTTCAGTTTAGTTGTATTTGTTATTGTTTTAATCGCTTCCCATATTTTTTTATTGTTATTTCCTGCTTTTGTTAATAAGTCCCTATCATACATTCTTTTGACCTTTTTTAATAGGTTATTGCAATGGTTTCTATACCTGGAGTAAATAATTTTAGAAGTCTCATTATTAGGTGATTGTCGCATTTCTTTATGAAGCTTGTCCCTATGTCGAATACACCTTAGCAGGCCAGGTGTAATCCATGGCTTCATAATTTTATGACGTCTTGGATATTTTATTACAACTGTGTTTAGCAATATAACCCTTTGAATTGACATGGAGAAGTATTCCATAGCGAAATTTGCATCTGTTGACGCATAGATAGGTGCAAAATCGATTTTATTGAGATCTGACGTTAACCCCTTATTGTCGATGCGGTTCATAGATACATGGGTAAAGGTTCTCTTTTGTTTAAGATGCAGGCAGAGTAGAACTGCTTGGTGGTCCGTAATTGTAGAGTTTAGTACCAGTGTGAGTGCTGATTTTTGTGTTTTTAGCATAACATGGTCAAGGCATGATTTATTTAGTCTAGTCGGGAGAGAGTGTGCTGGTAAGAGCCCATGAAATGAACACAGGTTCAGATAGTCCAGCGACCTTGACTCATGAGACTCGGGGCAGATATTTATATTGATGTCTCCAATAATGGAGATATTTTTGAAACTGCCTAACTTATTTAAAATGTTATCCAAAGATTGGAGAAAGTTGTTAATATTTCTATTTGAAGGCGATCGGTAAATGGCTAAAATAACACTTTCAGTACCAATCTTTATCACAAGACAATTAAAGTCTTCACAGGTAGGCTCTTCGCAGGTAGTACCAAGATTCGATTTACAGTATACTGTAACTCCATTGTTTTGGTTAACGTAGTGTTCCGTAATGTGATGGCTATAACCTTCCAGTCTCGGCACCACGGGGGTGCAAGATAGCCAACACTCGGTTAGGATAATAATATCGCAATCAATCTTTATTCTGCTCAGCATTGTAACAAAATCATCAATATTACGAGATATACTTCGAATATTTTGAGTTAATACTGTCAAGCAATTAGCAGGGTTTGATATGAAATTGCTACAGTCCTCGACGTCACAATACCGTGATTCGGAGATAGATATACTATCAATTTCGGAGGCAAAATCAACCATTTTTAATATCGAGAAATAACGAAGTACCGTGTAGGAATAGTCCAGAGGAGCTACTTCTCGACATTAGAACGACATAAATAAAGCGATTATCTTGAAATAGAATTAAAAAGTCACTGTGGTTATTTATGGACGAATAAAGGGATTCTATACATTTTATATATTTACATTTACTGTTTGTGAATAAAAATAAGTATCCGATAGTTTGGCATGAGATAACACTTGGAGATTTATCAATAAATGCAATTAATGTGTGGATTTGTGTTTGTGTGGAGTGCATATAAAAAGAGCAAAAAATATTTTCAAAGTAGAAATTTAAGACTATTACACTATTAACATGCAAATTATGAATTATCACAGAAATATGTACGCATAAAAATACTTCGGAGAAGCGAAGGTTGACAAGGAAGGATAGTCATTCGGTTGTTTTGACCTTTAACTTATTAATATCTGCCTCCTCTTCGATGCGAATATGCTGCATCCCCTCTTTCTTCCTAAGGTAAATTTTACCAAATGATGTCCAGCAGAATATATAATTGTGGGTACTAGCGAAATCACGGGCCAAAAAGAAAAGTCGTCTACCCTTTGGAGTAAGATAATCCGAGATAAATATTGGTTTCTGAGGGCCTTCTACATTAAAAATGGAGGTATTTAGTTTATCTTTCTTTTCTTGCAGAGACAGTTTTTTAAGGTTATTCATAACACTTTCTTTTGTTAAGACTGATGTAAATTCCACTACGATTGGTTTAACAACATCCGATTTCACGAAGGGCCGATAGATGTCTCTTATATTGGAGGCATGCAAAGGAATGTTCAATATTTCACCGATTTTGACTACTGCACTACAAAGATTATTTTTTGTCTCATTTTTTAGCTTAGGCACATTTCTAATCTCTAACTTAGTCGTGCAAGATTGTTTTTCAAAGTTTTCTATTTTATCCTCAAGACTCTTTATGTAAACGCACTGTTCTTTGCGCTCCAGCTTCAAACTTTCTAATTCTTTTTGAATATCATCATATTTATCAGACAGTGCAGTTAAAGATATGTTTATGCTATCATTTTGTTTCTTTATTTCGGATAACGAAGACTCTGACAGAATAGCAAATAGCGTGATAGTTTATGGACTACAGAATGACTTATAGGGAATATCTATGCTTTGAACAGAATCCACCCAGTGGTATTTGCGTGATGCTGGATCATATAGACAAAAATTCTAATAACTACAATTTTGGTATAAGAATTGTTCCCACACTGTAAAAATTACTTTGAAAAAAAATCAATGAACCTACAGTTTTCACTCCGCTATGATTGTATTATACTCGTATGTATAGATATCAGCATATAACTGTCGCACTTCAGTTTTCACTCCGCTATGATTGTATTATACTCGTATGTATAGATATCAGCCTAAAACTGTCGCACTTCAGTTTTCACTCCGCTATGATTGTATTATACTCGTATGTATAGATATCAGCATATAACTGTCGCACTTCAGTTTTCACTCCGCTATGATTGTATTATACTCGTATGTATAGATATCAGCCTAAAACTGTCGCACTTCAGTTTTCACTCCGCTATGATTGTATTATACTCGTATGTATAGATATCAGCATATAACTGTCGCACTTCAGTTTTCACTCCGCTATGATTGTATTATACTCGTATGTATAGATACCAGCATATAACTGTCGCACTTCAGTTTTCACTCCGCTATGATTGTATTATACTCGTATGTATAGATATCAGCATATAACTGTCGCACTTCAGTTTTCACTCCGCTATGATTGTATTATACTCGTATGTATAGATACCAGCATATAACTGTCGGATTTCAGTTTTCACTCCGCTATGATTGTATTATACTCGTATGTATAGATACCAGCATATAACTGTCGCACTTCAGGACAAAGGTCTCTTCTCTTATAGAGAAGGCACGAGCATTGACCATCACGCTTGCTAAGACGGGTTGGCGATTTCATATCAAAGAGAGTGAGAGACTTCAGAGGGGCAATTCTCGTAATTTTAAGACCGTTCACAGTCTGATCTCAGTCTCAATCTGTCAAAAAATACTTCTAAATTCCAGGTTTCCTCGCGATGTTTTTCCTTCACGGATGTCAGTAGTGTCCAAGTCTGACTGACAGTACCTACATATTATGAAACACATAAGGTAAAACCATATAAAAGGGTAATTACAATTAGAGTATAAATCTACAATTACGTCATAACTACCGCACATAGGGAAACAAGCCAAAATAATGCTCCTGCACAACTGCTATATTAACCGAAGATACTTCGGTTAAGCTCATTGTCAAAGGGAGCGCGCGACCGTGCTAACGCAGTATCAACATCAGTGACTAGAAATTCAGTTCAACTGATTTACAGTCATTTCACAATGGAAGCAATCACTGTGATGATACTGGCACTCTTGGGGGTCGTTGGTGGCAGAAATATTCTACTTTCGAAAGAAGAACACAATCTGCAAGTGATTAACCAAGAGCTATCCAGACATCCCGCTCTCGGTGTCAAACCAGGAGATCAGCTGGAAACTGTCGATGTGCCGTACCCTGGACAGCAATCCAATGAAAACTTTATAGATAACAACATTTTGGAATCTATATTTAAGGGCTTTGATAATGTAGCTGCAATCAATGAAGAACTCGTTAAACAAGATACCAAGACCGCAGAACCTAAAGAAGATGACGTGTCTTCAGTGAAAGTGGGTGAAGGTGACGACGAGATGGATGACTACACGGCGTTCGAAGACCGGGCGGTACTTGACGGACATTACTGCGTTAATGGAACCCCGGTCGGAGGAAAGTGCTTCCCGAGAGATACGGTAGACGTAAACGGAACGAAGAATCCATCCAGTCCATAATTAATAGATAAAATGATGATCGACGGGGCTCGTGGCTCAATGATAACAGCCGCACGGGTCAGTAGAAGGGGAAGCTACGCTTGCCGCGGTCGGTTCGTGGAAGGGTTCATTACATATCGAGACCCCTCTGCACCTCGGAAAGCACGTTAAGCCGTTGGTACCGGCTGTGATTCGTGCCGCAAGCGTAGCTTAACCTGATCGAACGACCCGTGCGGCTGTCATTACTTAGACACAAGCCCCTTAGATGTGCAAACATCCATGGGGGTAGGCAGAAACTACAGAACGCCACCTGCTCCGATGTGTACATACTACTGTTGCCTCGTTTACGCACACACATCCAGTCGAACACGCACGCGCCGGGTTGCGAGAAATATTTCTTATCCATAACAAAAACATTAACAATAGAGTATTTATTGTTAGTTATTAATTATATAATTTTATTATCCTTACTTATTATCCTTAATTTTTATTTTAATTGCGTTTATCATTTTAAAATTCATTAACTTTATAATAGGCTTTTATTGATCAAAATCCTAAACCTATTTTAAAATTATATAAAATTCTTAGCTTACTTTATTTATTAGGTAATTAGTTATATATTCTAGGGCCCATACACTCTGTGGGCACCTCTTGTCAAACATACTCGTAGTTGTTCAATGGCGTATTGCTCGAAGTGTACTGGCAAGCCGGGGGGTAGTTTTTAGCGTTTCATATTTATTTGATTATTTCTACCTAATGTCTAAAAAATTTATAAAATGTCGTTTACAAGTATCTGTAGGTTTCGAAATGAAAACCGATTTAGTTTTGTACATACATGTTCTATGTGTGTCATCCATGTCGTGTCTGAGTTTATGTGTACATGGTTGTAAGTAGAAGTTTTGTAGAGTTTATTTTTTCAATCTTTATTTTTGTTCATAATTTATATTGAATGTTCTTTGAATTTTTATTTTTGACATGATGATCGACTGACATTCAAAACATTTGTGATTTATATTTAGGAAGAAAACCAATGTTAATATCAAAGACGCAGTGATTTTGCATTGTTCATTGTTGAATTATTATTTGTTGTATGTGAATCTTACGATAAAAAACTTGATTTGGACTTAATTTGGACCTTGTTATACTTACAGAATATACAAATAAAATATTGACATTTGAATTACTTACTTATATAATTATATTATTTGAATGACATGCTTAATTATTACATATTAACAACTAGTTCCGGCCCGCGGCTTCGCCCGCGTGGATGTCGCAAATTTCATGGGTTTTAATTTTCAAAACCCTAATTGTTTTTCTAAAATAAAATTACCCTGAGTTACTCCGACAAAATCGGTCCAGCCCTTTCGAAGATTAGCCGGAACAAACAGACAGACAGACAGGCAAATTTTTTAAATAGTTTTTTTAGTATAAGTACCGTATATACTTTCAAATGCATTTAGTTAAATAGGTACCTACTGTTATTTTGACATTACAAACAGACACTTCAATTTTATTTATTTGTATTTATAGATTAAACGGGTTAAGTATTAGGCCCCTACGTACTCGTACCTTCGCGCGCCCGAAACTCGGTCAGCAGGATATTATTATTATTAGGACAGGAAAAAATATCAATATACAGTACACACAAGCTTTTATTACTGAGCAAAATACAATTGAAGTTATTATTAAAGTCATAGTACCTACAATAATTGCTTTAAACATAATTATGCTCTTTAGAAAACTAAGTTCATTTATCAAAATCTTATACATAAAAAAAACAAAATGAAAATCGGTCCATCCGTTCGGGAGCTACGATGCCACAGACAGACATACACACACACACACCCCCACACACACAGACACGTCAAACTTATCGTCCCCCGTCGTTTTTACGTCGGGGGTTAAAAATGAGTTTACACCTGAGGGGCAATTCTCGTAACTTTAAGAACGTTCAGAGTCTGATCTCAGTCTCAATCTGGCAAAAATACCTCTAATTTCCCTACATTTTGACAAGTATTTGACATTTGTTTGTCGCCGAGATGAGACTGCGACTAAATTTTGAACGTTTTAAATTACGAGAATTGGCCTTCTGATTAAAGCTCGGCCCGATCAGAATTCTTTCTATGCACTGACTGCGCGGAAGATTTTTTGCTTTTATTTTTTCCCTTGTGTTGAGTACCACCGACGAGACTACGTTCTGTCGGTGGCGGCCCTTCTGTAAATTCACTCGCATCCAAGTACACTACGTGCATATGTTTAGAACTGCATTTATCATCTCCAACTTTTTCACAATGACACTTGCTTGCATGTTTTGGAGGTGCCACTTGCTTTACTTTTGTCGTTTCTGCGTCGGTTATATCCACAGGTTTGTCAATGCCTTCACCATTTTGTGGATGTCGAATTTTAATCTCAAATATCATCTCGTCTGTCGTGTCTGTCGTCTTCGCTCCTACCGTCACTAGGACTATCACGGTTACTAAGGTGGTCACTTTCATCCTGAGAGATGAACAAGGTAACAGGGTTTCTGGTCACAAAAACTGATTCGGTCACTGTCGCACTACTATTACTTACATCATAATATTGACACGGGTTTATATACGGTTTCTAATCAGCTATTTTAAGCTTATTTGTAATATATGTGGTTAAATATATCGTTGCTAAGGAAGGAAAAAGTTTATTAACCTAATATAACCCATAAACATTTTTCCTTCCTTTACCATAACTATTGGATTTGAAAGCAATGAATTCAGTATTAAATATAAAATTACAAAATAATTAAATAATGAAGACCTTGTTCTATGCGGTATTGATATAATGAACTATATCGCGATCGAAGCGGCGCGGCGGTGCGCGGCGGTGCGCGGTGGTCGGTGCCGGTGGTTCGCACCTGTATTTACCATCTTCCACTTTCCCACAAAGACACTTGTGTGCACACGGTGCCATTCGCTTTACCCTTGTCGTTCCCCTGTCTATCTCTGCTATAGGTTGCGCGATATTTTCTAAAACTTCCACCTTCTGGACTCCTTTCAAATTGTCTAAAGTTACAACATCGTTTTTAAGATTTTCAAATAATTGGGGCTCTAATGTTTGAGGTGTGCGGTTTTCAAATGGCTGCTCATCTGCCAAAAGTCCGTCCATCAACTTATATTTGGGGCTGACCTTCGCTCCAACAGTCACAAGTAGAGTCAGGATCACTATAGCAGCTACTTCCATGACGAATTTGTCTGGGTTTCTGGTCACGAGAACAGCTTCGGTCACTGTGAACAGCTTCGGTCACTGTGAACAGCTTCGGTCACTGTGAACAGCTTCGGTCACTGTGAACAGCTTCGGTCACTGTGAACAGCTTCGGTCACTGTACCGCCACTGCAATTATTGAGCTCATCACATTGACACGGGCTTATATACGGTTTCCATGTGCTATTTTAAGCTTAGGTATTCGTAATTTATGTAGTTAAATCAAACCGTATGTTGAGTATTAGTCGATTTTGGATTTAATTTTCCTTCCGTTGTTTTCAATGACGATTAAACTAATGTAATCCAACACAGACAATTTTGTTTCCGTATTGTCTATACATATGAACAATTAATTTACTCACTCTCTACAGCTCTTTATCTACTTTCATATAGTATGTTAAAGAGATTTCTTTAGAAATGAACATTACCTTTTCTTCTTGTCTGTTTATACAACCGGGTGGCGATTTATTTACCTGCATCCGTCAAGGGGCTGATTCTAAAAGTAATTCTAAACCATTTTCGCTATGTAACTTATAGCCGCAATGTAAAAAAAAATTAAATTTCATATATGCATGCGGGTGCCTGAGGATGGAGCGCGCCGCCAAGGCCGGCCGGCGCCGGTACCGCAAGGGTTGGATCGAGGCGCCGCTTGAAAAGGACACATGGAAGGATTTGGGGGACGCCTTTGCTCAGCAGTGGGACTGTGTAGGCTAAATAAAAATAAACTGGCCAAGTGCGAGTCGGACTCGCGCACCGAGGGTTCCGTACAAACTTTTAGTTAAGTAAATAGTTATAAACTATGAAAGTACTGAACATTGCTCTAACGAAAAGATAAACGGATTGAGAGACAAACTTAACTTTGCCGTTGGAAAACTGTAACCCATAACATCGACATAGGTCGCGGTTAGTTTACCGACTACGAATAAGTTTGTAATCGCAAAAGTATTTTTTTTTTTTGTGATGCATCTACATATTTACGATTTTCGGATTTTTTCCTTTACTTGTGCTACATGACATTGCTTCTTGCCAAATTTCATGATTCTAGGTCAACGGAAAGTACCCTATAGGTTTTAATTCCCTCGCGAGTGTCAAAATATGCGGCAAAACGGAGCATAAAAGGCCGTATCTTTTGATCGCGTTGACTTACAAGTTTGATTTTTTCATTGCTGCAAGGGATCACAGACTTGAGTATTTGATATTAATTTCAACTTGATACCTCCACGCATTCTTGAGAAAAAGGGTCTTGACAGACTACGAAGTGATCCTATAAGGGTTCCGTTTTTGGCACGGAGTACGGAACCCTAAAAATTAAAAAAAATCCATCGAAATAGTTTATGTACTTGTTGTATAGGAATTTGATTATTTTTCTGTCTCGGATAAAAGCTTCGTAGCGAAAGTTGTTTGAAATGAAGAATCACCCCTTGATGAATACATTGCCATCGCCCCCTTGGTGACTAAATCGCCACCCTGTAAGTATGTACTTAAATAGCTAAATAAATAAATAATTCAGTATTTTATCAGTAAGTATTACTTTTAGGATAGTTGGCCACGTAACCAGCCTATTGTTATCCCACTGCTGGGACACTGGCCTCCTCTCGGTGAGAGGGAGTGGGCCGTAATCTACCACGTGGGTCGAGTGCGGGTTGGTAGATGTCACTTGTCTTCAAATATATATATATTTTTTTTATTCTAGACATTCCGGTTTCCTCACAATGTTTTCCTTCACTGTTTTGAGAGCAGTGGTGATAAAATAATTTACACAAAGTAAAGTGCCTGCCTGGGTTCGAACCTACGACTTGCAACCCGTAAGTCGCGGCTATTACCACTGGGCTACCACTGCTCTAAACTGGGAATTTTGACCACTTTCCTTAATTTTCTAATGCAACCTTCACGGTGTCGATATGTGTTATGAACACTGCGTCTTCATTTCGTTACTATACGCAAATTGAGTTATCAAGCTTATCTGACCCGCTTAAATTGAAACTAACGAAAACATCTTGAACATTTACAAGTTCACACATGCCTGTTCTCTGACAGCGCGACTGTTACCAGAGAAAAAGGTAAATTAATGCTGATATTCTTTGAAAGAATTCTTTAAATATTCAGAGTTTATAAAAAAAATTGAAACATACTGCTATTTATTTTCACGGGCAGAATTTATTGAAACATTACAAATGAGGAAATAATTGAACAAAACTTAGAGTGAACAATGCACACTATTGTATCGATATCTACATTATAAGTAGGTAAGTATTACTTTTTTTCTTTAAAATTTTGAGCAGCTTTTAAAACAAAAAACAAAATTCACGTGAAAATGGTACTTATGTAGTTACGGTCTTCTTCACGCACACAGTGTCCTCCTCACAACAAATGCCCCAGATTCTATATTTTCCTTTAGGACAATCGTCACCGGTTAATGCATCCCTGTCTTCTAATAACCATGCTTCAGTCTTCTCGTAGTTCTGCCCTTCAATTGCTTCCACAGATCTTAAAGCACTATCCATTTCTTCTTCCTGGTTGTTATTGCTCACTTTTTGGTTATTCATATTGATGTCAGTGTCCAAGTTCACAATACTGTAAACGTAATCTTCAACTTTTTCATCTTCGTCAGCGTTTTTGTTCAAATGCAGTCCACGATCTTCTACGTAGACCACGCTTTCTACCAGTTCCCCAGTGGGAAATATTGGGGACAAAGCAGTCTTCATATAGCTTGGTAGGTCGTCAAATATCAGCGGCAGTTCCAAAGGGTGGGTCATGTGGACGGGAATGTTCCTGGCTCCTACGGAACTGAGGAATATCAGGACTAGACCAGTGATCACTTCCATTGTTAAGGGACTGTATATCAGATAACTGAATTTTTTGTCACTGACAATAGAAGGAAGTGACTGCGTTCACAGCCAGCCTAATACTGTTTACCTTAAAGTTTTGAACATGGTTTATATACAACGCTCCAGTATTACTAAATGTTTATCTCTGACACGTTCCTCTGTCATCTATACTTATAATAAATCTGTAGAAGTGAAAATTCTGTACATTGAAAATATCAAAAAAATAAATGGCAGGGGGTGTTACTAGACCGACACCGAACCCAAAAATGTGATTAAATTTTTTTTTGTCTGTCTGTCTGTCTGTCTGTTTGTTCAGGCATCACGCAAAAACTACCGGTTCGATTACGATGAAACTTGGTATAATTATTCTTTAATATCCTGGGCACCACACTGGGTACTTTTTATCCCAGAAAAGTATATACAATAAAAAACAAACTGAATTTTGCGGTTCGATCCCTAGACCTGATTACTGTACAACCGCAAATAATAAGTTTGTCGTAGGTTACGTCACCCGCAGTGGAGTTCATTTTTATTCCTTTTAGTTTTTAGAGTTATTTAGGTTTAATTTTATAAGTCTTAGGTATAGATGTTAATTTTAAAGTATAGGTAGTATATTTTATAGTGTACATACGTAGTGACCGTAGGTTATTTTATAATACTGTTAGGTAGGATTAGTCATTCGTATAGATATTAGTTTTTAGGGATTTTGCTTATTTATTGAGTTTAGATTAGTTATCATCAGAAATAGGTTTATTTAGGTAGGTAGGTAGGTATTTTATTTTCTGTTATTGAGTTATGGATAATTTCCGACATCCACGCGGGCGAAGCCGCGGGCAGAAGCTAGTTGACTAATATTTATGTGACGTATCAAATATAGTTCACGAATGCCTATTGAGGACTTACCGGCAGGCACCCGCGTGGACTATGATCTATACTGATCATACTGAAAATTTTATTTTGCTTTGTTGGTTCTCACGCAATGTACTATTAGGTACTTTTTTCAGGCTTAGAGTATATTTAGTTTATGTTTACAAGTTTAATTTTACAAAGTAACCCAAAGTACAGGCAAATGCTTAGTTTGGAGGTCACCGTCTAATCTGTTCTTTAGGCCCAGCACACATGGTGAAACGCAACTGCAACGAAACCCTTTTGAAATTATAGGTTTGAAACCAGTTTCAAACGTTTTCCACACACGCCGCAACCTAAATATGATGAAATTAGTCACAATCATTCCGATTTTGAGACCAGACAGACGTCTCCAAAATGTCTAGTTCAAGTGATGAAGAAGTTCTGGTTCTGTATTTGTATCTTCGACAAAGAAGGAGGCGTAAAAGAAGAAGTATGTGGTTACATCCCTACATTGAGAAGAATATCAACTGCCGTATGTTTGTGGCTGCCAAAGAATTACATCAAAATTCATGGATTGTTATCGTATGAGCAAAAAGACATACCTTGAGCTTGTTGAAATAATGCAGAAACAGAATACTAACATGAGGGAATGTGTGAGTCCTCAAGAACGGCTATTAATAACACTTATGTAAGTAATTTAAAATATTTATTTATACCATTTATAAGAACACAAACATTTATTTTTAATGAAAATTAAATTGGTTTCCTTCTTGGTTTACAAGATTGTATTCTGATGTAGAATTTGATGGTGTTTGTGTAGATACTCCGCTGAAGTCCAGAGCATTAGGTGTTGGTACTGGCTGCGCATATGAAGGACTACCATACTCTGTATACTGCGATATCGGAGAATATATTGTTGGATAGTACGTTTCGTTATTTAATGTAATTGATTCACTCGTTGCTGCACTTTCAGGCGTAGTTGGATTCAATATGTCTTCAATAATTCGACCTCAAAGACAAACACGTTCGGAATTTCGTACTAACTAAAGAAATTTTGCAAAAAGATAATTGTCTTTTAATTTAATTTAGTGAATATTTAACTTATTGTAAGTATTTACTGCAAATAACACTGATATTTAAGACTTCCCTGTAAATATTTATTTCTAGTTTCAATAATGTTACGTAATATATTTTGAATAATAAAATATCATGGGTGCTATTTCCGAACATGCCTTAATTTAAATAAAAGAGCGGGAATAAAATTTCTTGTCTGGCGTAAAGAGTTGAATAAGTTAAAAAAAATTAAAATAATCGCAAAGTATGAGTGAAACTAGCAACGAGAACAGTATTTTACCACCGGAAGAGTTAAAACAACAAGTTATTAATACATAATTAAGTTTCCTACCTGAGAAGTCTCGCGAGAAATATCTGAAAGCATAATATTATATACTTACCATAATCATCAATGAATAGATACTTACAAAGGGCGCAAGCAGTTTTTCGGAGACGGTGTTGCTATCTTATTTTTTAGATTTATCACAGACGAGGCGATCATCTACAATGTGGAGTATTTACTCAATGTTGAAAGCTACTTTAAAAACAAAACATAATATGCATATTGAAACATACGCAAAACTCGTATCTTTTCTAAAAAGAATGTCAGTTGGGCATAAGGCTAAAAAGTCCAAAATTTTCACGGCCCTTAACATAGAAAAATTTCCTAATGAAGCTCCGGACTGCAATTTTCTTGCCACTAAAGTAAGTGGTACCTATGAATCTATGTTGTTAGTTATTAAAATTTGTGTGGAGACTGTTATGTATAAAGGTACTTACTGGCTGGCTTGACTTGCTGGCTTAAGGCCTACTACAAATTTTTGAAGACGCAATGAATCCAGGTCTTGGTTAGCTAGACTAGGATTCATTGCGCAATACTGTTAAAATATTTATTACGATATGTAAAAGATGCTGTCAATGTTAAATTATGCATATTAATTATGTAATATTTTCATTACAGGTTGTACTGATCATAGGAATTAGTTGAGCGTGTCGCAATAACGAGCTATTCCAGCTAACAGTTAATAATATCGAAAAGCATTCAGATAAATTACTGTTAGTATTGAAATTGAAAAATACGAAGACGACTCTTGACAGGTCTTTTGTCGTACGCGAAGCATATGTAACTATTGTAGAAAAAAACCAAAATTTACGTCCAGCCAATATAAGAACCGACCGATTTTTCATACAACACCATGATAATAAATGCTCAAGACCGCCTATGGGAGTAAATAAAATAGGTGCTATACCGCGAGAAATTGCCACTTTCTTAAAACTGGAAGAGCCTAAGCTAAACACGGGTCACTGCTTTCGGAGAACTTCGGCAACACTCTTGGCTGATTCCGGAGCCGATCTCACCACTTTAAAACGTCACGGCGCGCGGCGGGTGGAAGTCCAATACGGTTGCAGAAGGCTACATTGAAGACTCAATAGAAAATAAGTCGAATATCTGTAAGCGTATAGTGGAAACAACAAATCTGAATACGACCTCGGATCCTTGGTCTCACCCACGCCCATCCACTTCTAACGATGCACAGTGTACTTGTACAGAAAGCCGATCAGAGTCACCAACGTTCACCGTTGTTCCTTCTCAATCCGCCACCGAAACAGAAACCTTAACCCCAGATAATCTAACTCAACTCAATGCAACTATAACGTTGCCAAATAAATCTGCTACTTTTAATTTGCAGAATTGCAGTAATTTTACTTTTAACTTTTAAAATGTTCCATTTTATTGAATTGGTACCTACCTCTACCTACAATGTTCCTACCTACCTTCCTACCTACAATGTATTTTGATTCACAATAAATATTCTGTTATTAAAATCTATTCCTGTTTATTATTTTATCTCCTAAAGTGTTCTCGCTGCTGAAGTGAAAAGTTATGTGTGTTACACGAGAGCAAAGTTTTTTGCATCTCGTGCCTTTGAATCCCTCGCCACACTCAGGATTCAAAATCAGCACTCGCAGCAAAAAACGACTTTGCTCTCTTATTGCACAAATAACTATTTTACAATTTTTGTCTGTTTGTCTGAATGTTGAATGTTCCAACATCACGGAAATACTACCGAATAGATTTTGTTAAAATTTTGCATAGATATTCACACTTAGATCAGTCTGTAGGCTATACATTATCTCGCTATGGGTTATGAGCAATATATTGCAATTTGTTCGTATTCTTCTATGGTTTACCGCAAATTGTGAAACGACGAACTAAAAGATTAGAATATTATTATTTACAGATTTAACCTTCTAAATGATTATCATCACGCTAATACCTTTGTGGAGCTAAGCATTCATGACATACACAGGGTGGATTTTTGAGATGGGGCAATAAAGGCAGGTACCTAAACCATTGTCGCTACAAGATTACCGTTGTAGGACCCTAACTTCCTAACTTTTTGAAACATTTGGATCTGTATTCACAGATTTTGAAATAATATAGGTACAGCCAGTATTGATCCTGTTTGTTACAAGGATCAAAAAACACTACCGGACCAACTGAGGATTGAGTACTAGAAAAGTAATAAATCGAGAAAAACTTCTCACACATTTCGTAGGAAATGAAGGAATGAATGAAGTAGATAGTTACAGATTTAACCTTTTAAATAATTATCACCTCGCTATACCTTTAAGGAGCTAAGCAGTCAGTCATGACACTATACATATAAGACGGCTATTTTAACAAACTTTCAACAAAGCTATATTTGCTTTGTTGAAAGTTTGTTAAAATAGCCGTTCCGTTTAAAGGTTCGACGACTGCTTTGCAAATCTTAGTTCAATTCCAAACAATTGATATTTTCTGTGCTTCTTGGTTTTTAATTTTGTTATACTATTACATGTGTATATGATAGTTCGTGGAACGTACACAGAAAAACATAAAGTTTAGACATCTTCTGTCATTTTCGGTTGTAATAAAAATAAACATCTCTGGTTAGGTTAGGGGACTGTTAATGAGATATCCCGTGTGTTGACCATCTCATATTATATTATTTTAGTGATAGCTAAGTATTTGCTAGGAATAATCTGTAAGAATGCAACAGTCAGTGTATCAGTGTTGTGCCATTATATTCCGGAACGCAGGCTTTCATTAATTCACTAAAAACGAAAAAACTTCGCGGGCAATGGGAAATTACTACTACTGAAGGCTGCGGGTGTCGACCTCAGGACGAGTTGCTTCTGACACGGACAACTGTACGTCACTTGCGCCCGCGTCTGCAGTCCTAACTCTCTGTACCCCAGCAGTAGGAACGTTACAGGCTGATTATGCTAAGTTCATCACCTACATAAGGCAGAGGAGAGGCTCCAGCGGCATTCGATACATTGATTACGATTGGGTTTGTAATTCGTAAACTTATGTATCGGTTTCAGCGTCTCCTATCTCACGTATACGAAGAACAGGACATTCGCTCATGCGTGACACACACCCACAGAATGTTGGTCAGATAGCTCAAAATGCAATAGCTTTTGGGAAACCAAAAGCTATTGTATAATGTCCTCTTCTTGGTATATAAATACGTGAGCTGTTAATTATTAAGTCATGCTATTGTAAGTCATACGTGCATACTTATATGCACTTATGACTTACAAATTAACAGCTCAAAACTAATCAATGTATCGAATGCCGCTGGGAGCTATTCTAGGTCCTGATTGGCGAAGGCTAATTAAGCTTTTTACGCAAGTGTTTTGTTCGTTTTCGAATTGCGTCATCAACTAGACTATAAATGAGTATACCTATGTAAATAGTGCATATTTATATAAACCTAATATATAATTATTTACCGGTTCAAGGGTTATCAGTTTTCTCATACGTAAGCTAATAAAGTTCCTCTTAGATCTACCTATGGCGTGCATGCATTCACCGTTACTTTCCTGTGGTCAATAAACAAAAAAAAAATGTTTATTTCATTAAACAATGCCAAAAATTGGAGCCAGAATCGACACATCCTACAGGTAAATACCTGTAGGATGTGTCGATTCTGGCTCCAATTTAAAAGCAATTTACTAAGCTTTGTTGTAACTGGCCCGTAGACCTCCCTCCCACCCTCCGCCCGTGACCGCTCGCGGCGAGGTATGTAAAAAGTTAGACGCACGTAATCCGGAGGAATAAAAACTGAATTTCATTTGGAAGTTAAAAGAAATAGTGTTATTTTATGTTTTTCTTTCTCTTGCAGCATTTTTATTGTTCCTTTTAACCGATTTCAAAAAAAGGAGGAGATTCTCAGTTGGGTTGTATTTTGTATGCTTGTTACCTTAGAATTCTGTTTATAGATGAATTTGAAAAAAAAAATTATTTGAAAGGGTATATTTATTGGGTGATCCCATATAAAGGTCCAGTTTTTGAGGAGTGTTTTTTTTTTTTAATTTAGCTTCAATTTAACACGTATGTTTTTCCATTTAGTGTAAGTATGTTGATGCTGTTGTAAAAACTTAGTCACTGTTATTTACTTAGCAAGTGAAGGTACACGAATTCGTGTGGGATAGGTACCACAACTAAATAGTGAAATAATAATAATAAGTATTTTAAAACTTTATCACAAAAGTTTCGGAAGTCAGGCACATAATAAATTAGTGCGCTTTACCATCAACGATTGCATCACTGCTTTCCATCAGGCGGGATCGCAGTCAAGCACTAGCTTATATCATTAAAAAAAAAAGTCGGTGGCATAAACCCAAAATAAATCACCAGTCACCGACTTCCGAAATTTAAGTTATTTTTCACTTACTTACTACTTTTTTTTTTTTGATTTTGGTTATTTTATTTTTGTAGTAAAGTATTTGGTTAAGTAAATGTACTTCTAAAGGATAATAATCATCATCATCATTATCATTTCAGCCGAAAGACGTCCACTGCTGGACATAGGCCTCTCCCAAGCACCTCCACTTCGACCGGTTCTGTGCTTCAAGCATCCAGCGTATTACTAATGAAGGATAATAATAATGAGAATTTACTTTGGGAAGTCTTGTTTTTTAAGAATCAGGCATTCAGACTAGAAGTACTCAAAACTTGTATGTTCTAAATATGCAGTTCGTTGTGAGCTGCGTTCCACAACACGCGGCTTATCGTAACTTGCGTGCGTCAACGGAAGCTAGAGTCTCAAAGAATACCAGAAACGACAATGACGATGCACGCGGAAATACTAGCCATTAGTTCCTAGTGCATCTGCATCCTTATATAGCCCAATGACTTGCGTCAGCTGTGCAGTGCTCGCTACTGGCGTCTAAGACCAGCGCCGTAATTGCGTAACACATACAGGAAATTACTAATCCATTGCTTCGAAGGTTTGAAAAATTCGTCTGCTCAACCACTTAAATAAAGCAATGAACGTTACTGAACTGTCAAAATGAAAGGAAATGCGATCACTTATCATTGTATGTGTGTCACGCAACCACCGGCGCGTTCAACGGGGACAGGACATAAAAGAGACGTGTACTCAAGAGAGTGTTGAAGAAAGAAGTGAAGAAGAATGGCAATTATTGTAAAATTCTATTATTTGCCAATCCGAGACTAGAACGATAGACTACATCTGCAGTCCTACAGATCTCATCCCCCCCTCCCCAGTTCCCTATTACATAGAACTGCAAGATAACTGCCGAAATGTGCGGCGTAAATTTGAAATATTGTTGTAGGGTTCAAATTTTGGTGCGAGTGTTGTAATAATTAAATTTGAAAGTTAGTACTTTCAAATTTCAAACATAGTTGTTTAAGCAGAACACTGTTGTTTGTTACCGTCACTAGTATCGAATATTGTTTATGGTCACTTACTCTATGTTTGTCTTGTCTGTGAAAAATCTCTCAACAAGAAACGTTTATGATAAAATCTCAATTACTTTTATATTATTCAATAAATACTTACAGCACCTCTGCCTGACCCTTCGGGTAATACAGGCATGATGTGATGTGATGTGATGTGATATGATGTGATGTGATGGGTGTCCCCTTGTTTCGCAGACACAAATTTCATAGAATTTCGTTTCCCAGAAAATGTTTCATATAATATGTATTTGGTCCTTGTATTTTTATTCCGGGTATTATTGATTCAAAGATTATTAACTTGAATAAAACATATTTCACAGACACAATTCAATGAATTTTTAATCACATTTTTTTGTTTAATAAACTTATCAAATAGTAGAATTATTTTTACCGAATATTGTTTACATAACCAGCCTATAATGTTCCCACTGCTGGGACACCGGCCTCCTCTCTGTGATAGGGAGTGGGCCATAATCCACCACGTGGCCCAGTGCGGGTTGGTGGACGTCACATGTCTTCGAATTTGTGGTTCTAGGATATGCCTCACGAGGGTTGCCGGTTTCCTCACGATGTTTTCCTTCACCGTTTTGAGAGCACTGGTGATGAAATAATTTACACAAAGTAAAGTGCCTGCCTGGGTTCGAACTCACGACCTACAACTCGTAAGTCGGGTCCATGACCACTGGACCTGGAGCCAGCACAGCTCCACACTGCTCAAATATTGTTTGTTCGGTGTATTTTTCTATTTTATTTCAACGAAAATGTATAAAAATAGATGTTATGCTATCCATAATTTTAATTAAAATATTATATTTACCGCAGCTTCGGCTTGCTTTTGTAGCACAACTGCTACAAAAGCAAGCCGAAGCTGCGATGGTGAGCGTGAATACCATCTGCGACGATAAGCTCGCGTGGGACCGCCGGAGCCCCGCAGCGCCGGAGCCGTGACAGAAGCCATGCCTGCTGCGTGTTGCATACTCGCTTGTAGGCTGCATGCTTGCTTGCACGCTGCATGTTGCATGCTAGCTTGCACGCTGCATGCTGCATGCTCGCTTGCAGCATGCAAGCAGTAGTTTTGGTTAGAACTGAGACCCCCAACAGAAATTACCTCAGCCAGAGTATATAATATATATAATAATTTTATCAACGTATGAATTGAAACGTTTAGAAACTGTCACTTGATAAAATGTTATTCTTGGTAATAAGTTTTATATTAAATAAACAATATAAGGATAAAGAATATTTGATTTGTTATTCTATGATATGATTATACTAACATTAAACTTTATGTGAAACAAAAATCAATGATTTAAAAATCTTCAAAGTAAGTATTCTGCGTTTATTCTATGAAATGAACATATGAGAAATTTTTTATGTGAAACGAAATTCTATAAACTATTAGCTCTAGAACAACGTACAACCGATGTTATGTTATGTTTCATTCCTCGTACTAATAACAGCCTCAAATTCCAACACCCCTGAGGTGCTCATGGCCATAAACAGAGGGCTTAATAAACAATGGATGCCCGGTGACCGGAAAGCACGCTCAACACGCTAAACACGCCACGTATCGTAGCAGGGATTGAAAGATTGATGGATTGATGACAGCCCGGCCACGTGCGCCTCACGTGAACACGCGACAACCCTTTACACTAGTTCTGAGGTTCTGACCTGACTTGTGATGTGGATAGGAATTGGATTTTACAGCGGACAATTAACTTATAAATCGTTTAGGTTTTGAGCCTATCAAGTGATGGTGAGCAGTGGTGGTGAGCAATGGTGGTGAGCAGTGGTGGTGAGCAGTGGTGGTGAGCAGTGGTGGTGAGCAGTGGTGGTGAGCAGTGGTGGTGAGCAGTGGTGGTGAGCAGTGGTGGTGAGCAGTAGTGGTGAGCAGTGGTGGTGAGCAGTGGTGGTGAGCAGTGGTGGTGAGCAGTGGTAGTGAGCAGTGGTGGTGAGCAGTGGTAGTGAGCAGTGGTGGTGAGCAGTGGTGGTGAGCAGTGGTGGTGAGCAGTGGTGGTGAGCAGTGGTAGTGAGCAGTGGTGGTGAGCAGTGGTGGTGAGCAGTGGTGGTGAGCAGTGGTGGTGAGCAGTGGTGGTGAGCAGTGGTGGTGAGCAGTGATGGTGAGCAGTGGTGGTGAGCAGTGGTGGTGAGCAGTGGTGGTGAGCAGTGGTGGTGAGCAGTGGTGGTGAGCAGTGGTGGTGATCAGTGGTGGTGAGCAGTGGTGGTGATCAGTGGTGGTGAGCAGTGATGGTGAGCAGTGGTGGTGAGCAGTGGTGGTGAGCAGTGGTGGTGAGCAGTGGTGGTGAGCAGTGGTGGTGAGCAGTGGTGGTGAGCAGTGGTGGTGAGCAGTGGTGGTGAGCAGTGGTGGTGAGCAGTGGTGGTGAGCAGTGGTGGTGAGCAGTGGTGGTGAGCAGTGGTGGTGAGCAGTAGTGGTGAGCAGTGGTGGTGAGCAGTGGTGGTGAGCAGTGGTGGTGAGCAGTGGTGGTGAGCAGTGGTGGTGAGCAGTGGTGGTGAGCAGTGGTGGTGAGCAGTGGTGGTGAGCAGTGGTAGTGAGCAGTGGTGGTGAGCAGTGGTGGTGAGCAGTGGTGGTGATCAGTGGTGGTGAGCAGTGATGGTGAGCAGTGGTGGTGAGCAGTGGTGGTGAGCAGTGGTGGTGAGCAGTGGTGGTGAGCAGTGGTGGTGAGCAGTGGTGGTGAGCAGTGGTGGGCCATCGGTATCGGCCGCGACTTATCTACGAGTGGTCGTGAGTTCGAACCCAGGCAGACGCATTACTTTGTGTATTTAATTTCATCATCACTACGCTGTCGCTGGTTCCGCATTTTCGTTTTTTGACACCGACTTCCGAATTAAAGTTATTTTTCTCTTTGTAGTGGTTTTTTTGGAAGTCGGTTATTAATATTTGTAAAAAAAAAAAAAACACTTTTTAGTTGTACTAACCCCACATAAATTCGGATATACTTACAAGATTAGAGGTACCCCAATAACAACTTTGACAAAAATGAGGGTGTACCGTGGTATACTGAACACATCTGCGTACCCCTTTAGAAGGTACAGGCGTGACGTTATGTTGTGTGATTGCGTAAACAATAAATACATAAGCGATAGCAGCAATAGCCGTTGATTTGCTGGCATTTATTGAAGAGTTCCGTTGTCTGTCTCCGAAACTCATCTTCAGATCTTGTCGAAATTTCAATGGGACCATTTTTATACCCTTTCCAACCAGAAAAGAAATTTTCAAATCGGTTGGCAAGCGAAGGAGGTACTCGCGAACAGACATAAAAAAAATATATATATAAACATCCGATTCAGAACCTCCTCCTTTTTTAGAAGTCGGTTAAAAAGCAGGAGCTCATTGGGCATCAAAAAATTCGTCCGCATCACTGTCAATGGGATAGGAAGGGATGGTTGGATGGTAATGCTGATTCTTTGGGCTAAAAATAATAAGCTGCTGTTAATAGTGTGTCAGTATTTAGTATCTTGGACAATTGGAATAATAGATATGCCGATTTACTCAGACGCTTGC
Organism: Apamea sordens; assembly: GCA_945859715.1. Lineage (NCBI taxonomy): Eukaryota > Metazoa > Arthropoda > Insecta > Lepidoptera > Noctuidae > Apamea > Apamea sordens. Next base: position 17,875,130 of record OX244007.1, read on the forward strand.
AGATTTCCTCTAAGTGAGGTTTCCAGCTTAGTTTATTATCTATAGTTATTTGCATTTGCAATTGTCCTACTATAGATTTACTATAAGTAATGTTAACTGGTGGATACTTACGACGCTGGTGGAAATGAATAACTTTTGTTTTAATTAAATTAATTAGTAGATCATTTTTGTCAAGCCAATTTATCTCAGAGAGTTATTTATATCATTTTGATAATTATAAGGACTACTAGCTGTGCCCTGCGGTTTCACCCACAAAAGTTTCGATCCCGTGGGAACGTCGGGATGAAAAGTATTCTATGTATTAATCCTAGTTATAAACTATCTGTGTACCAAATTTCATCCAAATCCGTTCAGTGGTTTTTGCGTAAAAGAGTAACAAACATCCATCCATCCATACAAACTTTCGTATTTATTACATTAGTAGGAAGTAGGGTTATATTCCACAATAATAGCCGTGCTGTCATCTGCAAGTAGTACCATTTTATGATCTATAGTTTTTGGGAGATCATTAATATATATTAAGAAAAGGGGTGGCCCCAGTACGCTACCTTGAGGTACACCATATTATAGTTGCCTTGTTTTAGATACGTATTTTGTTTCCAATTTAGTATTAGGATAAATTCTAGTGATTTCTGTACACTGAGTTCAGTCACTCAAATATGATTCTAGGTCAAAATCAAATTCAAAAATATTTGAATTTGAATTTGTAGAACATAGGTAAACAAAGGGTACAGATGTCTAAATTTATAAAAAATGAACGCTTCAACGGCGTACAAATTTCTAAATATTATTTCTAATTAATAATAGATAAATGGAAAATAAACAAAAAAGTACTAAAACATTCAAAATTAACAAAATGTCAATAATTACACAAATTTCATTAAATCACAATTAAAATGTCATTAAATTACAATTTGTCTTCCAGGTACTCATTCACTGTATGTACATATAGTAAGCAATAAATCAAGAAGAGTCTTTTTGAAATTTAATGGTGTATGCTGTCAAGATCTTTTATTGCAATAGGTAACTTATTATATAACTTGGGTGCCATTCCCAAAAAACTCCTTGAGTATAGTGCAGTCTTGTGTGGAATAGCACATATCTCTCTATTGCGTCTTTTTGATTTTAGTGTTTGAAACAAATGCAAGTTTGATTTTGCGAATACTGCAGGCTGTCTCGTAGATGTACATACAAGGCAAAGTAAGGAGTTTGTATTTAATAAAGGAAAATAATAAAGCTTCCGAAAAACAAATTAACTTCCAGCGATCTGTAGAGCGATTCTCACATATCTCGCATTCGTTATTGACGTTCGATTCGTACTTTTCCGACGACAAAATCAAGCCGAGCTATTCTCACCATGACGATTCGAGCATTTCACGCAGGAAAGACACGCGACATGCCTTAGTTTACAAGCGACATGCAAAGAGTAGTCATGACCAGTCGACACGTGACGTATGATCTGTGTCGACCACCGTACGAACGTCAAACAGTGGTTTATGTCAATCATGTTTGTGTCAATTGCGAAAGAAAATAATAAATACTTATATTTTAACAAAATGTGTTCATAAACATCTTAGAAGACTCTACGACCATCACCACAAGGAAAAACACACGAAGAAAACTTCAGGCTTCCGCCAAAGTTATCAACTGTGGATAGTTGTTGCTTGTGTAGCGTCGATGAATGAGACACATGAGATACAGAAGCGGAAGGCGCCGGATTTAAAACCAGTCAAATGGACAAGGACGGCTTTGCCAGGCTTTACTCTGGTTGAGGGCAAGAAAGGTCGATCGCGTCGCAACTACAATAAACGCGGTACTACTCCTGCAAGCGAGGATTTTTGAGCTGTAGTGCCCACTTTGCTCCCGTACATCTCCCGGTTGGATCGACAGATATCGAGAGAGAAAGAGCCAAGGTCTTAAGTGCCGAAAGAAGGACGTTGCAGTCGAACTAGACTTTGAATTTTGACCGGCTGGAGTTGTGTATAGATGTTACAGAGAAGCATGACCAAAAGTAAACTCCCATGTGTGGTGTGATAATAATTATGTTTTTGTGGTTTATACTTGGATGTATACTGAATTTATTTATTAGTCTGTAAGGTATTCTTAAAAAGGTTCTTTTGTAACTAGAAATAAAGTGGTTCAAAAGCATTTCAAACAATAAATATTTCAAATGTCTTTATTTTATTTTTTTCAATGTAAAACTTAGCTAAGTAACAAAAATAATATGGGTATGCAAATAATTGAAGGGCTTTGTAGTTAGGTTGCGCAGGCCGTTAACAAGTGGGTTAGGAAATAGAAACACACAAGCAAAGTTCATACGTATAATCCACACTCACAAATTTACAATAGGTAGGGTTACAATAGATACGTAGTAGTAGACTGGTCGTGAGACGCCGCGCCGGTAGCGCGTGGATAGGTGTGCGTGCAGCGCAGTGTCAGTCAAAAACTGCGCTTTTATTTATACCCGGCCTACGTTACTTTGAAGCGAGTCGTGTATTTTGAGCCCTTTTGCTTGTTAATTTTCTGTCAAGCCCCTTTTTATTAATTTTTTCCATGTTATATCTTTACAATTTTGTTTTATAATCTTCCTTACATAATCCTTAAGCAAATTAAACCTTAGTATATAACTTAACTATGCACAATAAAAAGTTTCTAGAACAAAAACTGTTACAAAAGTGAGTTGGCACATTTTGATTATACAAAATCCCATATAATTTCTAAACTTATGGTCCGATTTTTACAATTTAAACGGAAATATTCGTTTTATATCTAGACCTATCCTTTACAATAAAAATTATTAAAATCTATCCATAAACAAAAAAGTGAGTTTTCAAGTTACGTAAATATGCTTGAACAAAACTACACTTATAAAAATCCTTTGAAAAACAGTCTTATTGATCCTTGCAGCACATGGACAGTATAATAATCACTGGTTTACACGAAAGGTCGGCGTGATGAGTCGAGCGTTGTCCGTGAGCTTAGGAATCGGCGGACCACTTCACATTTCACACAGTCTTCTTGACCACAAAAAAAATTGAATTCGTGTTGTGACGAGACTCCTAACGCGAGCCTCAGGGTGAAATCTGTTTTCGCAAGGATTTCCCAACAATCTTTTGGGCCTTTGTAAAGTAATGAAGCCAGGACACGTAGGTACAGCAGCCTAGCGTTCGTTGGAAAAGCATGTAGCAGGAATGTCCGGTGCAGTACCGCACTCTTTAAAACAACAACACTTCTCCTCTTCTTCTCCATCTTGATAATTTTTTATGTTATTGTGCTGGTCATCAGCTTACAATATCATTAGCTCGTTCTGTTTTATTTAATTACCTATTAGTATGTAGACCAATGTAAACAAACAACATAAATTGTATTTTGACTTTACTTTGACGTGACAAATATCGATGACATGACTTGACAAATCAACATGAGCTATGCATTCCGTAGTACGGAGGTCTTATATTAATGTTAATAATAAAATAAAAATGGAGTTACGAAAACAATAATGATTATTAAATTGATAAATGTTAATGAAATACCTTTATAATGCTGCTCAAAATATGTTTTCGCCTTAAAAATCATTTTTAAAGATGGTCAAAAGTACATTAACGATTTCGTAAAAAAATCGCATCGTTATGTGGAAGGGATTACTTCGTGGGACGCATAATGGCAACATTATTGTCCCTAGATTCGTGATTTAAGATCGAGTTGTAGTGAGAATAGCTATTTCAGGATATCTCACCGTTTTATAAGCGACATACGGAGACGAATCGCAATGACGTCATGCGACACGAACGCGAGTTTCCGGAGAATTGGGCTCCTGTGGTTGACTGTAATACTAACTAAGCTGTGTTAAAATGAATTACCGAAAAGTTAATACAAAATGAACCGACAAAAAATGTTGTATTTAACAAACAAACATGAAACTTATTCAAATTATAATTCTACGAAAAATATTCTATACTTTCAAATAATAAACTAAATTTCCAAAAAAAAATACTAAACTTCCGACAAAAATACTAAGTTTCCGAAAAGTTATAGTTTGTGAAATTTGCAACGTAACACGCATATATCTTCTTTAAACCGAAAGAGCTAGGTTAGGTTAGGTTAGAACCCCCCCGGTGGGTTCCCGCATTGTCGAGGCGGGGGGGCTCAGTAGCCGTGGCGAGCTGGGCCACGGTGAAGCTAAGAGGAACCCCAGCGGGGGCCGCTCGTCCGGGCTGTGCGGTTTAGCCCGACGTAGCGGCCCACGGGTAGGTTGCGGTGCCGCTTGCGCGACATCGCGACCTACCTGAGGCGGGCCGCGATGTCCCCCGTGAGGGAGACATTGCGGCTGAGGATAGAGGCCGCGGCGGGAGGGGCTCTCCCTTCCTTCCGCGGCCTTGACGGGGCCGCCACCGTTAGATGGCGGACGCGGCGGGGCCGCAGGGGAAGAGGAGTGTCGGTGTTTCGTTGCCGCTCTCCCTATCCTCTGCGGCCGTAGCTCCCCCAACGCGGGGGGCTTGCGGGGCCCGCTTTTAGGCGGGCGTGGAGGCCAGCAGGCAACGGGAGCGGGGGCTCCGTTGCCTGTTTTGCACAGGCCTCCACCTTGTGGGACGGGAATGACCAGGTGTTCCCGGCCATTCCCGTAGCCCCCCAACCTGGAGGGCATGCGGGGCCCGCCATACCATCCGGGCGGGCGTGCGCCGGGAGGGCCGTGGAAGTATTGATTTCCTATAGCCCTCCCATTACGGCGTTTGTAGGAACACCGCTGAGTTTTAGTGGGTATACTGTCCTTTCCGACAGGGAGTCCCACATACCCCGTCTCGGTCCCCCGCGGGACGGGGATGCATAAAGCATTTCTCAGCGAAAAGAAAAAAAAAAAAAAAAAAAAGAAAAAAAAAAAAAAAAAAAAGGTTAGGTTAGAACTGCGACCACATAACGCACGAGCGAAGCGAGCGGTGCCGCGGCAGCGGCCGGCGAGTGTCAGAAACATATTTTTGAATGTAAAACCAAACCACACAGCCACAACGCCACAGTTATAAAATGTGTAAGTTTCATACCTGTTTCAGATGCTTATTTGTAATCAAAATAATTAGCAGCCTGAAAAATACAAATACGGTAGGATTTGATGGCATATCAACTCAGCATTCTCTGCTATATTTGTCTCTCCTTAATTTTAATCCATCCAAAGGTTGACTTTAAAAGATCGCTCTTAGCGATAAGACCGCCCATTGTGTCACCCTTTGTAAAATTTTATATATTTATGGTCTGTAATTTGTATGGTGTACAATAAAGACTTCCATTCTCCTGCTCTTATTCCAATTTATTTGGGGTCGGCGCAACATGTCTTTTTCTTACATACCTCTAATAGAGAAGTTCTCATTTCTGAATTCGAATATTCCATAACGTAATTATTGGTTAAAGTTCTTTTAATAGGTAATACGGGCTGGTGTCCGCAACTTTAGTTTTAATATGATTTTCAATGACCTTTACAAAATAATTATTAAATTCATTTGCAATATTCATAGGATGTGTAAGAGTTAAATTATCCTTGTTTATTGACAGTATTGGTTCTTGTGGTAAGTTGAATTTGGATTTTTTAATGACTTGCCAAGCAGCTTTTGATTTATTTTTGACGTATTAATGAAGTGGTTATTTTGGGCTTTTTGAGTTAGTTTTATTCATTTTCTATAAATAGAAGAGTATTTTTTAAACGCAAGTCTATTTTTTGTACTAGAATTGAATCTATATGCCCAAAGTAACTGCCTTTGCTTTTGACTACAATTTTTTATTCCACGAGGAATCCACTTATTTTTTTATATACACAGTCACAATTTTATTCGGAATGCATAATTTGTGCCATAATGAAAAATCACCCACAAAATGTTCATAAGATTCATTCGCATTTTCGGCTTTGTATACTTGTGAGAAAGATAAACATTGTACTCGTAGATGATTTTTGAAATTTTCTAAGTTGCCTGCTGAGATATCCTGTTTTTTTGTTTTCCAATATTTTAGTATACAAGTTTTTTTAATTGGAACCTTGAGTATTTAAGACGTATGATCTGAAAGAACTAAGTCCATTATTTCAGCTTTATTTTTTTTTCGGTAAGTGTGAGCAAAATTATCAATGCAGGAGTTACTACTCAATCTAGTCGGTTTATAAAGTTCTAAGTGTTGGTTATATTGCAAAAGAAAGTGTTCGAATTCTAATGTTATTTTATTCCTTTTCAACACATCTATATTAAAGTCTCCAGCTAAGATAATATTTTTATTTCCGAATGAGCAAAATTTTCGTAACATATAGTCTAGTCTCTCGTAAAACATGTTGTAATTATATTTAGGTATTCTATAAACACATATAATGACAATACCAGAAGATATCAGTTCTACACCACAACACTCAAAAACGCCTGTCACTGATTGTTTAGCAACATCCAATAATTCTCGACACTGCAGTCCTGCTCTAACAAAAATGCAAGTGCCACCACGTTTAATATTTCTAGTGACGTAAGCTGCAGGGCAGAAATTAGGTATATGTAATATATTTTCGTAGCCTCTCTCAATAAAATGGTCTGTTACACAGATTACATCAATGCTAGTTCCGTTACTTTAAAGCTCTTCTAAATTTACAATCAGCGAATCCATTTTATTCATAATTAGTCGTACAATGTTTTGATGAAGAATATTAAGATAATAATTATAGAAAAAACTGAGATGTATTTTGTGCCATTTCAAATTGTTCCTTCTAGGAACAATCCACTATTGGGCGCGCGGTGTTTACGTTATCTAGGTCTAGGATGAGGCAAGTCAAGCAAGTCAGGTATTAGGATATTAAAGACGCTAAGGTGGTGACATCTACAACCCGCACTAGGCCTACGTGGTGGATTATAGCCCATTCCCTCTCACCGAGAGGAGGCCTGTGTCCCACCAGTGGGGACCTCATAGGTTTATTATGCTCATGCTATTATGCTAAGTTATGAAAATATTACAGTAATTGTCAGTGTATAATTATTAATATCGACTTTTTAGGGACGGATGGTAATCAGAGCGTTTACTTAAGAGTTTGCTTAGAGATTCATAAATTGATTGTACATATATGTTTCCCATACCATTTAGAAATACTATAACACTCGACAAATTATATTAACATACTTACTTTATTTATACATTTTATAGGAGAAAATCAACGTTAAATCGTGATTATTTTAAGGGTCAATTATATTATGAGAACAGTTTTGTCTTTTATGCGTGACGCATATTATCTTAACTCTTTCTTATGTTTTCATTTTGTTAAAAATGTATATTTTGTACGTTTAGCCGCGTCCGGTCTAGAAGTAAGTACATACATACATTGGTGTTGTTTTTAGTTTTCTTATTATTGCTTTAGTGTGTTGAGTGACACGTCAGGAGCACAGGACTCGTGTTCAACTTCTTCCAACCACCCACCAACGGTTCTACGAGAATCTTGTCTAGGATGAATGCAGAATTAAGTTAAGAAGAAACTTCTTACAACATAAAATGACGTAAAATAAATATTTCACGAAATATTCGCAAAAAAAACCAACTTTCGTGACCTCTGACAGTCCATTCTTTTTTTCGCATAATTTTTATCGTGAAAGCCTGTTTACACTATATTATAATAATCTCCGTGGGTTAGATAGACGCATTAGACGCAAAGGACACAAACGCCCGCAGAGTTCAGTATAATAATGCCTTCACTTCAGAATGTTGCTGGGGCTTACACTTTACTGCAGTGCATCAGGAATGTTTGCCGAAGCTCATACTGATGGTTTCAATACCCTCTTGCGAAAAATGATGACCATGCCCATGATGGGCAGAGTGCGTGGGAGCGTCAACGCCATTATAAAGGTCATCAGTGACTGGCCTTATGGCGTCATTATGGCGCATTGGGCAGATGTTCATGTGCATGTACCCGATTCGTCACGTGCAGCAGATATAGGTATGACCTAAAAGTTTGTTTTACATTTGTTACTATATAGCATATAAGTAATGAGCATTACTAACATCATAATAATATGGATCAAGGACTGAGGGGCTTGTGGCTAAGTAATAACAGTCGCACGGGTCGATCGATCAGGTTAAGCTAAGCTTGCCGCGGTTGGTCTTGGATGGGATCTTTACATACCAAGACCCCTCCGTGTCTCGGAAACCACGTTTAGCCGTTGGTCCCGGCTGTCATTCGTGGATCTTTTTCTTTCATTACGGGTAGTCAGAAGCCCGAAAGTCTGACAGCCAGTCTTACCAACGGGTATCGTATTATCCAGTAACTGGGTTGTGGAAGTGAGATAGGCAGTCGCTTCATGTAAAATATTGGAACTCAGCTGCATCCGATTAGACTGGAAGCCGACCCCAACATAGTTGTAGCGGGATAGCCTCAGAAGTGTTGCAGAAATAAAATCCAGTAATATCTCCAACACTTTAATCACAAAATTCACCCTTTTCTTGTACAACGGTTGCGTAATGTCTGTCGATCGCAACGACTGTCAGTTACGACGTTCACTTCGATTATGAATACATTATCTTAAAATAATATAATGGCTATTAAATTAATTCCAGGATATATTATAGAATAATATTAATCAGACGTACATTATACTAATTAGGCTTACAGTTGGGAAAAGGCAGGTAGATGATGATGATGATGGATCAAGGTCTGTATTATGCGTCGATCCAGGACAGTATACGTACATCTGATGAGATGCATGTCCCAGATGGGCGCAAAAAAGGCTGAAGGAATTTAAATGAAATTTGGCATGATTCTTTTGCTTATTATCTGCCCAGCCTTTAGTAGTATCATCATCTGCCCAGCCTTTAGTAGTATCATCATCTGCCCAGCCTTTCCCAACTATGTTAGGGTCGGCTTTCAGTCTACCCGGATTCAGCTGAATACCAGTATTTTACATGGAGCGACTGTATTTTTTTTTTAATTTATACTGTACAGACCAGACAAGTTACGTATCTAAATCCGTACGAAAGACGCAGGACTTCGTGGAGTTGCGGACACCAGCCCGTGTTACCTATACCTACTACAGAGGTAGGTACTAGATACTATTTGACATTATCCTCAGATTCATCGTCACCATCACTTCGCCGGCATCGCCCACCAGCGGGTATAGGCCTCCTGTTCTGCCATAGGTACTTATCTCAGATTATAGCATACATATGATATCATCAAATGTACACAAGACAAAGTATAGAAAATAGTACACGTTTTACGGTTTACGGGTTTTACGGTGTTCGAATTTAGGATTTCCAAAACCAAAGCTTTTGTAATGTATTATTGGGAATAACATCAATAGCTGCTCCAATCAATATCAATTGTTATTATTGCTATGAATAATTGTGCGTAGGTATGTTTGGTAATATCAATAAATTTATATTGTTATGTCCTTATTATAATGAATTACTTGCGCAATTACTGTACCTAGTCTAGAAAGAAATCAATCATTGTTATCGGAAATTAAAAAATGAAATGGAGATTGGTGGAGCACACACTGAATGCTCAGCTAAGACATCATCCGGTGCTGAACATTACAACTCGTAGCAGAAATAGTGCTAGTCATCAGACAGACAGGATTAGCATATTGAGTTAAATATAAAGTACATAATTATGTCGCAGCCAACTGGTTAACTTAGCCGTTTAGTCAACCGCCTGGCCTTTGGAACTAGCCCAGAATTTCGAAAAAACACGTTCATAGTGGATACCTACTCCTTTCATGTCTCTAAGACCAGCGGTTTAGGCTGTGCGTTGATGTATCAGTCAGTCAGTCAGGACTTTGAATTTTAAATATAGATTTATGGTATCATACAAAATGTTTTGATGCGCAACGGCGGTCAGTAGAAAAATGGGCATGCTCTTGGAGTTCCCTCCGTTATGTACGCAATCTGACGCCTTTTTTATTTTCCTCAAGTATAACCTGATCTAGTATTCCAAATGTTTTCGAAAATAATACGTTAGCCGTAGAACTTGTATGCTAATCAATTCTTCTCTTGTTACGGTACAAACGATACGACAAAAGCTCATTCCGTGGTCAAATAATTGACTTAAACTAGTCAGTTGTGAGCATCTGTCCTAGCTGACTTTCTAAGAAGAAAGTTCAAGAACGAAAAGTCCCTCTTCCTTGCTTGTCTAAATGATATTTTCCAGCCCAAAACGAAAACTAAATTCGGCCTGAATTGCTTTTTCGGCCATAAATGAGAATTAATAAAATGTGTTTTCGACTGCCAATACGTAGGTTTTTCTTTGGTAAAAGTAAAGGAAACAGTCTGTATGTCCATCTTTTAATATTGAATCGTTTAAACTTAAATGACACGAACCTTTGTACTTCTCTCACGTACTACCATCATTATCAATAATATCAAACAAGATGTTATATGCGATAGTTATTTCTTTCCAACTGCCAATTTCCTCGGTGTACGGGTTGTAGTAGTCACTTCGTACACCGATGTGTCGCGAAGGTCTGTAAGTTCAGTTAGTACTTATAGAGAAACACGATTATTTAAGTTAAGAGTATGTTACGGTACTCGAGTGGAAGGCGATTGTTTCTCTCAGTTGTTATAAGTTCACTATAATTCAATTCGCTAGTCATGTTATTTCACTATGCTAAATTATGTATAAGTAGGTTACAGAGTATGCAGAAAAATGTGTAAGTACGGCGATGAGACCGTACACTGTGAACTGTACGGCGATGAGACCGTCAACTCTGAACTGTACGGCGATGAGACCGTACACTCTGTACTGTACGGCGATGAGACCGTACACTCTGTACTGTACGGCGATGAGGCCGTACACTCTGTACTGTACGGCGATGAGACCGTACACTCTGAACTGTACGGCGATGAGACCGTACACTCTGAACTGTACGGCGATGAGACCGTACACTCTGAACTCGTTTTGACGTCTTAACGTTTTTCGGCCACGACCGAAAATATCAATCTTTTTTGGGGCAGAAAACGATGATTGCCGAAAATGGATATTTCGGGCGCAAATTGCCGAAAACCAAAAACGAAGTTAGGTCGGACTCTACATGTAAATGGTTTATCTATCATATTGCAACTTTTGGCCTCACCAATCAACACCGAAGAAGAAACCGTAGCTCCGAGACCTAAACTAAGCTAAATGTGCGTGTGGCCTGCACTTTACAATCACATTACAGGTTAACCAGCCTTCGTAAAAGTATGCAAACATACTATAACATACATACACAAAGAAAATCCAATTTAAATAGCAATGGGTATAACCTACCAAGTAAGTATGTAGTAGGATATACCGAAATGTCTGCGCGACTTGGCAGCCAGCCCGCCGGCAATTGTAGTAGACTTGGGAGTTTGGAATAGGGCTACCACCTATCCGGATTGGTCCGGACAAGTCCGGCTTTTTTGCCCTCCGTCCGGATTTGGTCCGGCTTTGGCATTGGTCCGGACTTTACGACGTAAGGAAATTGTCTTTTAAAAAATAAACTACTTAAATGTTAATGAATATTGAAAGAAGAAACTAATCTTACTTTTTTTAAGTAAAATGTCCGGATGGATGTAAATGTGTATTTTCTTTTTTGCAAATGTATGGTTTTCAGTTTGGATTTTCCAAATTTCGAAATGGTTACCCTACTTGGGACCCTGATGCTAAGCGATAACCTCTGCCAACAAATGAGATACCTGCTCGTCACCACGCAGGACGTGACTTAGGTATCATTGCGCTGCATCCGTCACAGCTACATAAGGTTGGAAAGTCTCACTGTCTGCTTACATCAATGATAAGACCTGGAAACCGTCTTTGTTTTCCCGTGAGTCACGTTTGCCACTAAGCAAGAACTTATGTCATTTGACACAAGTTCTTGCTTAGTGCACGTTGAACATTTCAGGAATTACTTATCACCCACAGTAGCCAAGCTCAAGTGCGAGTGGGCCGGACACGTTTGCCGCATGTCGGATGCATCGTGGGCTAAGACCACCACAACATCCTTATACCGTCCAACAGTATCGCGGAAGACCCAGGCGCAGACGGTGAGAAGAACTCGACGCCTGTAGGGGGAATTGGTCCATATTGGTTCAGAATCGAGTTGAGTGGAAAACGGAAAGGGACGCCTTTGCCCTGTGGGATAATACAGGCTAATTCAATGAATCAACCACCTCGCTCTATCGCAGTCCGCTGTTGTTTGTGAATATGTAAGTTGTAATCTGTGGAAAATGTAGGTACTGGGTAGTATATTTGTTAAGTTATTCTTGCTTTTTTTTGTTTGTTTTCCCTTACAAATTAAAAATAAAATAGGCCTCTCCCAGCCTGTTCCACAGCAACCTGTCCTCCGCCTTCCGGATACAGTTTGTTCCAGCCACCTTTTTAAGCTCGTCGGACCATCTAGCTGGGGGCGTCCCACTACGTTTGTCGATACGCAGTCTCCACTCCTGGACGCGTCTGCTCCACCGGCCATCGGTCCTTCGACAAACATGGCCAGCCCACTGCCACTTCAGCTTGCTCACTCTGCAAGGTATATCGGTAATAGCGGTTGTTTTCCGGCTAATTATTTATTATTATTTTATTTATTACTTGAAAGAAAAAAACTTTTTATACCACTTTAAAAAATACGACCGGTTGACCTCCAACCATATCAAAGGATAATGATTCAGGTTTTCATTTCAAGATAATAATTATTATAATAATAATACGAAAAACAACAGACGATCTCACGGTATGCACTATTAATACAGGTCACGTCAGAAGAGCATTTCGTGCTCATGAGGCATGTCGCCCTCATACGTCACGTTGTGTCGATATTTTTTCATTATTACGTGAACACGTTAAATGGTTGGTTGTGATGTAAAGATGACATGTCCGATGTCCGTCCGTCTCAGGTGTGTGGGAGTCGATTGTTATCTATAAATTCAAGTTAATGCACAGGAAAATATTTTAAGGTAGCCGTTCCCGCTAGTCTCACCTTTATACTTATTATTAAAATTAAAATCTGTATAAGTATACAGTTTTTTTTTATGCAAAATACTGCAGAAGGCACACCACGAGCACCAACATGTCTGCGACGCGTCATGCAAGGTAATCATGACTATTTCTTCTTTGATCGTTGAGGCCGAGGTACAGATTTGTAAACAGTCAAGGCCTTGGGACTTGTAGGCTGATACAACGACTCACTATTCTGTCCAAATTACCCAATAACTTTATACATATTTAGCAAACTCCTTTAGACCAACATTCACAGAGTACAGTCAGTCAGTCATTCGCAGTTTTCATTTTCTGGGACATCTACCATCTATATATCTATTCACCCTTTTCTAACAATATTTGGAGTACCTACACACGTGTCGTCTATAATTCCTGTTTGCGCAAGAAAATTAAACATCAGTCATCTAAATGGACACATTTCTCCCGTCCTACTTGCGTACCCAATTAATTTAAAACAGAAATAAACTCATAAATGTCAGATTCTACAATCTTAATCAGTCAGTTTGCCGCCAAATGATACAATTTGTCCTCAACGTGCGTCGGCGAACTGCCATATAATGTAACAAATTAACTTTATATAAATCTAAGACGCAGCTGGAACACACACAGTCGGCTAGCGACCGTGAACGCGCGCGCTACTAACTCGCGACAACAGTTCTTAAACAAACCGGTATTTTTAAAATGGAAGCTTTGCTAATCTTCGTCACAACACTCGCGGTAGTCTCATCAATGTACATACCGAACACCACCTATGTGGTACCCTCGGAACTCCTGGAACAAATCTTTGGAAGCACCCCGCCGCCGCCGAGCCAGACAAAACCTACTGCAGTCGACACTCCCGCTGTAGCTCCAAACGAAAGCGCTTTCATTGAGAAAATCACCAGACCATATCAGAAGAAAACCAGCAATGTGATATATGAAATTGAGACTCCCAAAACACTGGAACTTAATATTAACATCAAGGTCAACGACTGTAAGAAGACCGGAGGTTCCTTCAAGAAGACGACAGGCGACGGAACCAAAAACTTGAAACAGAATCCTGAGAAGTGCGACCCGGAGATCCATTCTCGATTTGTCGAAGACCTCAGTTCAACTGATGACAGGGTGGCTCTTCAAGGGGATAATTGTCCCTCAGGCAAGGTGAGGATCGGAAATCTGTGTGAGACACCAGATGACGAAACATAACGACATTGCGTGGCTAGAGACGCTAGAGTGCGGCAGAGAGGCGAAACTGGACAGTGTTGTGAAAGCAATCATTATTGCGTCAGAGATTGAACTTTATGGGTTCCGTAGCTCAAAAGGAAAACCGGAACCCTAGGATCGCTCGTGTGTCTGTCTGTCTGTCACAGCCCATTTGCTCCGAAGCTACTGGCTGATTAAGTTGAAATTTGGTACACATATAAATATCTGTGACCCAAGCAGGGACATGTAACGTAAATAAATAAATTTTGAATATGGGGGTCACTTTTGGGGGGCAAACTAGAAAATTAAGAACAAAAGTTTTGCAAACTGTACTATGAAATGAAAGAGGTCTAAAATGTATTTTTGGTATAATCTTAAAATAAACAATTTTAAAGTTATTTAAGACAATATGTATGCAAGTAGACCATTCCCCCTTATCTACGAATCTACTGAGCGTAAAATTAAAAAAAATAATACAAAAATTAGTTCTTTGCTTACAGATTACAGGGATACCTATAAGAAGTCTATGGTCTTAAAATAACATGGTCAATCTTTAAATATTGTGCGTACAAACTTACAATTGCAGTTGGAATGTATGGGAGAACATGTTGTTCAACTACAATTTCAAGTTCGTTCTTGGAATCCGTCTTGGCAATGAACTTAACATTAAATATTTTTGGCGGGTAATATATTCATCGTACGGAACCCTCTCCACGCGAGTTCAACTCGCACTTGTCTGCTTTATTGTATCAGAATTGACTCATAGCCGGTCATTTGATAGCTAGTTATTATATTAATTTTGTATTTCACGAAGCCTTCGGCTATAAAGGCACAGACGAGGCGTTGGATTAGAAGCGAAATTAAATTGAAACCGCCTCCTGGTATTAATCATTGTATGTATTATAAGAATTAATTTATGATTAACTCGCTGTGAAATCTGATTCACAACTGTTCTGCCGATCGAGTCTTTAAAAACCTCACCGTGAACAGTTAGGTGAAGTGAGCTGCCAATCCCTAGCACTAGTTGGAATGACAGCTCACTCCACGCTCACTTCACTTATGTATGTTTTCACGGCGAGATGGTTACAGAATACTCTGTTATCCCAAAGCAGTGGGCTAGAGAATTTATAGTATAGTATGGTAAGTCTACCTAAGTATGTGTTAATAGTTAAGTAACCACAAAAATTAATTTATAAGTCGTAAGTATAAATAAAAAAAAAAGTTTGTATTTTGATGCTTTTAGGTTCCTACTATTCCAATAGTAGGAAACCACAAACGGCGAAATATGTACTTCACCTCGACAGTATTATTAAAAGTTTTTTAAGTAAATAAATAGACTTATTATTTTGGACCCTGTCGAATAAATAACACACAGTCGCTGTGCATCCACTGCATGCACCCTATGCATGCAGTTAGACTGGAAGCCGACAACATCGTTGAGAAAAGGTAAAGCCGCAAATCTCTTAGAGGATACAGAGATTCTATTTAAAATGGTTAATATTATGACGGTACCTCGCCAATTCATTTATTAAAATATTATATATTGTAGCAAAATAAAAGAGGGTAATTTTCGCTTGATACCGTTTTAATTTTTGTAAGTAAAATAAGATAGTAATAAAAACTTAGCAAAAGACACAGAACGAATATTATTATTAAAAAGTATGACGTCGTGACGCCAACGTGACGTCTTTGGTTAAACTTACGTAACTAAATAAATACAATGACGTCCTAAATGGGTAATTGGCACCAAATCAATTCGTTATTAGGAAGCAAGATAATAATTTAAATTACCGCTTGATCAAAATTGTAACGATGATAATTTACGGCTAATTGGTAGTATAAATATATCAAGTTTCTACTGAAAACTATTCTACAAAATATATGAAAATCCGGTCCTAGGCTCCACGCTGACAATCAGAAGGATCCTCGCTGGCCGGAATCAGAATCCTCATAAACGTGCAGGTCGCGCGCAAGGCGTTCGACTCCCAACAGGAAACTTGTAGACGTCTGGTACTAGGGCCACCCTAGTACCAGACGTCTACAAGTTTCCTGTAGGGCGATTCTAGATCGCCCTACAGTCTTCGGACAAATCTAAAAACGAAAAATGATAATCCGAGACGCAGGCAGAATCTTTTATAACAAAAGAGCTTAAGAAAAGTTCAATTACATACCGAGTCTACATGGAATGTGACTCGCCTCGAGACCACTTTTTAGTGATGTATAATTCGTTTATTTTCGGGAACACTGCCCTTGGTTCCAGTGGATGACCGCACAGAACTCGGTCGTTCAAAACGTTATAGTTTACCGATAATATTGTGGCGAAATAATTTCATTGTGAAAGCAGAAAAAAATAATATATTAGACTTCCGTCCTGTGTCCAAAAAATCCATCTTATAAAAAATCTCGGTAAGAAAAAAGACGACACTTTTAGAATCAAAATTCAAAACAAATATGAAGAAAAACCCTTTCTGGTTATAATAAGGTTGGATTTGTTATAAAAGAAGTTCGTTCGTGATAACATTTTATTATAATGTAGCATTTGCCAATGCTGCAGTATGTAAGAAAAAATCAACATCTTTTTAATAAAATACGTGATAGACATAATTTTAATACTAGAAATATAGATAAATATTCAGATTATCTAGTAGTACACACATCTTTTATGTTGTGTGTTCATCGAATGTTAGCCCCAGAAATTTTGTTTTGTATAATATTGTTCGACTAATTGGTTTCTTTAAGGTATTTAAAAAACTCTTTTTCGTTTTGAAGTTTAATATTTTCGTTTTATCTATATTAACTTTAAGAGCATTGTTATCTAACCATATGATTATGTTATTTAATGTGTTATTTATATCTGACTCGTAAGTTTCAACGTTCTTACAATATATCATAATGGTATAAGAGGACTGCCACTCAAAAGGTTCGAGAACTACCTTTCTAACAGAAGGCAATGTGTGAAAATTGGGGATACCATCAGTTGTCATAGCAGCGTAGAATTTGGAGTGCCTCAAGGTAGTGTCCTGAGCCCGACACTATTTATCATCTATATTAATGATATTCATCACGCCACGCCATTACCGCAAATGCAGAAGTCATCTGCTACGCAGATGACACGACTATTATCTTTCATAGCAAATCTTGGCAAACAGTCCGCGAAAAAGCCCAAGACGGCTTAACTAATACAAAAAAATGGCTCGCCCTTAACCTTGTGCCACCTAATATTAAAAAAACTAACTACATCTGTTTCCATAAAACTCTCTCATCCGCACCAAATCTTCCTTTGCAGCTTTAAATCCACCCTTCAACTTGTACACACACACAGCCCCTTGCACTTGTGAAAAAATTAAAAAGGTCGGATCTCTAAAATACTTAGGGGTTATGCTAGATCAACAACATCAATCAGAAAGTTGATTCACGTAATGAAAATTTTATGTAGCTCGGCCAACAAAAAGATCTTACAGCTGACATGTGGCATTATGTGAGTCAATTCTCTGCTACTGCATTACAGTATGAGGTGGAGTCAGTATAACCTCAATGCTACAATTGGAAACAGCCCAAAGATCAGTGCTAAAGGTTATGTACAGAAAACACTTTCGCTATCCCACAGATCACCTGTATAAAGAAGCATCAGTACTTATACATTCTTAAATTAGGACTAAAATAACAATCCAATCCACAGAATATCAAGAATTACATAAACAACATATTTACAAATGTCCACTTACTGTAGTAAAAGGTTAAAAAAAAAACGCTTTTGGCCAAAATATGCAAGAATCCATACTCAGTTTCGTTTATAATAAGTGAAAATCAGTGATATCAAAAATTGTAGGACAAGTTAAATAATTGACTAAACAATGCCTGTTAATTCAATCTACTCAGAAACCGACGCCTTCATTCGAGTAATGTCATAACATATTTATCACAAACACTTTATCTCACTCATACCTTCATTCTCACACTACCTCCCCAACCATTTCATACTCATTCATTCTTACTTTATCATTCTCTTGGACGCATCCTTGCCTCAATAAATACCTACTTTACGACACTCCCTATTTCAAACAATTGTTTTATACCGATCTAATTATAAACCAAATGAATATAATATTTTCAATTTTTTATGTTTGATTTTGTTTTACGATAATTTTTTAAACCAATATGTAATTTTTACAATACAGTATCGACCCTGACATTTTAAATTATTAAAAAACTCGTAAGGACTCCACGAGACAGGCTCGAACCTAGTGTGGAGTCCACAAGTTAAAATATTAAAATTATGTTTCCCTTGTAACAATAATTTTAGATATAGTTTATTTGCTTTATATTTATAAGGAAACTAGCTGACCCGGCAAACGTTGTTTTGCCATATAAATTATTTCTAGCTGCCCAGCGCTATTTCGTTCGCGTGGTGTCCTACCGCCTACCCTACCCTACTCCTACCCTACTCCTACCATACTCCTACCCTACTCCTACCCTACTCCAACCCTACTCCTCCCTACTCCTACCCTACTCCTAAACTACTCCTACACTACTCCTACCGTACTCCTACACTACTCCTACCGTACTCCTTTATGTTAATAAAAGTATTAAATAAAAAAAGTATCCTGTCCGTCTTGTTTTTTTTATCTTTTTTTTTTTTTTTTACTCCAATGTTCAGCCAAATCGGTTCAGCCGTTCTGAGTTATATGTAAATAGTGTAACTAACACGACTTTCTTTTATATGTATATCTGGGAATCAAAGTACCAATACCAGGCATAGATGAGCAAGATAATACTCACTGTGCGATTATAAAATATAATTGCTTTAGAAAAACATAAATAAATAAAAAGTACCTATCCTGTGTCCGTCTCCTGGTTCTAAGCTACATCCCCACCAATTTTCAGCCAAATTTATATATATATGTAAGAACACTATATGGTTAATAAACGATTTATTTATTATTTATAATTACCGACGTGTCATCAGTAAATAGGACACAATCTTGTTCTCCTGCTTGCAGAAGATCGTTAACATACACAAGGAATAACGGTGGCCCTAGAATGCTTCCCTGCGGTACACCAAAATAATTATGTCGAGGTTGGGAATTGTAATTGATGATGATGAAACTGTTACCGTTTTCTTAGAATTTGGTGATCCTCGTGATTTGACTTATATTTGACAGATATGATTTGAACTATTCAAAGGCATTCTCTGAACAAAGGTTGGAATTTACTTGAGCTTTAAACGCAGGCCAATCTAGCAAAGAAGAGGTAAACTTTACGAGTACTATAAAAGGTTGTACCAAGTCCTTATGCAGCCGGTGAAAGGGAGCACGTAGTTTGTCCTTATTTCTAGTGTTAACATTGTGAATATCACGGTTTTTAGTGCACAAGTGTTATTTTGCCTAATAATAGGTGATGGCGAAGATTTGTGATGCAACCGTGAGAATATCAATATCTTTAAAAAAATCTCTTAGAGAAACTCTGGCACCTAGCTGGTGACATACATACATGTCGTCTATAATGTAACAAATTAAGTTTATATAAATCTAAGACGCAGCTGGAACACACACAGTCAGCCAACGACCGTGACCGCGCGCGCTACTAACTCGCGACTACAGTTCATAAACAAACCGGTATTTTTTTAAATGGAAGCTTTGATAATCTTCGTCACAACACTCGCGGTAGTCTCATCAATGTACATACCGAACTCAACCTATGTGGTACCTACGGAACTCCTGGCACAAATCTTTGGAAGCACCCCGCCGCCGCCGAGCCAGACAAAACCTACAGCAATCGATACTCCCGCTGCCCCGAATGCAAGCCACCCGGAGATCCATTCTCGATTTGTCGAAGACCTCTCTTCAACTGTAGATAGAGCGATTTTTAAAGGGGATGAATGTTCCTTAGAAAAAGTGAAGGTGGGAGACAGTTGTGTGACACCAGCGTAAGACAAAAAATGACATCGGTGTGTCTAGAAAGTGTGTCAAAACAGGCGATACTGGACAGTGTTGTGCCATGTAGTGAAAGCAATCATTATTGTGTCAAAATGTTATAAACTTTATAACATTTTGTTTCTTTTTTGTATCAGAATTGACTCATAGCCAGTCATTTGTAAGCTAGTTATTATATTAATTTTGTATTTCACGAAGCCTTCGGCTATAAAGGCACAAATAATGTAAAATTTCGTGGCTAATCAGTTGTTCATTACAAACAACGTGCCTGTCTGTCAACATGAATCCATCTTTGACAAATTAGAGGTTCTCCTCTCTCGCCCATCAAAGGATCGTTTGAACTTGGGTGAGTAAGTGGTCGAGTAGTGGCGTCATAAAATGGTACTTTGACTATTAACTATAAGCTTAAGTGTTACCTTAGTGACGTGAGTAGTTTTAATGAGCACTACAATTGTATTCCGCCTCCTGGTAATAATAATCGTATGTATTATAAGAATTAATTTATGATTAACTCGCTGTGAAATCTGATTCAAAACTGTTCTGTTCTACTCTGTTATCCCAAAGCAGTGGGTTAGAGAATTTATAGTAGATATAGTACTCGTATGGTAACTCTCATAGGAATACGAGGAATTTGTTTTGAATGGTTCAAAAGCTAACTGACAAACCGGGAGCAGTACACGAAAGTAAGCTCTTTTACTAGTGATATGGGCAACTCCCCATTGATTTCGGAGTTCCACAGGGTAGCGTACTTGGTCCCACGCTTTTCATTGTATATATTAACGACACACTAAACCTTTCCGTAAATAATGCTGAAATTATAACTTGACGGCACGGTTGGCGCAATGGTTAAGCGATTGACTGTTGCGCTGCGTGTCGCGGGTTCGATTCCCGCAAGGAACAAATATTTGTATGGCCTACAAGTAGTTGTTCCGGGTCTGGCTGTTTGTGTATGTGAGTTTGAATGTTTGTAAACGAACCCACGACAGAGGAGAAATTCCTAGTTTGGGGCAACGGAACATGTATACTCTCTAGCAGAACAGGGATTATCACTAATCGCGAACAACCTGGACAGACACCTAATCACGCTAAATGGCAGTAAAACAAAATATATGGTTTTCTTCAAAACCGCCGCTTCGAACCCACCGAAACACCTTAAACTCAAACTACATCACTGCTCTTCTAACATTTATACTTTCTCTTGCGACTGTCATCCTCTTGAATGTGCCTCTTAAATCAAATACCTCGGTATTCTTATCGACGACCACCTAACATTTAAACATTTGCATAATACTGGTTATGATGACTCGGAACAACTAATATAAAGACCCTGACCTGACACGAAATCAAACGAAGCAAAATGGAACAAGCACACACACACACACCTACACCAGACACACGCACATCACACATACACACCACACGCACATCACACATACACACCACACATACACACCACACAAACATCACACATAATTATGTACACACGCACCATACCATACCTGAAATCACCTCTCTAGTCTCCACTCTGGAATTCATACTATGAGCCCCAAGATACAGACTAACTGTCTAGTTTGGGGCTCACTAGCAAATACCATATTGTAACCTAGCTGTAGGTAATATTTTAAGCTACTCATGTCGTTTTAACTTGCTGTTAGCCTGTGAACCTGCCTACTGTATTACCTGCACAATAAATAAAATATTTTCTATTTCTATTCTCTACCAATGTAAACAGACCTCGAGAAAAAAAGTGATCGTATAAGAGTTCCGTTTTTTCCTTTTGAGGTACGGAACCCTAAGAAGGTTGTACTTGTTTATATAAACAAGTTTATTGGCAAATTTGTTTAGGTATTTGTAACTATTTATAGTTGTTATTGTGGGAAGATTGTGCCAAGTATTGTACACAAATGTTAATAGGTAGTATGTACACGCCTAGTAGATAAGTATTTATATTACCAGACTACCAGTCCTGGAATGTTTTCTGGCAATATATAAATCTAAGTGTGAATTTCTCCAAAAACAAGTAACCACAAAAAATAAATTAATAAGTCGTAAGTATTAATAAAAAAAATTGTATGTATTTAGGTTCCTACTATTGGACCACAAACGGCGAAATACATACTTCACCTCGACAGTATTATTAAAAGTTTTTAAGTAAACAGACTTATTATTTTGCACCCTGCGAAAGACAAACATATATCTACAAAAAGTGTTAGTACTAATAGATTTGAATTTTCTGGTTAAAGATGTCCTATTTCTTGAATTTTTCCCTTAGTAACCGTTTACGACAATTTGGGGCAGAGGGAGATAGGGACAAACGATCTTTATTCAGTAAGTTATTATGTTATAAGTTATATGAAACAATGTTTAGAACGAATGAAAAAGTATTTATTGGTTCTCGCACAGGAATATCACAAATTAAACTTAACACTCATAGAAACATAAAAAACTAAAGTAAAATAAAGATAAAAACAAAAAGTCCTGTACCAGGCCAAAAGGCCCCATCTCAGCATAATGTATTGATATCTATACATCTATACAAAAAAATAAAATTGAAGTGTCCGTTTGTAATGTCAAAATAACAGCTTTTTACTAAATGCACATGAAAGCATGTTGCAGAATAGTCCACATCAGCTTTATTTGCCACAGCTACAAATAGAATAGAATATACGTACGGTACTTATAACAAAAATACAATTTTTTTAATTTTATCTGTCTTCCTGTCTGTTTGTTCCGGCTAATCTCTGAAACGGCTAGACCGATTTTGACGGGACTATCACTGGTAGGTAGCTAACGTTATAAGGATTTATGCCTTCGCGTAACATCACGCATCCCTCTCAGCGGTCTCATCTCAGCTGAGCTGGATATTTTATAGGTACTTTACTTACCTATGTTAATATAGTGGCATTTATAATTAGTAGATGTGTGACAATGTACAATGTGTGATGCATATCATTCACAGCTGTATCTCTGATGCACCAACACGTCTTTCTCATTTACGCAGATGAACAAGAATACACAACGTGAAGCACCTACTTAGCCCCCCAGGTACATACCTTCTAAGATCACAAGCGTGATAGCGACTCAGTCAGCAGTCCCGATGCATTATGCATAAAGTTCTTTGCTCCGCGAGAAAAGTGCTCGAAAGTACGCTGAAGTCAGTTTGCACCTCCGAGCTCCGTGTTCCTGCGGCGAGTCTCCGTAATAATGGCCGACAGTGCGTTTCTATTCTGTCGCGTTCTTTCATTTTCATTCAGATGGAAATCTTGTGTAAAAGTTTGAAAAAGTGGGAGAAAATGGTCAAACTTGCGGAATTAGGTATCACTGTGTGACTCAAAGAAAGAAATAGGTATTTATATCCGTGGTGTAACCGAATACTAAGTTTGTGTTAGAGGCTTTCTTTTGGTGGAAATACAGGGTGACGGCACATCGACGCGCAAACTGTAACCATGAATTTAGCACACTATTTTAGACACCCTAGCGTAGTTTTTACTGTCAAAATGTATGGAACAGCAATTTTTTTTTTATTAACCCTAGAAAAATTTGAACGCAGGGGCGTTCTGAATCATATACCTACTGAATCCGTGGTACCTAACCCTGCCACCCTGTATAATGTAAACACTACTTGCCTAACGACACAAATCAAAGTTTGCTACAAAGGTTATGACAATACTAGCGACTCGCACCTGCTTGGCACAGTTTGTACAACTTGACAAAACATGAACATTTCTATAAGTACATACATATCTTTTCCCGCCGACGCGCTCACTCCTGGGCAAAGGCCTCTCTCCACTCCTTCCATCTTTCGCGAGCCCGCGCGTCATCCTTCCAGTTAAATATGAATGTACAAAATACACATTAACCTACCTTAATCAACTCTCTAAATCAAAATCCGTTGCGCAGTTTAAGAGGACAACGCGATCACACAGAGAGCTCTACATATACTAAAGTGACTTCAATTTATAATACTTATAGATAAAAAAATTAAAAAACTTTTAAAAGTTCACGTGCACAATATCAAATTGTTAAAATATCTTCAATTCATATTTTCAAAACAACTGACATGTATTTTGACAGCAGGTTTATTGATCCTGATAAACTTTTAAAAAATCGTTTTTTGGATTCCGTTCTCCTATTTCTGACCATGCGTCCATCTGTCACAGTAATTAATAGGTAGAAACTTGAAATATTCACAGAGTGTGTAAGTATTACTATTAATGGTCGCTATAACAACATAATAAAAATAAAGTTAAACAAAGCCCCCACACAAGAAGCGTAAAGTATTCTTTTCAAATACGGTATATAGCGCAATGACTAACGGTGATACCATATGAAACGCTACATACTCTCTGCTACTCTGAACCCTCCGTGTACGAGTCCGACTCGACACGGTCGCTATTTTTTATACGAGTATGTATACATTTTTTTTCTTTACATTCCATTAAACAGGTAATATGAGATACTCAATTATCGTACAATTTTCCTTATCGCCAGATACATAATAAAATCATGAATAACCCTTGTAATGTCAAACCGGTACATACGCTATTTATGTATATAAGTCGTTACATAAGCTGATCACGCGGGTTCTACCATCAAATGGAAGTGATCTGGTTCACATGCTATGGTTAAGTGAATGATTTACAAGATCTCGTTCAGATTGTTTCATTGTCTTAGTTATAAACAAAGAGATGTGTATTGACTGGCTCGTCGGTCCAGTGGTGTAGTGGTGTAGTGGTCGCAAGCGCTACTGCGGAGCATGAGGTCCTGGGTTTGATTCCCAAGTCGGGAAAAGTGTTATTGGGTTTTTCCATCTGGAATATCTCAGTAGCACACTAGCAGCTCGGAGTGTAGTTTGTGCCGGTAGATGGCGACAGGCTCGCACCTATTACATGGGACTTAACCATAACTAGTGAAATGTGGGTTGCACATCAGGGCTGATGTTATGTAAATATTTAATAGGTATGTAAATAGATGATGTTATGTAAATAGTAATTGGTTGGTAACATTCAAGTTAAGGAAATCTATTTATGAACAAATATTATCGAGTTAATTTGCTACTTATATCAAGATCAATATGCCAATCAATAATTAAAAATAGATGAAACATCCATCAATGCCAAAATGTTTTTTTTTAAACATACTTGCAGTAAACCTCAAAGCATTTATGTCAAAAGCATCCAGAGTAACAACAAAAAGGAAAATACCACATAACGCTGTACCTACCAACTTCAGAGAGGGCAGATCTTTCTCTCAGTCTACGGTTTTTTTTTTCTAAATTACACATCAACAGTTAGGTGACGTCCGCGAGGTCTTTCCCCATCTACCTTGCCCATCACCACCAACTTTTCAAGGTTATCTGGCTCCCGACGAGCAATGTGACTACAGTAACCGAGAATCCTTTGGTAACAGATCGTGGATCTGTCTCTTAAGCGTAGTTGTTCGAGAATGGATTTGTTCGTTCTCATGGTGGTCCATGGTATGCAGGCCATTCTTCGCCAACACCGTGGTGATGTTGGCGCCGACTTGGTAAAACATCCAGGTTTCTTTATTATATTACTAGATTTTGCCAGCGGCTTCGCCCGCGTGGATATCCCAAAATATCCAAAATGAGAACGTACTTCCAGGATAGTCTACCCGCGTGCCAATTGTCATGCAAACCCGTTCAGCCGTTTTGGCGTGCAACAACAAACGTTCACATTTATATTATTAGTAGGATGTAACTTTATTATTGCATTATACACGTAAACCTTCAGTGATGTTGAAAACGGCGAAGAACAAGGTGGTCACAGAGACAGACTCGACATAGGACTTAATTTATAATATGTATAGAAGATATAGATTCTTTAAACAGTGACGTCAACATGGCAAGCAATGCAGGCGATCGTCCTACTGCTAAACAAAGAGGAGCTATTTACAAGGGACGACCTGTGCGCACCGCGCTGACTCACCTTGTAGAGCGGCTCACAAAACATGTATTACGTCAGATTTCTCTAACGACTACCTCGTTGCTCTACTGGTCGCAAACGCTACGGCTGAGCATGAGGTCCTAGGTTCGATTCCCAAGTCAGACAAAGTGATATTAGATTTTTACATTATTAATTTCTCAGTCCTTATTTCATGGGACTTAAACATAGCTGGCGAAATGTGTGTGTACTAAAAGCCCCTCTCACATCTGGCCAGCCCTTCGGGGAGTACGGGCGTGCTGTTATATCTGTAACCTATCCTAGAACTATATAGCTACCTATTGAAAACAACCTATTTTTCTATAGTTATTGTAGAGGTAATTCTTGGAAAGAAGCGAAAGAAAACTAGCGTCACAGAAAGTGGTCAGTTAGTGGTCCGTGACGAACAACAACAAACAATGACAAACACAACGACAATGACTTACTCTTTATCCTTCTTAGAACTGCTACTTTCCTTAGCAATAATATTTACGTGCCTTCGGTTACGATGCCGAGGGCACAATGTGTACCTCATGAGTCATGACTTAGCAGTTCATTCGTTGTGCAATACAAGTTACGATGTCGAGGGCACAATGTGTACCTCATGACGTAGCAGTTCATTCGTTGTGCAATACAAGTTACGATGCCGAGGGCACAATGTGTACCTCATGACGTAGCAGTTCATTCGTTGTGCAATACAAGTTACGATGCCGAGGGCACAATGTGTACCTCATGACGTAGCAGTTCATTCGTTGTGCAATACAAGTTACGATGCCGAGAGCACAATGTGTCCCTCATGACGTAGCAGTTCATTCGTTGTTCATTACAAGTACCTATAGGTACTATAACAGCTCCGCGCCCTTATATTACCGGGGTTAGTTAGTCCAATCAAAGAATCTAGGTAGGTGTGCGTCTGTGTTCCCTTCCATATTTAACCCGTCTGCCTTCAAAGCAAGAGTGATCAGGCATTTTTTGGGCACGCTCGTTCTATCATAGACCTCATCCATCGCTTTCCATCAGGCGTGATCGAGGTCAAGAGCAGGCCTATTTAGCAATAAAAAAGGTAGTCATTTCACAACATGACGCGCTCTGGCAGTTCCTTCTTCAAGCTCAGTATATATTCTCGTTACTGCAGCGCTTCAGGTATGTTTGCATGGGCGCACGTGGACTGTTTTCATGCGACCATGCGGAAGCGCTGCGCGTCTCTTGTGCGCAGAGTGCGGGCCAGCTCCAATATCGTTCTGAATATGATAGCAAGTAGATTGGACTGTCCCTATGTGCGACACTGCTGTGACAGACAACTTATAATATTGTGTCGCTCGTAAGAGACTAATGTAGGTAATGTATAATTAATTATAATTAATTATAATTAATAATAATTGAATAGGAATTTGAATTTGTTTTATCTAATTTATGTGTTGATATTGTATTTATATTGTACTAACTTCTGCCCGCGACTTCGTCCGCGTGAAATTTCTTGTTCCCCCGCCCCACCCCGCCGCATCGCATCGCCCGCCCGCGCTATTACCTACTTCGTTTTCTGTCTTTTTTTTCTATAAATGCTCGGCCCCTAAGAGTTCTAGCGTGATGTGAATAGCCTTCCTAAACACTTGCGCATCAAATGTGAAGATAGTTCTAGCGTGATGTGAATAGCCTTCCTAAATACTTGCGCATCAAATGTGAAGATAGTTCTAGCGTGATGTGAATAGCCTTCCTAAACACTTGCGCATCAAATGTGAAGATAGTTCTAGCGTGATGTGAATAGCCTTCCTAAATACTTGCGCATCAAATGTGAAGATAGTTCTAGCGTGATGTGAATAGCCTTCCTAAACACTTGCGCATCAAATGTGAAGATAGTTCTAGCGTGATGTGAATAGCCTTCCTAAACACTTGCGCATCAAATGTGAAGATAGTTCTAGCGTGATGTGAATAGCCTTCCTAAACACTTGCGCATCAAATGTGAAGATAGTTCTAGCGTGATGTGAATAGCCTTCCTAAACACTTGCGCATCAAATGTGAAGATAGTTCTAGCGTGATGTGAATAGCCTTCCCAAAGACTTGCGCATCAAATGTGAAGATATTTTTTTAATTCCGACCGGTGCACGGTAGTTCCAGAGATTAGCGCGTTCAAACGAACAAATCAAATAGATATAGATTTTGTTGAGGAGTTATTTTGATATTATGATATCTCCTAAGATGTTGATTGAAATCCAGGGATGTCAAGGGCAATTTAGTTCACAATTAAATACCTACTTGTGGTGAAACGTATTTATTTGGATAAGGATTAATATCATGTTGATAAAACACCTTCGCAAATAATGCAAACCAATCAAACTCACTAAAAGGAATAATTTTTCCCGTTTTTGCAACAGTTTCCATTAATGCTCCGCTCCTATTGGTTGCAGCGTGATGTTATATAGCCACCATTAGGTACGTAACAGCACGGCAATAACTCCAGAAATAGTTCAGATAATAAAACTTGTGCACGAACTGGTGTTGTTCCGGAGTCGTGTCCAATAAATATTGCTCGATAGCTGAGCTTAACGCCCGCTGGCACTCGCACGGACTCCGAGCACATCTGAGACGGTGGCGGGACACACGCGACTACATAGACCAAATGATAGATGATGAGAGATGACAGCTGGATGTATGTCGTCGAGGGTCAAACCCGGAGTTGTATACCGACAATAGATAGCAATAGATTTTGCTTCTGACATCTGAATACGGAATACAATGGAAAACTGAACCATAAAACGACAAAGTTTCTAAAAAAACAGGAATCGGATAAAAATTGCATTTATTAAATACAGCGATCGCTACTGACAAATAGACAAATAGTTGTCGCCTGACGTCCTCAATCGATCGTCTGTATCGTTCCTTTGTGTATGAATTGTTCGTCGCTTGTCGTGTTACCGGAGATATCAGTTCGACGGGACGTGTCGCGAACAATCCTCCTCAAACGCCCAAGTCTTCCAATCACTGTCGTGTTTTCTTGCTTAAAGCTACGAGCACGAGGTAAGAGGTATCGACGTTAATCTCTCTCAATATTGTTCTGTCATTTCTTGCTTAGGTTTGTGTCGGCGGTTTTGTGAAGGAAGGACGGCAGAATGATGTAGCTTTTGTATTTGAGGGAGACCTATGTCCAGTAGTGGATGTGTGGATTTTTGAATTTCACTGATGAGACGATTAACGAGACATCGACAAGAGCTAAGTCATGTGTCTCATTTTAAAAGGGAAACGTATAAAATCTTACAACATTAACGTTACGTCGTGAAATCGCAGAAGATTAGAGAGAAAGACATTATGCCGTAAGAGATTTCTCAGCGGATATGTTATCACATAAGTATCCGATATCCGACGAACTTTATAAGATAAGATGAGATATATCCGAAGTTTTAATTCCAAAAAATGGTCTATGTACCTACACCTACCATATTTGCATAAGTAAGTACGTCGTGTAACAGTTAGATACTATAAGTTCGAAATTAGAATGACAGCAACATGGACATGGATTCTTAGTTCTTCGTCAGGTGCAGACCGATCAGTAATGCTAAAATACACCAACTAAAAGTCAGCAAATTGCTTTGCAGTCTGCTCCCAACGTTTACGAGCTCAGGAGGGATCTCCTGAGCTACACAAACGACATCATTCCAGGTTTTCGCATGAAAAATTATTGCGGTATCATCCGCGAGTTAGTGGCATTACGGAGTTCTAGAGAGCATAGGTCGTTTACGTAGATCAGAAACAACGTGGGGCCTAGAACACTGCCTTGCGGTAAGCTCTCATCATGTTTGATCGCACTGTCGTGCATATAAGCTTTGCCCTATTCACTACTGATCCACTTTTTAACATACATAGGTACAGCCAGATTTGGACCCTGTAAACCATACAAATATTATTTTGTTTCGTGCAGGAATCGAACCCGCGATGCAAAGCTTAGCAGGCAATGGCTCGGCCACTGCGCCATCCGAGCCGACATACCCAAATAAAGTGATTAAAAAGAGATAAGAAACAAAGTTCAAAGAGACTTTTGAACTTTGTCTAAGATCGGCAACAAAGTTTAGTGTTGTAGGTTTCCGAAGACGGTGGTCATGTGGACTAACATAATAATCAGTGAGTACCTCACAGAGTTTACGATACAGACTCTAAACCCACGCCCTGACTCACTACTCATTGCCAATTTATAGATACACAAGTTAAGACCAAGTTTGGTAGATGTACTGTTACAAAGTGGGATAATAATAAGCTTAGTATTATTTATTTTTATTTATTTATTTTTATTAGGTCTACCAACAATTGTTCACACTGGATACAGCAACATAATTCATTCTTAAAATTAAGTTACAGCGCAACAATTACTTATAGGTAGACACCACATGCACAAAACAATAACTTCGTAAAATTAGCTTACTAAGTACTAAGCGCAAATATTCAACTAAATAAAATTAAAATTGGAAATAGTGAAACACAGAATTATGACAAAATCGATAAAAAATAAATTGATTAATTTTTGGCAATGACAACATTGGTACAATAAAGTTAAAATTATATTACATTAGTGAATTGATAAATTATAAATAAAAATCGACATAAAGTTAAAATTCATTGAATAAAATTAAATAAAATAAAATTCATTGAATAAAATTGATAAATTGTTAAATTAATAAGAGAAAAAACTATAAAATGAATAACAGCGATAAAATAGACACAATAAATAATTGAATATGACTAGGGGTTGCTTGGTAAACGACTAAGGATGGCTTTTAGTTTAGCAAGAGAGTCAAAGTGGGGATCGATAACATCACTGTAGCCATTTACTGCCTTACACATTCTTGAAACAGGTGAATTGGCACCCAAAACTGTTCTTCTAAATGGCGTACAAAGAGGTGTAATAACACTACGCGGGATTCTAGAGGGCGCACGAAAACTGAAGCAAGCTGGGACTGTCTATTTTATGCTTAAAAATTTTGTAGGCAAACATGGTGTCCATTAGGTGTCTACGTCTGTCTAGTGAGGTCATGTTGAAATGTTTCAGTCTTTTATTGTAAGAAGGTATTTTTTTGGCGATACCATTGGAAAATGCGAGGTGCCAAACGAAGCGTTTCTGGACACGTTCCAGTCTCAATGAATGTGTCGCGTAATGTGGACGCCAAACCACACTACCATACTCCAGGATGCTACGAATAAGACTGTTATACAGCAGTATTTTGGTTCTATTATGACGAAAGGTTTTACAATTTCTTAGGACGAACCCTAACATTTTAGAAGCTCTTTTTATAATACTATCGAGATGTGATGTGAAAGTTAACTTTTTGTCAAACAGTATACCGAGGTCCTTTATTGTTTCAACTTCCTTAATTTCAGTTCCGGATATGTGGTAACTACTACGTATTGGGACGTTCCTTCTCGTGAATGTAACATGGTAACATTTTTTGGTATTCAGTTCCATTTTGTTACTGTTGCACCATTGAACGAGACGATTTAGGTCACTTTGAAGTAGTAATGGATCATCTTCAGACTTAATGATTCTCAAAAACTTTAAATCGTCAGCGTACATAAAAAAATCCGAATGCAAAAAACACCGTGGAATATCGTTTATAAAATAAATAAATAATATTGGCCCTAAGTGCGAGCCCTGGGGCACGCCGGAAGAAACGCATTGCAGGGTTGATTGATAACCGTTCACGACAACAAAGAAAAATCTATTCGTTAAATACGAACCTAGCCACTCCAACAAAGATCCAGAGATACCGTAGGCGCGCAACTTATTCATTAAAATATATTATTATGGTCCAATATCATAAAAGTATAAAAAACTAAAAGAAATAAATCAAAAGTTTGTATGAATGGACGTACCGAGATACAAGGTTCAGAGAAAAAAGCCTAGCTCTTGCAATCTCTGGTTTTCCTTTTAAACTTGACTTTAGGTATAACAGTTGTTCCACTTGAAAACTTCAGCCGACCAAGCTGCAGCCGCACCAACTGGTGTAACGTTAACTATGGAACCAATCTCGACAATTTCCAGAATCTAAAGGTAAAGTTTCTCACTAACTGGGCAAGTTCAGACGATATTGGAATGATAAATCAATTTTAACATATTTTTAAGTATTTTGGTAACGTGTAAGAATTTCAATATTGCTAAAATTGAGTAAGTATTCTGTTTTCACCATTTTTCAGTATTTTCAAAGTTTTTTGCTTGTAATTTCAGCGAACAATTTACGATAAAAGGGGAAATCAAAGTGAAAACAACGAGGTATTCTACGCAGAGTACTGATTCCAACAGCACTTGCCCGAATGGCACCTAAGCACTTCCACTTACCGCACTGAATCAAAATTTTGTAACGCGCGGTTCGGTGGATCAGTTTATCAATATTCTACTTTGCACCATTTATTGAAACCTTTTTGATACTAAGCGAACATGCACAGTATTTTTCACTCACAAAGCGACGCGCGCTTTACTTGTGTGAACTAAGTGTACAAGCACGCTGTAAATGTGTTCGTGAAGTCGAGTAGCATCTGCATATAGCACACACACGTACACACACCCCCACACACACACGCACACACACACACTTCCGACTTCGCCATTGTCTCGGACGGTACCGAGAGCTCCCGTGCTTTCACACAAATTCACAGCGTGTTCGTAGACTTGTTAACCACAAGTAAAGCGTGTGTCACTTCGTGAGTAACATTAAAACCTTTTCATTCGCAATTCTACGTGCATTATCACCACAGCGTACTATCTACATACCTTACTATGTACCGTATTTCTCAGAAGCACTCAAGCTCGTTACATAACACTATTATACTGATTGTTTCTCATGAACTCAAAGATGGCCGCCTAGATTGTATTGTACATCATGCCTTAATCTGCACTGATATTATACAGAAGTAATATTTGTGGGTTTGTATGTAGGGGGTAATCTCCGGAACTACCTACTGATCCGATTCAGAAAATTCTTTCACTAATGGCAAGCTTCCATATAAAGATATTTTACATGATGGCACTCATCAATACCTACTATTATTGCCAAATGTCATCATGTAGGATATATTTTATGTTCAAATAAGAAATCTCATGCAGAGTCGCGGACAGAAGCTAGTAATGAATATAATTGGTTGATCTCTGTCGGCGCGCACTGTCGCTGTCAACACAAGTTCGTTTTAGTTGGATGCGTTCCAGATTACAAGGATTGATTTTATAAATTGGTTTTCCACACTAAATACCTGTAGGTTTCTAACTACATTTATTTACCTACCTACTTGTTTCAAACTGTTATCGCTGAAGTGAGCGATAGTTTTGGATGAATTAGAGAGAGATAAACTAAGGTAGGCAGAAAAGTACGTCCAGAGAAGAGCAAGATTTTCTTAAAAAATGTAGAAGTATAGGTCCAAGTTCAGTGTTTCCATTATATTATCAAAGTCATTAATTGAAATTAGGCTAAGAATCAGCACTTTTTGAACGTTAAAATTACATAAGAAAGTCTCTCCAAACCACCCTTCACCACTTCCTAATGCTATAGCTGGGAAGAAGAAGTGGAGCAACAACCTCCCCATCAGCACAGCTGTCTGTTCAGAGCACGTCCCCTAACAGAAGTGGGCGAGGAATAAACATTTTTATTTATTTATTTAAATGACATGGGAGACTTACAGCTAAAACAAACAGAACAAGGACAGTACATTAGTCTGAAAGCCAATTTTGTTATTATTTTCACTGGATGTTAGTTTTCACAGGAAACGATAAATTAATATTGCTTTTCACAAAACTTATATTCTGGGAAGGCAGGCTTTATTATACACAGAGATGACGGGATTTCACGCCAGCACGTCGATTCTCGGAAAACAACATTGTTCTATTACAGCGGATCCCGGATTTAGGGAACTTTGCGAGCGGGTGTGGAAAATAACAGAGCTTGTTTTCAGCCACTCACGAATTAGGTTGGAAGTTTTAAATGTATAGGCACATGTTTCAGATAAAATTACAATGCCTACTCATAGTTGCTCCGACGTACTAGAAAAATTAAAGCGTTGTAAAAATGACTTATTACGAATTTTGATGATACTATAAAAGTTCATGGACTTTTGTTAGACCGATCTCGAAATTAGGAACCGAATATTCAACAATGAGCGAAGTTATCGCTCTTACGAATATCATTACAGTTCGTACTTGCACGTCGCAAGTAATTGTAACTCCACCGTCGTCACATCCACAGAACAGATAAATTTATCTGTTCTGTGGTCACATCCGCCTCCCGTCGGTGACAAGAACAAAGCGATGGCGGGCGTCGCGTTGTGCCGAACCCAATTTTATTGGGAACTAATTTTTTGAGCTGGTATTTAAATACTCGAGATGTTATTATGATCAGTTGAAAAACATATTGAGCAGTTATTTAATTTAATGGCGGTTGATTAATTATTGCGACAGTAAAACATGGACAGTAATAAAAAATCAAGTCGGTTATTTTATCATACAATGTCAATTCTAAAATTAATTGAGCAGTCATGCGTAACACGCATATACCTTTTTTACATCGAAACAGCTAGGTTAGGTTAGAACTGTGACCACACAACGAACGAGCCGAGCGAGCGAAGCGAGCGGTGCCGCGGTAGCGGCCGGCGAGTGCCAGAAACATATTTTTGAATACAAAACCAAACATTTTAAATATATGCCCACACGTAACCGCTCGTTCAATATTTTTTACCGCCCATTTAATTATTTTCCTGCTCAATTATATATTCACTGATCCATTTCATTATTTTTTATTATTCATTTTTGTTTACTTTACTGCTTAGATTTAACTGCTGAACGTGCCATTTATAATTTTTAACTTACCAAAACCGCTATTTACAACTGCCTCTTTAAATCAGTGCCAATTTTATTTCGCTCAAATAACGAGCGAGCTTTGTCTGCCCACCCCCTACGGTTTTATTAATGGAGGAATTCTCGTTAAATATTATTTGAATCCATTTCGTGGTGAATGGAGACCCCGTGTGATAAATTGAGTGAAAGAATGAGTGTGTTCGTTCGTGTCGTATTAATGACAGTTTCGACAGAAATTACAAATTAAATTGAAGTTCAAAAGGAATAATCTTCTCTAATGAATTCCTTATTGAACTAGAATCTAATATCGTCTGTTGCTGAGCATGGCTTAAGTTGACAGCTGACTCAATTAAACTGGGGCTAAATGCCAATTAATTTTATTTAAGGCCTCTAGCTTAAAGCCCTAATATTATAAACATTTATGTTAATCTCAAAGCACAAATTCAGAGCAGTGGTGGCGCAGTCGTACCGGCCCCGACTTACGAGTGGTAGGTCGTGGGTTCGAGCTCAGACAGGCGCTTTACTTTGTGTTGTTTATTTCATCACCACTGCTCTAAAAACGGTGAAGGAAATCATCGTGAGGAAACCGGAATGTCTTGGAACCAACAATTCGACGACATGTGACATCTACCGACCCGCGCTGGACCCGCGTGGTGGATTACTGTGTAGGTACTGCCTCTGACAGAGAGGTCTGTGTGGAGGAGGTGGACATTATAGGCTGATTATGCTACAGGCACGCGGGTTGAAGACTTTTCACACGTTTTTGTCCCGAGATACTTTACATGCAACTTCCCGAGAAGAGCTGGACACTGGCTGGAACTGGCGACATTATAATCAATTTTAATTAAAAAATTGTAATAGCAATATTATTATTAAAAAAAAACAAAACAACACTCTCTGTGCTAGTAAGTACAACTATGTACTATAACCTACTTACACAATGTACTTTAATTGTTCTGCTTTAAGTAATCGATATGTTATATAACTGTGGAGGTTTGTTGTTAGCAACTTGATAATGTGTTGTTGTTACCTATATTTGTAATTAGGTACTTAGTCTGTAAGCCTTCTTAAAAGTAATAAATAAATAAACTAAGAGAACTGAAGGCCAATTCTCGTAATTTAAAACGTTCAAAATCTAGTCGCGATAATCAATGTCTAAAACTTTTCAAAAATGTCGGTAAATTAGGTGTTTTTGACAGACTGAGACTGAAATCAGACCGTAAAACTACGAGAATTGCCCCTCGGATTGTTCCTTCTACGCTGTCGCCGCGTGGTACAACTTACACAATAAGTAGAGTTGATCGCAATGCACGCGGAGGTTAATCTTCAGTTAGTTACTAACTGTTGGAGTTAGTCGAGTTTAATTGAAGAGCTACCTATTCGTTTTTATAGAAGACTAGCAGCTTCTGCCCGCGACTTCGTCCGCGTGAAATTTCTTGTCTATGGGTGAATGGATAAAACGTCTGCACAAAGCATGTGCACGCTATGAATGAAAGTTGTAATCGTGAATGTTTTATTTGCGTTTTTAGTAATTTTATATTATCTCCGAAACTGTAAAACCAATTGGCATACTGGGCAAATCTTATCTCCTTGATATCCTTGTGATCATTAAATAATTTATTTGATAAGGATTCATATTTAAAATTTATATTTTCTTCTAAACGTAAGCAAGTCAAAAAAATACTTTTTTAAAACATAAAAGCGATATTAAAAGATTAAAAAATATAAAAGATAGAAATATGGTGTCGCGGATTTTTTTGTAGAACTATTTAAGGCGGACCAGATTGCCATACCTACATTGTTTTTAGTTATATACAACTGCTGAGGTAGCGCATGTAAATAATTCTGTTTTAAGAGGTATTTCCTTACGCCTTCCTAGACAAAAGTTGTGATAGCTCAGCTAAAATGCATGTTGTAAACATAATTTATAGCACTCACACATAATGTTGCTTTTTACCAGTGAAAACATTTTTAGAATTGAATCATTAACTCCGGAGATTACCCTCAGGGTTGGTGGAGCGACGATCTTCACAGGGTGGCCGGGAGCAGCTGGATTAGAGTTGCCGAAAATCAAGCTGAATGTCATGCAATTGGAGAGGCCTATGTCCAGCAGTGGATTACTGGAGGCTGATGATGATGATGATGACGAGAAATCGTACACTAACTGTTACTTTTCTACCAGCGCGCCTCCCGTGTCAGAGAACAAAACTCAAAACATTCCATCGCTCCCCAGTTCGTTAAAAGTATCCGATGGCCGTAATATTCCAACAACCTATTATTTTGTTAATTAAAAACATTTCACAATTACTACAGAACTGCAATTGCTATTGAGTTTATCAAATTATTAGTATGTTACTACATCTACATAATATTTCATTCTGTTTCTCATCACTGAAGACTGGGTGTCATCTAATGAAAACTATTGTCCATCGTCGTCCATTGTGGACAGAGCCATCTGCACACAATGGCAGCAGATGGCGCACCGTACCGCACCTTGTAACTTATAGAGCGAGGAGAAAGAATGATGGCGGGATGAACGGGACTGTTCTAGTTCTTTTTAGGTTAAAAGCGATTTGATTGATTATTGTGAATGACTAGCGAAAAGTTTAGGAAGGTAAAATGGCCTGTATTGTTTTCATGACTCAATAGGTAACCTGATGTGATTACCTATTGAGTCATGGAAAAAATTACGGGCCATTTAGCCTGGACAGAAAAGAAACTTCTGACGCAGAGAGGGCAGAAGTGTGAATCACCATCACCATGCCGGTTCATCGTACGTTGGCACTATATAATCTGCTATTATAATCATAGAGGGCTAATGTAAAATTTGGCTTTTGGCCGTGTTTTTCGAAATAAATGGCTAGAACTTTTCTGAGTTGTGAGAAAACCTATATTTATGTAATCGTGTAGGTAAAGGTAGGATTTATGAAGTCGTCAAAACGAGACCTATTATGAACCTTCTAATACAATCATCAAAGTCTAAGTTTGGAAAAAGCCAAGCAGATGCCTAGCCTTTTCCTAACTATGTTGGAGTCGGCTTCCAGTCTAACCGGATGCAGCTGAATGGAGTATTTGATATGCAGCGACTATTTGATAAACCTTAGTGAGAGGTAGTCAGGCCGTGGGGCTACTACCTGCAACGACTGTCAAAGAAATACGGTTTGTTGAAATTTCTTTGACGTTTTTTCCATCAAATCCGTTTCAGCTTTAAACTTTGCCCAACTATTTCAGCGAGCATAAGCACTCGCTCCCGTCACATTTCAATCTAAGAGTACCTAGTGGTTCCTATAGCGCAGTGCACAGATTGAATGCCTGCAGTTGAATACCACCGGCGACACATGGCGCCGTGAATGAGCTGACCGACCTTGCGCCGCTAACGGGAGCACACGTGACACGCTCACAAACTAAAACATGAACTAGTTCACATTTCTTTATAATATTGCCGAGTGGTAGTATTTCTTGTAAAAGAGAAGCTTCGCGTTGTTTTTTTTTTTATTTATTTCATAAGCTTTTATTTAGGTTCACCTGTTCCGGTGTCTGTAATGAAATCTTG
Organism: Apamea sordens; assembly: GCA_945859715.1. NCBI lineage: Eukaryota > Metazoa > Arthropoda > Insecta > Lepidoptera > Noctuidae > Apamea > Apamea sordens. The sequence goes on from OX244007.1 coordinate 17,913,513, forward strand.
CAAGTTAAATTTGACCCACTTCTCGGTTTCTGATTGAACTGTTTTGCATTCATATGTAAATCGAATGACAATATTATGACATGGAGCTGATCTGATGATGAACGCCCTACTTACACTTTAACACAAGCCTCAAGCTTTTAAGAAAATATTGCTAAGCGAACACTTTCGACCCTCGGTTCTGCTCAATCGCGTCCTTAATGTCGCGAGTGTTGGAGCACCGAAGATCTTTTGATGACGATGAGACAAACGTTATTATAGTCAACAATAATATGAAATAACGGTGCCTACTTGTAAAAATATTTTACTACGTTTAGATACGTACACAGTTTTATGTAATGACCATATTTTTTAAAGCGTCTATAATTAAAAATGCTTGTTTTTGTTTGGATGTTTTGAGTCATATTTAATATATGGCTGGCGGAGCTGGGTGTATTTTGCCCACCGTCCCTTCAATGTTTGCGGAAGCTTTATTTAGTAAAAAGTTCATCAAAAGTTTGTTTTAAAAAAAACGTTTATTGCCATCAAGCTGCATTAGATACTTATCCAAACAGGTACTTTAAAGGTTGTCTCCAAAATGTCGACCTTATATTATGCAGGCGGGCAGTAAAATAACTCTGGTTGCATTTGAACATTCAACCGTATTTAGAATAAGCTTACATATTATTTCGAATAAGTTTTTTGTTTGGAAAAAACAACCGACTTCCAAAAACGACATTACCAGTGAAAAATAACTTTAATTTCGGAAGTCCGTGTCGTTGGGTTCGCATTTTCGTTGTTTGCCACTGACTTCCGAAATTAAAGTTATTTTTCACTTTGTAGTGTCGTTTTTGGAAGTCGGTTGTTTTTTTTTTCAAAAAACTTTTTATTTTTCACTTTTTAGTTGTACCTACCCCACACCAATTCGTAGGTACATACTTACAAGACAGAAATGAGGGTGTACCGTGGTATACTGAACACATCTGCGTACCCCTTTAGAGCGTACAGGCGTGGCGTTATGTTGTGTGATTGCGTAACCAATAGATACATAAGCGATAGCAGTAATAGCCGTTGATTTGCTGTCATTTATTGAAGAGTTCGGTTGTCTGTCTCCGAAACTCATCTTCAGATCTTGTCGAAATTTCTATGGGACCATTTGGCAAGAATGCCCTTTCCAACAAAAAAAAATACAAACCTCCGAATTGAGAACCTCCTCCTTTTGCATTTGATTCCTCCTTCTTTCTCCTTTTTCATCATTTTGTAGTCCCTATAGTTGTACCTACTGTGTTTCTTACCTGTTCTTGGAAGGATAGCGGAGCATTTGAAAGAAAAGAAAGAAGAAACGGGCAACGCAACGCAAAAATCCTCCTTCATCACTTTCGTACATTTTCTATGGACCAACGCAAATTACAGACGGGCCGCACCTTACTTTTTGTGTGCAAATGCATTGCACTGCGGCCGTTTGCGACCCTCATCGCGTCATCGCGTCATGTGCTTGGCTTTACACTCCTAGAGAAGCTATCAGTGGAAACATGCAGTCAAGCGAACTGGAACGCTTGAGTTGACACACTTTGGAACAGCAAAACCGATTATGTACCCGTGCGAAGTAAACAAATAAACAAACTTTCCCATTCAATAACATCAGTATACACACTTTACCATATTACAAAGCTAACCTACCACAACAAAACAAACTTGTTTACAAAGTGCAGTTACATAAAAGTGTTGACGCTACTCCGCGGTGCGGGTCAGCGGCCGTGTCGCCTGCACCGCGGGCGGCGGCGGCGGCGCGGCGCTGCGGCGCGGGACGAGAACTGTTTACCTACCCGACGCTATTGCAGCAGAACGTGGAGGGTGTTATTGTCAATAGTATTGTTCTGCGCAGCTTCGAGCTACTCGCGAGCTGTAGTAAACAAATGACATTCTACTAGTTATTCATTTAATTGTATCGTAGCTTTGGTTTTCGAGTTAATTGTTTTCTTTTACAAGTATTTACAAGCTTGACTGATACGCTGTCTTGAGTCGGTTCTCAGGTTTTCTTTTTTTTTAGTTTATACTGTCCGACTGCTGGGCAAAGGCCTCCGCCAAATCCTTCCGGGAAATCTTTTTTCCAGACCACCTCGAACCAGCCCTCGCGGTACGCATCCCAGGTCATCACGCCATCTCTTGCTGCGCCGACATGCATGCGGCTGAAGGCCCGCGAGGTTTTGGTTACATAGACGTACATTACATTGTCATTAGGATATTTTGACCCTTAGACTGGATTTGTGCCTACGTGGCTATTAACAGTCTCGTTCAATGTTCAATTATTAGATTAGGTCGACGTTATCTAACTGACTAGTCTGAGAAGAAAGGCCGAAACAAACTCAGGGGTCACAGTCTTTTATAAAGTCCAGACATAATCTTGGTTAAAGTCAAGGTCAAATCATTTATTTCAAATAGGCTCATAAAAGGCACTTTTAAAGGTCAAAAATTAAATTAAAATAAAATAGATTCTAGTCACCCCTTCCAAAAGGTAGTTTACGTATGGAGAAGAATGGGCAAGAAACTCCACCATTAGATCATGTAGATTGATGTCTGAAATGGTCTTTTCAGGAAAGAACCACACAGACTGAGTGGACTTGTCCAGTTAGTGCACGCATTTATCAGTGCGACATAGGTCCAGCAGTGGACATATTTCATCTGAAATGATGATGACATGTGAGTCATGTGACTTAGGTATGACAGAAGTGACTGTGCACGTGCCTACCCCTTCGATAAATACAAGCTTATTGTTAAGGTCTCTTAAAGATGGTAGTTTGCACAATAGATTGCAGTTCGTATTACGGCGTCTAACGGTGGCAATTGCAAGCTCACTGCACCCCAGGGCGTCGTCGCAGCTGGTCTAACATCCTCGCTGACTGGCTAATCCTTTCTGCCTGACCTTATCTCGTATAGCCGGCGCTGATAAAAAGGAAGAACAGTCTAGTTAGAGGCACCTGGGGCACTATCTTACGTGAGCAGTATTGACGCACATTCAGATGCAACCGCAGCACCCATATTGCGTTACACACTATCAATCTCCATCTGAATCATTTTGAATTTTAAGAACGTTCACAGTCTGATCTCAGTCTCAATCTGTCAAAAAATACTTCTAATTTCCATACATATTTTGACAAGTTTTTGACATTTGTTTGTCGCTGAGATGAGACTGCGACTAGATTTTGAACGTTTTAAATTACGAGAATTGGCCTTCAGGTATACGCGGACGCTGCATGCTGGTGGTCAGGATACCCGTTGAAGCCGTGGATGCTGGCTGGCTGGGTGACTCGCCGCTGAAGCTTGCGGGAGTGATGATGATGACGTCACGCTGAAATATTCGCACGAAGGCTGCGCTGACGTTCATACTCGGGGTCACCAGTATAGAGGTATGAGGAACAGGGTGTAAAATTCACTCATCCTCCATAGAAAAGGGAGGATCCTCCGGCCAGATGGGTGTTGTGTCTGGCGGGCAACTGCCCAACGATTGATCTTGGGAAATTGTATCTATGCTAATTGCGCGGTAATCTCTGCTTGCGAGATGCAGGATTTGCGTTTCGTCAAAATGACGCGTTGTTCTCATGTGGCATTGTAGATACCGCTACAAGAGTAAGATCAATGTGTTGTTGAAAATAAAATCTCATTAAAGAGCATTCAACCTTAAGTGGAAGTCGGCGACATTCATCTTGCACTCTCACAGCTAAACAGTTGTTGTAGCCTTAAACCTTTCAGCCGTTGAGCCTTTCAGCCAACGAAGGTCATGAGCCATGACAAGCACCCACATTTATTTAATTAAATCATCCAAGATATATCTAAGTCATAAGTTAGACCTCATTTACGGAGACGCGGGGCGTCGTGCGTGCGTCGCGTGCGGCGGCGTAGCGTCTCGCGGCGCGTCGTACGATTTTCTGTTTACGGAGCGGCGGCGGCGCGTCAGCCAGCACCATCACCGCACGCGTAAACACAAACGTATGGCAATATAGGCAGCTCTCCATTTGCGCGGACACGTCGTGCGACGCGTCCGCGGATGCATCCGCGCATAGTGGCGAGGGCAAAATCTGTCGAGATCTGCCTGCGTGTCCGTGTCCGCGTCTGCCTCCGTCCCTGCCGCAATCCGTGATTTGTCGGTTTTTTGGGCACGCATCAAAGGAATCTGCCGAGAAATGCGTCTCGCCTCTTCACTATCGCCGCCTGTCCTGGACGCGTCGCACGACGTGTCCGCGCAAATGGAGAGCTGCCAGACGTTGTTCATAGAGACGCGGGGCGGGAAGCGTGGCGGTGCCCGCCGCGGCGCCCGCGGCGAATCCTCAAGCGTGTAGCAAAGCTCGCGGCACGCAACGCTGCGGCGCACGCGGGATACTTAATCAAACCGACCAGTTTTAGGTTAGTGGAAGATGGGAGCGCAAATTAAATTAATTAGTAATTACTAATAATTAATTAAATAATTATTTACTAACTGCGTTTTGCAATTTCCAAATATGACTGGCAGAAGATTCCGCCGCGGGCATCGCTTCATCGAGAATTGCCGCTACGTGCGCCGCCGCGATAAACGCCGCGTGAGACGCGGCGGTGCCAGCCGCGGGCTCGGCCGCAAAAAACGCTCCATTTCAAGCAAACGCGTCTAAAATCGCTTCTCCGTAAACGCACTCATACAACGCCATATGTTTGAATTTAGTGAGGGCCGCGTCGCACAACGCCACGCGCGACGCCCCGCGTCTCCGTAAATGATCACTTACGCGGTGATATCGCCAGAGATTCGCTCGTAATGACTTAGCGAACTTATTGTTATAAAGTTGTCACAAAATGAACTGAATTAAGTTTTTTTGGTTAATGATGCTCGAGGTAACGCTTACATCGAGTTATGAAAACGAGCCTGAGTTTAGGATTCCGGTAACGAACAAGCCGATACTGATGTAGGCATCAAAAATATAACGCCGCGCTGGGTTTGTACTCTCATTTAGTATTGAAGCTTGTTCACGGTCTCCATGATTTTTAGAAGTAGGTAGGTATACAACGAGTGTTCCATGGCCAAAAATACCGAACTTCCATACAAACATCCATTATTTTATTCAAAATCTTTTCTCACAAGGAAACTTTCGCTATATAATGAACTGTTCAAGATTTCAATTTCAACTGTACAAAGTTTAAAAATCGATACCCATCACGTGTGCGAGTTTCATTTTATTTGACCCTGTATTATAGCAAAGTAACCAATAAAGACTTCGAAGGCGGGATGCCTTCCTTAAGCTGCAGACATGTACATAGTTCCACATAGAGGATGTCGCAGGCAGTAGCTAGTCGTTCGTGAGCAATACACCGCACAAGTTTAGTACGTCACTGCAAGTTTCATGAAGCCACTTACTGTAACTGGCATGCTATTATGAACTTACTACAAGACATATTACTAACTCGTAGAACAAGGCTTCACATGTCAAAGTCAGTGCAGTGGGGGCCCAGTGGCAACGGCCGCGACCTACGAGTTGTAGGTCGTAGGTTCGAACCCAGGCAGGCGCTTTACTTTGTGTAAACTATTTTATCACCACTGCTCTCAAAACGGTGAAAGAAAACATCGTGAGGAAACCGATGTCCTAGAACCAAAAAAATCTAAATTCTGTGATATCTACCAACTCGCACTTGTCGCACTAGGCCCACATGGTGGATTACGGCCCTCTCCCTCTCATCGAAAGAAGGCCTGTGTCCCAGCAGTGGGAACATTACGCTCTGATTATGATGACCAGGCTACAAGATGAACACTATTTTCATTATCATTGACTGCCTAATTCGTGTAGTGGTCGCAAGCGCTACTTCGGAGCATAAGGTCCTGGGTTCGATTCCCAAGTCGGGAAAAGTGTTATTGGGTTTTTCCATCTGGAATATCTCAGTAGCACACTAGCAGCTCGGAGTGTAGTTTGTGCCGGTAGATGGCGACAGGCTCGCACCTATTACATGGGACTTAACCATAACTAGTGAAATGTTTACCTATAGTACACCCAGTGCTATAGTACACCCAGCGCTATAGTACACCCAGTGCTATAGTACACCCAGTGCTATAGTACACCCAGTGCTATAGTACACCCAGCGCTATAGTACACCCAGTGCTATAGTACACCCAGTGCTATAGTACACCCAGTGCTATAGTACACCCAGCGCTATAGTACACCCAGTGCTATAGTACACCCAGTGCTATAGTACACCCAGTGCTATAGTACACCCAGTGCTATAGTACACCCAGCGCTATACACCCAGCGCTATAGTACACCCAGTGCTATAGTACACCCAGCGCTATAGTACACCCAGTGCTATAGTACACCCAGTGCTATAGTACACCCAGTGCTATAGTACACCCAGTGCTATAGTACACCCAGTGCTATAGTACACCCAGTGCTATAGTACACCCAGTGCTATAGTACACCCAGTGCTATAGTACACCCAGCGCTATACACCCAGCGCTATAGTACACCCAGTGCTATAGTACACCCAGTGCTATAGTACACCCAGTGCTATAGTACACCCAGTGCTATAGTACACCCAGTGCTATAGTACACCCAGTGCTATAGTACACCCAGTGCTATAGTACACCCAGTGCTATAGTACACCCAGTGCTATAGTACACCCAGCGCTATAGTACACCCAATGCTATAGTACACCCAGTGCTATAGTACACCCAGTGCTATAGTACACCCAGTGCTATAGTACACCCAGCGCTATACACCCAGCGCTATAGTACACCCAGTGCTATAGTACACCCAGTGCTATAGTACACCCAGTGCTATAGTACACCCAGTGCTATAGTACACCCAGTGCTATAGTACACCCAGTGTTATAGTACACCCAGTGCTATAGTACACCCAGTGCTATAGTACACCCAGTGCTATAGTACACCCAGTGCTATAGTACACCCAGTGCTATAGTACACCCAGTGCTATAGTACACCCAGTGCTATAGTACACCCATTGCTATAGTACACACAGTGCTATAGTACACACAGTGCTATAGTACACCCAGTGCTGTATCAATCATCCTTATTAACTTTGTACAAACAAAATGAACCAATACATTACATATTTTAATATTAAAGAAAGCTTCATCGTATGTCGACAATAAGCTGTATAAGTATCATCATCAAAATAAATCGAGTTTCATTATTGATATTAACAAGTGTGTTAAAGTTTCGTTCTCTGTTAGGGAATTTTGTTATTTATGAGGAGTTACATAAGCTACAAACATAGTTTCCCACGATATTACGCTTAAATAACAAGTATAATAAGTGACCCTAAAGTTATAAATAGCTCATGAATTTGAATAAACCTTGCAGTAAAGGCAATCCCTGAAACTAATAACTTAAAGGACACGGCCAATTTTTGTAAGGACGTGTAGGTAATAGGTACAGCGGGCTGCGGTATCCGCAACTCCACGACAATGCGCGTATTTTGCGTAAGGGACGTGTAGGTATCGCATTTAGTGTACACCAATGATTTTTGGTGTTTTATATTCGTGAATATTGGCTCATTAAATTGCTATAAATAAAAAAAAACTCAGAGAACTTGTCATTACAACAGACTAGACAAAAAACAGTTTCATTAAACCTTTTAATTACGAGACTTGTAAGGACAATATTGTTTCTGTTTTATAATTTTGTTTATATTTCACAATTTAAACTGTTTTCGGTATTAGAGAACAAGATATAATTATTATTTAGATAGAGATTTCTTATAATTTATACATATCTTTAGGTATAAAATTCAAAGTCCTGACTGACTGACTGATACATCAACGCACAGCCTAAACCGCTGGTCGCAGAAACATGAAATTTGGAGGGTGTGTTCTTCGTGAAGAGTAGGTATCCACAAAGAAAGGGTTTTTCGAAATTCCACCCCTAAGAGGGTGAAATGGGGGAATTTTGTTTGTATGGAAATTCTCATTCCTTGAGTTAATAAACTTGAAACTTGGCACCAATACTAATCTAAGTAAATTATGAAGTTTATCATTTTATGTTTTTCTAAACTAACCCCTAAAAGGGGATTTGGGGGTTTCAAAGTTTGTATGGAAGAATTTTATCAACTCAAAACTCAGTATTTATACCTAGGATCGAAAGTAAAGAATAATGTGTATCAGGGTTTTTCGAAAATTACCCCTGACGGACTGAAAAGGGGTAGTCAATTTTACAGCGGACGATTTTACTGCATGGCTTGATTAAGTCGAAAATTAGTATAAATCTTCGAATCAAGTTATGAATGCATCCCAAACGGTTTGTTTAAATTCTAACCCTGTGGGGGTCAAAAGCGGATACAGTTTATATGAATAATCTTCTTCATTAGGTTAATAAACTTGAAACTTTCCAAGCATACTCGCCTGAGTAAGTAATAATGTTTATCATTATAAATTTTTCAACACTACCCCTCAAAGGGGAATATAGGGGTGTTGAAGTTTGTGTGGAAGAATTTGAATGCGCGGTCCGATTAACTCGAAACTCAGTGTTTATACCTACTTAAGACCAAAAATAAAGGATAACACGTATCAGGGTTTTTCGAAAATCTACCCCTAACGGGTTGAAAAGGGGTAGGTAATTTTACAGGGGAGGATTATAATGCGTGGCTTGATTAACTCGAAAATTATTATTAATACTTTTGACAGAAAATAATCTATACTTATATTATATTACTTATAATAAATCTGTAGAAGTGAAAATTCTGTACATTGAAGATATAAAAAAAAAAAATGGCGGGGGGTGTTACTAGACCGACACCGAACCCAAAAATGTGATTTAAAAATTTTTTGTCTGTCTGTCTGTCTGTCTGTCGGTCTGTCTGTCTGTCTGTCTGTCTGTTTGTTCAGGCATCACGCAAAAACTACCGGTTCGATTACGATGAATCTTGGTATAATTATTCTTTAATATCCTGGGCACCACACTGGGTACTTTTTATCCCGGAAAAGTATATACAATAAAAAACAAACTTAATTTTGCGGTTCGATCCCTATACCCGATTACCACTGTCTGTACTGTACCAACCGCAAATACTAAGTTTGTCGTAGGTTGGGTCACCCGCAGTGGAGTTCATTTTTATTCCTTTTAGTTTTTAGAGTTATTTAGGTTTATTTTTATATGAGTCGTAGGTATAGATTTTAATTTTAAAGTATAGGTAGTATATTTGATAGTGGACGTAGTGACCGTAGGTTATTTTATAGATAATACTGTTAGGTAGGTTTAGTCATTCGTATAGATATTAGTTTTTAGGGAGTTTGCTTATTTATCGAGTTTAGATTAGTTATCATCAGAAATAGGTTTATTTAGGTAGGTAGGTATTTAATTTTCTGTTATTGAGTTTTTTTTTTTTTAATTAGTTAGGTACTTAGGTAAAGATATCATATAGGTACCCTCTTAATCACCACTAATGAGACACAATTGGTTTTCTATTGTAATTAGCCACAAAGGGCCCGCGACATAGATGGCATTCTGGGGAAGCACATACATTTTATCCTGTTAGCACGTTCCCGTGGGTAAATTTCCGACATCCACGCGGGCGAAGCCGCGGGCAGAAGCTAGTTATTAATAAGTATGTAAAGCTGTCGAAAATTTACTCCTGACGGGGAAAAAGGGGTAATTGATTTTTAAGGGGAGGATTTCAACTTGAAACTGTATGTTACATTTTCACACCTAAACCACTGAACTTCTGATTTGGCAAAGAGATGGATGGCATGCTGGGGAAGGACATACTTTTTATCCTGGTAACAGGTTCCCATGGGATGATTTCCGACATTCACGCGGGCGAAGCCGCGGGCGGAAGATAGTAGAGTATAAAACACCCTCTCACAGAGAGGAGACCTCAGGGAGTTTCCAGCCGTGGGAATATTGTAGGCTATGCTATAAAACACCTCATTGGTACACAAATAAAAAAAAGCTCGTTTTGTTGAATAAATGAAACTGCTCCAACAGCAGTGTTTTATTCAACAATTTCTATAATGATTAGTGCGCAGTCCCTTGTCGCGCGCCGGTCCTCGCTCACAGCCGTCCGCACGAGGCCCACGAGGGCGCCGCACTCGAGCCTTCATTTCATACGCGTTGTTTTATCTCGGACCGCTCATTCGCTCATCGCAACGATAGCTTCGCTCCTGCAAACCTTTTCCATCCACTTTGACAAGTGCCATGCCACCCACGTATTTTATGCAATTGTTTTGCACTCCATATAGTACATATTACCTTCAATTGATTCTGCCATAGTGATTCAACTCACTTATTTCTATGAGAGGCTTGTTTACAAAACTGATTTGGGGTTCTTGAGCTGAGACTGGCAGCACGCGGGGACTTCTTCTTTCGACTTTCGCTTTGTCTTTCTTAAGCTTTGAAAATGAAACCTTATCGTTAGACAACTTACAACTTAGATCAAGACAAATGAATGTCAAATAGGTCACCAAAGATTGGTTCTTTTAAATAAAATATTTGAGAATTCTCTAATCGAATTATGAATGCAAGTATGAGATTAACTTGCGAATGCTTCTTTTGTCTAAAATTTGAGTTAATAATGTTGATGTTGTTTGGTGGCTACAAGCTGTCGGCCACCTGATTGCTATAATGTTGATGTTGTTTGGTGGCTACAAGCTGTCGGCCACCTGATTGCTATAATGTTGATGTTGTTTGGTGGCTACAAGCTGTCGGCCACCTGATTGCTATAATGTTGATGTTGTTTGCTGGCTACAAGCTGTCGGCCACCTGATTGCTATAATGTTGATGTTGTTTGGTGGCTACAAGCTGTCGGCCACCTGATTGCTATAATGTTGATGTTGTTTGGTGGCTACAAGCTGTCGGCCACCTGATTGTTCTTATTCTTCTTCTTTTCATGTCGACGGTACCTTGATTGATTATTACTATATTGTTTGAGCACAGCAGGTAGCCACGTTGACTGCGGCATCAGTAGCATTCATTCGGTCATCACATTTTAATGTGGAAGTGAACGGACACTTAGGACATTCCAGCACATGGTTAGTGGCACATGGTCTGGGGGTGTACTGTCTAAATACGTCAACTAAGATACGGGCCCGTAAAAAAAGTAGTTGGTTCGTCAAAGCAAGTGTCAAATTCAATTTTTAAGATGGTAGGGACAACTGTCAAATCGTGTTGTCATTCACTTTTAGTTCGGGCCCCGAATTCATCAGAATATGTCCGTATGTAATACGGAGTAGGAATGCCTGTAACTTCACCTGAAACCGCAAATTTCGTGTTTAGGGAGTAGACCCCTGATCAGAAGACTATAATTGGTCAAAGCCGCCTGAAGACATCTGCAATACCATAGGCATAGCAGATACGTTGCCATCGCAAAGCTGAACTGATTGAGTGACGAAAATGAAGGAATTGGGTTTCATACTGTAGCCAATATCTAATACAGTTAATAAGCCTGAATATTCCAACGTTAGCTCCTTCGTACGGGTCTACCAAGCAGAACTTTTTTAGTCATAATATTATTTTGCATAACAGCGCACACGGTATCTTCATTTCCAAACTTCATTTCGCAGAAAATCGTTTGGCAAACACTCATTTATCATACATTCATTGATTCATTGATGCTGACAAACTCAAGCACGCAGTCCAGCAGCTCTCTACCTCCGGACTTACCGCTGACGAAGCAAGCAAGCGCAAACCTCGGATCGTGGTTGTAGGTGTGCCGACTACTTTGGCTGAAACTGAAGTTTTCAGATGCATTTATGAACAGAACGTAGCCAACAAGTTTCCAGCAATGTCTATGGAGTCCCTTTTGAGCGTGGTTAAATTAAGCCACAAATCTGGGAAAAAAGATGCGTCGACCTATAATTACGTCATTGACGTTACAGAATATACGTAAAGCCCTATTATGCCAATCAAGGCTTTTTATAAATTGGACGTCATGCCCTGTTAGGGACTTCACCCTGGTTACCAGATGCTACAAATGCCAACAATATGGTCATGCAGCAAAAACATGCGGAGAGCTGAAATATACTTGTGGTCACTGCGGTGCAGAAGGACACCCGATGTCAGAGTGCGCGAAGAAAGTTGACACACCAAAATTTGCGACTTGCTCTCGCTTTAAAAAGCCCAATAACCACAAAACGGGAGATGCTGAGTGCCCTGCTAGGAAAATAGCGGAATACAGGTACATCAACTCTATCGACTACGAGGGCGCCTAGAGCGTCATGCTTAAGGCCAGACTGCTGCTGACTCAGCTAAACACTGCATTGACCTACAAACACTCGATTTTTTTGATGTTTAAGCACATTAGTCGCGCGCAGCAAAACTCGAATAAACACATTGCCTCGAACGTGATTTAATTTTGTGCAACATTGACTTTAGCCCACTTACCAATTTCTGCTGACGCAAAATCATATCGTGTGTGTTTACCTAGGTTATAAAGTGCAAGAAACTATTTTACGCAAACTAAATAATTACGTATAGTATAAGACTTGTTATTTTGATCTTTAAGGTAAAAAATAGTATTTAAGTAAACTAGGTATAAAATAACTAATTAATATTTTTTTGTAATTATAACAAGACCTAATGATTTTATTGTCCTACAATTACCTTAAAGTATGCTCATGCCGCCTGTGATACAGGTTTATGCTAGTACTGCTGGCATCTAACATTATTATTATACATACCTTTGTCAGTTATTTCTAAGATTTTATGTAAATATTTTACCAATTGAATACTGAATCAAATATTATTATTATTATACAAAGATTATAATTTTGTAAGTCAGAATTATCTTTAGGCATAAATTTCAAATCCATAATAATTAAAAAGTAGAACCATCATATCGCAGAAAGTTCACAGTCAGAATCGTCTTTTGGCATACATTTCATATCGATAGTCATTAAAAGGCAGAACTATCATATCTCAGAAAGTCGAGTTAGAATCATCTATTAGCTCGGCATGCTATGCGATCAGAACACTGAGGGAAGAATTAGGTTTACCTCAACTTAGAAGTGTGTACTTTGCCTTGGTGGAGTCCAGGCTAAGATACAGCATCGAGTTTTGGGGCAATAGCTACAAGTAGAACATACAAATGGCATTCGTGATTCAGAAAAGAGCTTTAAGGACTATGCTCCGCATGAAACAGATGGAATCATGTAAAGACCATTTTATTAGAGTAAAAATCTTGACAGTGCCATGCCTTTACATTTTAGTGTTGCTAACCAGGTTAGTTAGAAATTTGCACAAAATTGAGACTGATGAGCTTTAGCTAGATTAGCTCTAGTTTGTCTCTACAAACTAGAGCTAATCTAGCTAAAGCTGGGTTCCCACGGTGCGTGATTCTGCGGATCATCACGCACAGCCGACGACAACGGACGGCAACGCACACAGACAGGGCTCTTTCAACGGTGCGTGTCGGTCTGTGTAGATCTTTTGATGGCTTCATTTCAAAATGCAAAGTGAAAGAGAACGTATCGTCGCTGCAGCTGCGGCTGTGATATTAATTATCTAACAATTACCAAATTATGCGATCTAGTAAAAGTAAAAAGAAACCACGTCGCTGGTGGATATCAGCATACAACAAAAGTCGTTTAAGGTAAGGTACTTAAATATCCAATTTTATTTTCTGTATTGATCACGGTAGAAAATTAACGAATGACATAAAATATTCCCTGTCCTGTGATCCTACCGGTGGGATCATGGGGAATGATTCGGAAAAACTTATAAGTGTCGGATCGCGTCGCACCGCCCCTTTGAAGTTACCGCCTCGCGACGGATATCGGCGCATCGCCACAGACGTCCTGTGCTACCACGGACGAGACCCTTCACACGGTGCGTCGTGCGAGCTGGTCCGCGTCCGTCCGCGATATCACGCACCGTGGGAAGCTAGCTTAAGCTAGCTAGCACTCGTAGGAAAGATCTGCCCAACACTATTCAACCGAAATTAAAAGTTGTCAAACATAGCCCGAGGTATCAGTCTGTAGTTTTATACAACAAGTTGCCTATAGAATTCAAAACCATATACAGTGTTAACTTATTTAAAAACAAATTGAGGACCTATTTATTGGGGAAAGGCTATTACAGTATCAATGAATTCCTAGATGACATATGACATTGCAACTTATGATTGATTTTATTACTTTGACATTTATTATTTATGATCTTGAATTCTTAATTGACCGTTATTGTTTTTATTTACTTCCCTAAATGTATTTAATGAATTTTATTTTCTATTATTTATTTGAATTGCAATTGTATATCTAATGTTATTTTTTTTTATTTTTCAACATAATGTACCTATATTGTTATGAAATAAATTACTTATGACTTATGACTTTGGCATACATTTCATATCCATAATAATAATTGTAAGACTCATCTACCACATTCCAGAAAATTCATTCATTCATACACCATGCATGCAGCAAGCATGCAGCATAGAAGCAAGCATGCAGCATGCAAGCGAGCATGCAAACAAGCATACACCATGCATGCAGCCTGCAAGCAAGCATGCGACATGCTAGCGAGCATGCAACATGCATCAGGCATGGTTTCTGTCACGGCTCCGGGGCTGCGGGGTCCGGCGGTCCCACGCGAGCTTATCGTCGCAGATGGTTTTAAGGCTCACCACCGCAGCTTCGGCTTGCTGGCCGGCCTAGCCGGCCAGCCTTAGCTGCGGCGGCGAGCGTTAATACCACCTGCTCCTCAGCTCGCGGGTCGCCTCGCCCCTCCGCGCATACGCGGGCTTAAATTACACTCTAGTACCGACAGTAACCGACATATCTGCCCTACCCTAGGGTAGGGCAGATATGTCGGTTTTGCAGCGATTCGTTTCTGTCACTAACTTTTGTAGCACAACATATTATTGACGGGTCTACCCTTTATAGCAGAACTTTTTATGTCATAATATTGTTTTGCATAACAGCGGATAGCATAAACTTCATTTCGCAGAAAATCGTTTGGCAGACAGTCATTTATCATACATTCAAAATTCATATTTTTGTAAGTCAGAATCATCTTTAGGCATAAATTTCATATCCATAATAATTAAAAAGTAGAACCATCATATCGCAGAAAGTTCACAGTCAGAATCGTCTTTTGGCATACATTTCATACCGATAGTCATTAAAAGGCATATCTCAGAAATTTTAGAGTTAGAATCATCTTTTGGCATACATTTCTTAGCTATAATCATTACAGGAAATTCATTCATTCATTCACCATGCATGCAGCATGCAAACAAGCATACACCATGCATGCAGCAATCATGCAGCATGCAAGCAAGCATGCAGCATGCAAGCGAGCATGCAAACATGCAAACAAGCATACACCATGCATGCAGCAAGCATGCAGCATGCAAGCAAACATGCAAACAAACATACACCATGCATGCAGCAAGCATGTAGCATGCAAGCAAGCATGCAGCATGCAAGCGAGCATGCAAACATGCAAGGAAGCATACAACATGCATGCAGCAAGCATGCAGCATGCAGCAAGCATGCAGCATGCAGCAAGCATGCAGCATACAAGCAAGCTTGCAACATGCAGCAGGCATGGTTTCTGTCATGGCTCCGGCGCTGCGGGGCTCCGGCGGTCCCACGCGAGCTTATCGTCGCAGATGGTTTCAAGGCTCACCACCGCAGCTTCGGCTTGCTGGCCGGCTTCGCAGGCCAGCCTCAGCTGCGGCGGCGAGCATTAATACCACCTGCTCCTCAGCTCGCGGGCCGCCTCGCCCCTCCGCGCCTACGCGGGCTTAAATTACACTCTAGGGGTAGGGCAGACAAGACTACGTGGAGTCGGTTTTGCAGCGATCCGTTTCTGTCACTAATATTTGTAGCACAACATATTATTGACTTTTCACGACAATGTTTTAATTTAAGTTAAAAATGCTATTGTATAGAAATGTCAATATGCCTAATAAAATTATTCCAAACGAAATTCTGCCATTTTCATAAGTATGCGAAGTGAACGTTACGCTAAACGAAATTATGCCAAATAAAATTCTGCTATCTTAAAACTATGCCTTTGTAAATTCGGACATATAAACATTCGGCCAAACAATAATATATATTAAATCATGTTTATGCCTTAAAAATATTCGTTTAAAGAAGATTATGCCAAGTGTGTTATGCCAAATAAATTTCGGAGCATCAAGATTCTGCCAGATAGAGGGAACCCATTATTGACTTTTCACGACAATTTTTTAATTTAAGGTTAATAATGCTATTTTATAGAAATAGCAATATGCCTAATAAAATTATTCCAAACGAAATTCTGCCATCTTCATAGTATGCGAAGTGCGTTATGCTAAACGAAATTATGCGAAATTATAACTTTGCCAAACGTAATTATGCCAAATAAAATTCTGCTATCTTAAAAGTATGCCATTGTAAATTCGGACATTTAAACATTCGGAAAAACAATAATTAGGTAGGTACATTAAATAATTTTTAAAGAAGAAAATATTCATTTAAAGAAGATTATGCCAAGTGTTTTATGCCAAATAAATTTCGCAGCATCAAGATTCTGCCAGATAGAGGGAACCCCCTTCGTACTTACATATACAGTGCTAAAGACAATGACTATAAAACTGAATGGAACAGCGCACTTACGGTAACTACTCAGTGAGAACGACTACTACATGCTACACAAACAGTGCTTGTTTACATAACGCTGATATAAAGTACATAAGAGCGTTATGTAAACAAGCCCTGTTTGTATACATAGAAATCTGCGGATTCCATGTACGATCTCTTTTATAAAGTTATCTGGCAAACCGATGGAATATCAATACTGTGAGTATTGGTATTCCATCGGTTTTGTGGAAGTTAGTTGTACGATTGTGAAGTTAGTTGTACGATTGTGAAGTTAGTTGTACGATTGTGAAGTTGGTTGTACGATTGTGAAGTTAGTTGTACGATTGTGAAGTTGATTGTACGATTGTGAAGTTAGTTGTACGATTGTGAAGTTAGTTGTACGATTGTGAAGTTGGTTGTACGATTGTGAAGTTAGTTGTACGATTGTGAAGTTGATTGTACGATTGTGAAGTTAGTTGTACGATTGTGAAGTTAGGTGTACGATTGTGAAGGAATCTATTTTGTTATGACAGTCTGTTTGTAGACTACTAGCTTTATCAGCCTATAATGTTCCCACTGCTGGGATGCAGGCCTTCTCTCTCTGAGTGGGCCATCCACCACATAAGCCCAGTGCGGGTTGGTAGATGTGACATGTCTTCGAATTTTTGGTTCTAGAACATGCCTCACGATGTTTTCTTTCGCCGTTTTGAAAGCAACGGTGATAAAATAATTTACACAAAGTAAAGCGCTTGTCTGTCCTGTAGACTATTATTGTAGCTTAATTATGAAATATTTGAGGCGAGAAAATTACAAGAAGCTTTGAGATAATAAAACAGTGCTGTGTGCAGTGCGGTTGTTTGTAATCATACTCCCACAATTTATTATAAAAATGATTATTTATGAAGATGTTACGACGGTTGTTACTCTATAATAAACGAAATTCGATGTATTCCCGGTATATGAAGTAGTTCCCTGATTATATACAATTTTAATCTTAACTAAACCACATTAGTAGATATGATCTTGTATTAATCAAAAGTGCGATGGATAGTAGGAATTATTATAACATAGTATGTAAATAGTTTACAAACTGTCTACCTAACTAGTATTTTTAATTTATTTAATTGTTATTCAACATTTACACACAAAATACAACTTTTATTATAGAATTAGTTTCAAAAGTCACTGTTTTTTAAATTTTCTTTTTAATATGCGTTCGCTACAGACGTCCCAGCGGAGTTAGTTCTGTAAACAAAGCTCGGAATATTCTATCGACTTGTGGATACAATACCTACTAGGTACACAGATTTCGTCTTAACGAGATAATTGGTTTAATTGTGTTATAGGCAGGCGCCACACAAAGTAATCCATCACATCTAAATATTAACGACTGGTAATGTAACAGTAATCCCGCAGTAAACAGATAGTAATACTCGCATAGCATGCTCAGACCAGTGACCATTAACCATATTAAACTGCGTTTTATTATAGCCTTTGTTCAAGTTGCGAAAATAAACCGTAGCCATGGTGCGGCTGTACGCATGGCAACACCATGATGAAACCTTTTGTTACGTAAATCACATGCAAATAACCATGGACGGATGATAGCGCTTGACTCAGCAAACCACTGGAAAGGGTACAGTCTTAACGTCACCTGCCCACACACACGTGGCGAGACGAAAAAATGGAAATTTATTTTTATTTCGAAAAGCGGGTCACAACCTCACGACGACAAACGCAGCGCTGTGATTCGGCGTTTTGATTAAATTCAAGTGCCACTTACCGTACAAATCACTCCCAAGTTCTTTCCTTATTTGTGCACAAACGTTTATTAAATATGATTGAAACAATTCACCATAACACACGCGACGCGTCTTCCACTATTTACAAACGCGCGCTACGACCGTGCGCGCCGGCAGTTGCCGTACGACTGATGACACGGCAGTGTTTACGCCGCTTCGCGCATGCGTTTTCGACTACCCTCTAATGTCGACGCTCGCTGAAAGTCGTATTTTGATCGTTTTCAGCCGTATCCCTTCGAAATAAGGATCATTGGCAATGAGGGATGAAAAGTGTCGTAGTGTGGTCGCGTTGTGTGTCCCTTCTATCTCGTTCACTTTTTTCACGCTGTTCGTTTTCAGTGTGCGTTATTATGAGAGGCATCGCGTTTGACTCATATCTCAGATTAGTTGAGTCATTATTTCTCACGCGATTTGTTCATAATCCCTGTTTCGGGTTACAGATTTAAAGGCCGTCGCTCCGATGGGGTTGAGTAGCGCTCCGTAGTATGTAGACCGTTCAGTTTTGTTCATTAAACTGTTCAGTTCTAACTTGTTATCGTGTTAATTAATCTCACCATTACATGTACAGTTGTGGACTGTGGTCGTACCGTAAAATAACGATGTCATGCAGATATACAAATGTCATGCAGATATACAAATGGGTTTTGGATCTAATGTTTTTTCACCGATAACAATGGATTTGTATAAATCATTCGGCAGGTGACATGACGGGTCTATAACCGTTGGTTGACAAGAAAATGAGAGTTAGACAGATACAGCGATGGAAATAGATGTTATCCGTAAACGAAGTATTTATAAGCGTCCCAAAGATTACTAAACTATGTGATAGGTAGGTATGTAATTGAAATGACACACACATACACGCCTCGCGTCTTCTTCCCATAGTGGTAGGTAGAACTACAGAACGCGACCTGCTACGATCCATAAATATGTACTTACTTCGTTCTTACTTCGTTTACGTTCGTGATACAATTTTAGCAATACCTCATCAGTAACAAGAACAATCCGTCAATTTACTAATGTAGATACCGCGAGGCTAGTCTATTTCAGTTATTTTCATAGTATCATGTCTTAGGGTATTTTACCATGGGGACGGGCTGCAGATATCGAGTCTATTTTTATTCTGCAGAAAAGAGCCATCAGAGCAATATATGGCCTCCGCAGGCGCGATTCTCTAAGAGAACTGTTTAAAGATATTAATATCATGACGGTAAGTACCTTGTCAATATATCTATGAAAACATCACGTGTACGTAAGGAAAAATTTAAATCTTTTCAGTAAAAGAGGTGACAGACACACCTCTAGAACTAGAAATAGGGACCAATTAGTTCAACCAGGTTTCAAACAGGCTAAAGTAGACTCTTCCTTCATGGGGTACTGTTTAAAATGTTACAATAAAATACCTCCCCACATACTCCAACTCAATGAAACGAAAGTCAAATCTTACATAAAACACACACTATGCAGCCAAGCATATTATAAGTTGGGGAATTACATCGCTGACAAAAATGCTTGGCTAAACGCTGCTCCACAGGACGCATAAATAAATTGATTTATCATTTGAAAATACTTCACACACGCCTACCCTACCTACATACTGTTGGAGCTGCTGAAGATTTTAAAATACTATTTTTGCATTATATAAATTTTAATCTCTTAGTATTGTATCATTGCATAGAACATATGTGAGTACCTACTATGTACATACTATAAAGCTACCATTTATTGGGTACGTCTTTCATTGACTTGAATGTGCCTTAGCGGCTGAGAGAATGTCATGCTCACTCTAATGTCTCGCTGAAGGTGGCACATGTGTTGGATCATTTAGCTCCCTTCAAAATGGTTGAGCTGAATGGGGCTAATCTATGCGTCATGTTCGTGAACGGGCGCCGTCAGTAGGGAACTAGGGACTGGTCAACTCTTTGCTCCCATGGCTTATTTTGATTTAATGTAATATTTGAATTGTTTTTTTTTTTCTTTTCATTACGGACGCTTTTAACGTTCTGCATCGTTCTCACATGCATAATTTGTAACATGAATGATGTAACCAATACTTTGTAACC
Organism: Apamea sordens; assembly: GCA_945859715.1. Classification (NCBI taxonomy): domain Eukaryota; kingdom Metazoa; phylum Arthropoda; class Insecta; order Lepidoptera; family Noctuidae; genus Apamea; species Apamea sordens. The sequence goes on from OX244007.1 coordinate 17,933,887, forward strand.
ATATTATTATGATTTAAAAGAGTGTCCATGGAGTTTCTTGCCCGTTCTTCTCCATAGGTACCTACTACGCTTTGGAATGGGCAACTAGCTTCATCTTTTTGACTGACCGACCTTGACAATTCAAAAGTGCCTGTAATTGGTTTATTTGAAATAAATAGTTTGAGTAACACATATCTAGCCAAGTTTGTCTAAAATGAAGCTCAATTAATGTCACTCCCCCAGCGGTAACCAACCTTACATTTCGGAGCACTATCACAAATAGAATTTTCCAGCTTAGTTAACCATGGCGGGTCTACCCTTTATAGCAGAACTTTTTATGTCATAATATTGTTTTGCATAACAGCGGATAGCATAAACTTCATTTCGCAGAAAATCATTTGGCAGACAGTCATTTATCATGCATTCAAAATTCATAATTTTGTAAGTCAGAATCATCTTTAGGCATAAATTTCATATCCATAATAATTAAAAAGTAGAAGCATCATATCGCAGAAAGTTCACAGTCAGAATCTTCTTTTGGCATACATTTCATATCGATAGTCATTAAAAGGCAGAACTATCATATATCAGAAAGTTTAGAGTTAGAATCATCTTTACAGAAAATTCATTCATTCATTCACCATGCATGCAGCATGCAAACAAGCATACACCATGCATGCAGCAATCATGCAGCATGCAAGCAAGCATGCATCATGCAAGCAAGCATGCAAACATGCAAACAAGCATATACCATGCATGCAGCAAGCATGCAGCATGCAAGCGAGCATGCAAACATGCAAGCAAGCACACACCATGCATGCAGCAAGCATGCAGCATGCAGCATACAAGCAAGCATACAAGCAAGCTTGTAAGCATGCAACATGCAGCAGGCATGGTTTCTGTCACGGCTCCAGCGCTGCGGGGCTCCGGCGGTCCCACGCGAGCTTATCGTCGCAGATGGTTTTAAGGCTCACCACAGCAGCATTCATACCACCTGCTCCTCAGCTCGCGGGCCGCCTCGTCCCTCCGCGCCTACGCGGGCTTCAATTACATTCTAGGGGTAGGGTAGACAAGACTACGTGGAGTCGGTTTTGCAGCGATTCGTTTCTGTCACTAACTTTTTTAGCACAACATATTATTGACTTTTCACGACAATGTTTTAATTTAAGGTTAAAAATGCTGTTGTATAGAAATGTCAAAATGCCTAATAAAATTATTCCAAACGAAATTCTGCCATTTTCATAAGTATGCGAAGTGAACGTTATGCTAAACATGTTTATGTATATAATAAAAGTTACCGCGACTGTAAAAAAAGTATAACAGACTGGATAAAATCACTTACCTATGAGGAAACCGAGGCACTCCTGAAACATGCTGAGTAGCTGAAATACGTCACATTATAATATATTACAACCTAGAACACCACATCACACACCACACACACCATACTACACTTACACAACACACCTCACCATACATACTGCATTGCTATTCTGTAGAAATCTCACTGTGGGAGCTTGGGTGAGGTGAGCTTAAGGTGAGTTGTCAATAGTGTCAATCCCTAGCATCACGTGGAGTGACAGCTCACTTCACCTAGGTTGTCGCGATGGTCTTTTTGCAGAATAGCACCACTGTTCACACATTACACCATATCATGCACCACGCCACACACCTCACTACATCACACAGTACTTACCTCACATACCATCGCACTCCTTACCACACCACATTAGTGCTATTTTTATCTTAATTTTTTATATAATTGTAGATTAGTCAACTTTGCATAAGTTTACAAACATAAAATATTGTTTGTTTATTGTTCATTTCTTTATAGTATTTTATTTCTTATTTCTTCTCTTTGTTTGTCCTTAGGATCAAAATATATATATAGGAAAGTAATAATAAGAATCTTGGATTGTATACTTGCATTGCATATTTACCCTTAAGGTACACTATACTCACAGCTAGTAAAGTGTATAGTTACTTGAAAGAGCGGAGCCTACTAATACAGGCATTGTTTGCCTAAAAGTAGGTTCCAAACACGTTATCATGTAATGCTATTTTATTGAGACAATAAACCATTATTATTATTATTATCATGATGGTCATGATTACATGGAGCTGTAGTTATCTGACTTGAATTTAAATCCTTATAATTTACTTTCATCATGACGGTTCGAGTTATGTTTTTGTGTAATAATTTGAGCAATTCCAATGTTGGATATAAATAGCTGTTTGATAGTATCACATTCATCAATCTCATTACATAAATGGTCAGAGTGTTAATACTTCTATCTGATTTTGCAAGTTATCAAAACGACTATAGATAGACTCAAAGGACATGTCCAAAAATGGTTTTTGATTATTTAATCATTCTAACAAGAATAAATCTATTCTATACTTATAATAAATCTGTAGAAGTGAAAATTCTGTACATTGAAAATATCAAAAAAATAAATGGCAGGGGGTGTTACTAGACCGACACCGAACCCAAAAACGTGATTAAAAAAATTTTTGTCTGTCTGTCTGTCTGTCTGTCTGTCTGTTTGTTCAGGCATCACGCAAAAACTACCGGTCCGATTACGATGAAACTTGGTATAATTATTCTTTAATATCCTGGGCACCACACTGGGTACTTTTTATCCCGGAAAAGTATATACAATAAAAAACAAACTTAATTTTGCGGTTCGATCCCTAGACCCGATAACTGTACTGTGTACTGTACCAACCGCAAATAATAAGTTTGTCGTAGGTTACGTCACCTGCAGTGGAGTTCATTTTTATTCCTTTTAGTTTTTAGAGTTATTTAGGTTTATTTTTATACAAGTCATAGGTATAGACTTTAATTTTAAAGTATAGGTAGTATATTTGATAGTATACGTAGTGACCGTAGGTTATTTTATAATAATGTTAGGTAGTATTAGTCATTCGTATAGAATTAGTTTTTAGAGATTTTGCTTATTTATTGAGTTAGATTAGTTATCATCAGAAATAGGTTTATTTAGGTAGGTGGGTATTTTATTTCCTGTTATTGAGCTTTTTTTTTTAATTAGGTAGGTACTTAGGTAAAGATATCATATAGGTACCCTCTTAATCACCACTAATGATACACAATTGGTTTTCTATTGTAATTAGCCACAAAGGGCCCGCGGGATAGATGGCATTCTGGGGAAGCACGTACATTTTATCCTGTTAGCACGTTCCCGTGGGATAATTTCCGACATCCACGCGGGCGAAGCCGCGGGCAGAAGCTAGTTAAATATATTTGGATAGACATCCCGAAAACTAGTGGTTCTAACTATATCATACATTTTTAAAGGCCCCCAATTTTGAGAAAATGTTTTATTTATTTTTTATTTTAGTAATATTGAAATAATATTGTGTCATATCCGTAATAAGGATTATTTTGAGGTTTAGTTTCAATCTTCTTTTCATAGTGAAAATGAATACATATGCTATAACCGCAATAAGTCCTAATAAATACGATTTGTTAACTTTGACGTTTGAGATAGGCAATTAAAGTTAAAACGAACGCACTGGCAGTATACTGAGTAATTTTATTTAATTGTATTGTGACAAGGAGTTCACACTTTTTTTATTTACGTGGGTAGATTTACTAGTTGTGATTTCTTAGATTACCCACACACATTAGTAGTTAAAGCACAATATTATTATATTACTAAGACACAATATTTTAATTCTTTAATAAATTGTTCTTTATGAGAAAATAAACTGTTTTGACTAGAAGTTTATTTATTTTGTTAGTTTATAAAATTGTAACGAATAAATATTTTGAAATGACAAAGCCCGAACCCCGTTTATCAATAGCAATATAATAATGAAAATAAAATAATTATTACATTATTATTTTTGTTTATTAATCTATAAAAAACTAATAACAAACCGATAAAGATGATTGTTGGAAAAGAAAAATAAAAATCCCAACTCGAGATTGGAACCCAGACCTATGCGCTCATTAATCCAATACGTAAGACTACCAGCTATCGGTACTTGATGAAATGATTTCAATTTTAGCATTGGTATGAACCAACCAGGGTCATACGTAATTACGTAGCCTGTGTGCAAAAGCGACGGAATGTTTTTTGTTTCGTTCGACGCCAGCCAGTGTGCGAATTATTAGGTGAGCGTTCTGTGGCCTTTACCGCACGTTCACAGCAATACAGTCCTTAAGGTGGTACTGGATGAATGACCCCCTACCGTAAGTAGCTATAAGTAAGTAGGTACTTCTCGAGAGCGAGTAGATCGCACCGAGATGTATTGAGCTGCCGGTTGATTCTGTAAAAATCTCACCGTGAAAACTCAAGTGAAGTGAGCTTGATGTGAGTTGTCAGTAGTGTCATCCCTAGCATTATTTGGAACGACAGCTCACGCTCCACGCTCACTTCATCTAAGTTTTCACGGTGAGATGGTTACAGAATCGCACTGCTGAGCTGCGTGCCAGCGAGATATACCTACCTATTGTAGCTAAACCGTTTTGTAGCCAATTTAAGAGTTGACATGATTACTTCTTCTTCTCTTTTTTTAAGAGTTTTCAAATTCGTTTTAGTAGGCATGTGAAAGTTTAACATTAACGTCACTTATTGAGAAAGAAATATGTAGGTACCTACAATACATATTTCATACCTACAATATAATATATTCGTAGTTCATTTTTTTATTCATTCTTGTGTGCACATATTGAAGCAAATACATAATATATATAAATTATATATATATCGTATTTTAGCTTATCAATCACATTCGCGTTTAAACAAGGGCCACAGAAAAATAATTAGGAAAGAAAGTAGTTCATGAATAAGAACTACAACTACAGATTGTTGTTCGCAGTAAGTTACTATAAACAAACAATGAAGTGCATTCTGTCTATTTTCCGACCAAAGCTCAAACTTCAAAGAACATACGACTCTATGTACTAACTGCATGTTTGTCGAGTTTCCACGAAATATTGAATACTCGTAGCGACTAAAACTGAAACCTGAATATGCCACAAAATGCAAATAAACAACATGAAATATCTGCACCCGCTACGCCGCGCTACGGCGTAGACAAAACGAGTGCTACGACGCACGGCTACGAGCTACGAGCGTGCGTCCGAGACGATTAGTTACGGACTCGTAGCGTTTGAACTATTGAACCGATTATGACTTATTATGAGAAATTAAATTTGTATTGGATCGCTATGTACAGTCAGGAAAATTTATTGTTAAGTAAATTGAAACCCTCCGTCAAATAGCCGTATTATAACCATTTCATACAACTGTCAAAGTAAACAGTTAATAATAATAATCTATTTATTTGTTAACATAGGTAAAGAATACAAGATCCTATGTTTGATGAACAGAGCGCTATGTTATGCCAGGAGGCGTACAAATATGGTGAGCAAGTCTAGCCAGGATTGCAAATAAAAAATTTACTAAATAAAATATTTGAAAATCATGCATAGTTATGGTATTAAATTAGAAAATAAATTGAACGATTACATATAAAAAAAAAAATGTATATAAGTAGTTTATCAGCCATCTTGTTACCATAACACAAGCATTAGGTTGCTTAGCTTGAGACTAGATGGCGCTGTGTGAAATGTCCAGGGATATTATTATTATTATGTCAGAACTAAATGAGGAATTATTAAAATGTCAGAAATCTATGTCAAAATAATTAAAATGTCAAAATTATTCAACGTCAACGTTAATAATTGTAATTCTAAATTAATTCGTCATTCAATAGTGTAATAACATTTATCAACCAAGAACAATTTCCAATAGTGTAATAACATTTATCAAACAAGAACAATTTCATTTTTTTCTTAAGTTGTGGGTTGAATATACGGACAATATAATTAGGTAGTCGATTTGTTTATCAGATGATCCTATCATATATCAAAGGCGATTTTTGATGTACACTCAATACCGCTCTAATACCTATCTCCCAGATTATATGTCGGTGTAAAAAATGCCATATTCTGCCTCTACTGAGGGAACGAAAATTGCAGATGTTGGTTTCTTATTTGGCGTTATGAACGGATCTACTGACGTCCCTGAGTTGGTGGGCATAGATTGGGCTTCGTGTACCGAGAGCATTTTTTCGGAGATCACGTGTTCTCCATGTGCCTCAAGTCAGAACTAACTACAGACAGAACTCGTACGTGTTAAGAGCTTGTCGTACTTTTAATATGGTGTGTCAGGATGTCGATTTCAGCACGAATGACGGGGCCCGATAGGGCCGAAGCCAGGGTAGCGGGATCGTCCGAAAGGGTTACCGCTGCCCTGGTACAGAAAGGGCTAATGAAGGAACACGGGTGGGTTTTAGTCAGTAAGAGGCTGACACTCCCTTCCGCTCCACCCAGAGCGGGAGGGGTCATTTTTCATCAAAAAAAAAAAAGGATGTCGATTTAGAATTTTAGATTTATTTACTAGTAGTGTTAAGGAAGTAAAGCAAAGTTTGAATAATTGTTTCTTCGATGTATAACCATTTTGTTTTCTCTTCTATTGTTATTGTACCTTTTGAGGGTGTGATATAATTCATGTGCGAATCTCTTACATCGCTGTTTTCGCGTATTTGTTAATGTTACCACATTGATCGTTAGTGGAAGCTTATAATTGGCCATCGTTTACACATTGTACTAGATATTAAAATGTATTAGCTGTTAGTTTTCCTAAAAGTAATAAAATAAAAATAAATAAATCAGAAATCAGAATACTAGCGCTGCGAGTTTTGCGACTATATTTTTCAATGTCGCAGCAGCTTGCTGACATAGGCCTCGTAGAACAGACTTTAATTTTTTTAATAAAAAAAAATTATATACTTTTTTATTTTTCTAGTAGCTCTCTGTCGCTCTATTTTTATATTCCGACCTCCACGGTTGGAAATTATTCCACAGCAACTTACTACCGGAATAAAAGTAGGAATCGTATGTGTTCATCCCGGTTATAAACTACCTGTGTGCCAAATTTCATCCAAATCCGTTCAGCCGTTTTTGCGTGATTGAGTAGCAAACATCCAAACATATAATATTAATTGGATGTGTGTCGTTCTATTTATTTTGTTCTTATTGTGCGAATCCCAATGAATACAGTTTTTCTTTCTTTCTCTCTAACTAACAAGTTATGTGAGGGACTTATCTACTGTGTGTGCGATCGTCCATTTCTCAATACTCTTTGTAATAAACGCATTTTTTCTTACTTTAAATGAATTAGGTACAGTTTTCTCAAGCAGAGGGCGGGAATTAAACATTTTTCGGCTTCTGACTACCCTTAACGACCGTCAAGACAGCCGGGGCCAACGGCTTAACGTGCTCTCGGAGGCACGGAAGGGTCGCGATATGTATTGGATGGCTATGTGCACTGTCTATTAGTAATTTGGTATAACTACCCTGGCAAGACATCATGAACCAGAATCAATAAATAAGTAAGTAGTAACGGTTTGCTTCGTTTGTAGAGCAAGGCGCGGAGGGGAGCGGTCAGTCAGTGGCGTCAATTAGCGACGTCTGGACAAAAATGGGTAGTGGAGATATCAGCTTACTTCGATGTTTGTTCGTGAGGGAGAGGGGAGCGCTTGAGGCCACTTGATATTATTTGAAGTTTTGGTAATAAGTTAGTTGAAAGTATTTTTTGGAGGAGAGTGGGTTTTCAGGAAACTGGCTCTGTTCTGTGTTCCTTTTGCATTGATTTATTAATCAGTCCTTCTTCTGAAAGTATTCATTCACAGCTTTTTGATGCAATCACAACGCAGCAACCGTGGTCTCTGTGCACGAACTACGGATATCCAGGGATATGCCTCGGGGGCGCGGCACGCGCCGCCTTGATATTATAAAATTGTTCTTATATTCGAACGGCGGCTGTACGGTTCATTCAGTCGTTTTGCAACTGCGTACATTGTACTATTGATGCGTAAAAAACTAAAATGCCGAGTTGTGCAGTAATTATATGTAAAAATAGGTAAAATACCATCAACCTGAAGTCAAATGGCGTGTCCTACCACCGGTATGTAAACAATTAAGTCACTGTTTTATATTTTAAATAATTTTTTAAATGTTTTACTAACTTACGTCCGGAACGACACGAACTAGCCCGAATCTTCCCGAACGCAACGAGCGTTTTGGATTTAGAGAGGTGCAATCGAGTGCTTGCGGCTGATTTTATCGATATGCGTATTATTGCAGTTGAATATTTTTTTACAGAACTCAATGGATATTCTCGTATTACATGTATAGTAAAAGAGTTAAATTAGTTATTAATTTAATGTTGTTTGAACCAAATTAAGACATTGTTATTTCAATACACTTAGTCGTGAAGTGTAAAAACTTAAATTAATATTATGCCTACAGACTTTTGACAAATGAACAGTTTTTAATTTATCGTACAATATGATAAGTACCTAATATGATAAATACATATTATATTTCATCCAATTATTCTTTTTTGGTCAAAAAAAAATACAATAATTTGTGTTCGATATGCAAAAATATTCAATTATTATTTTAAAAAATCTGGCTATATGGCATTGTATGGTGGGCGCTAGACGATTAATAATATTTTATTTTAGTAAAAAATAAACAATATTATCGGATAGGTAGGTACTTACATAAAAAATAAATCAAAGAAAATTAAACAAAGTTATTATAATACAAGAATGTGCTAAAATTAAATATCGATAAAAATTATCGACCATCGCTTTCGACTCCTTAATAGCATGCGTATGCATTGAATGTTTGCAAATAGCAAATGTTTACAAGTGAATGCACCGCCCATTCTATGTATGTGTGCTATTAGAAATTGATTTAGTGTGGCTGCTTTCTTCTTAGTGTTCGTGTTCAAATTTTGAGTGTCTGTCGTAAGTACACTATTTGTTAATGTTGTAATTATTTGGGTGGGAGATAAGCGGTCGCACTAGGGACTCCTTTCCTTACTATTCCGCAATGAAGGCATATATCTCCGGATATCTATGGCACGAACTAAAATGTATCGTTTTTCAATCCAGCAACTGCGAAAAGGAAAAAAAAGTCTCCGTTAATTTCAGCTCCCACATCGAAGGCTTCCACGCAAGTAGTCGCGGTGCTCCCCGCCCTGACAGGCGCCCTGTCTCGCTGCCACTCACACGCGCCTATTGTTACAACTTTTAACAAACCGTCCGTCGGTGGCACGCGCCGCCTCCAATTAATTTAGGAGTTCATAGTAATTCTACTTAACTTGTTCAACAGTTACGCGAAGGTAAATACGACTGGGAAGCCGTTGTACGGAAAATAATGGTTTTGTACTTTTTTTTAATCAACTGACTGTGTATACGTATAAACAGTAAGTCTACTTATACATAATAATAAAATCGTACCGAAGTCAGTGTACATTGAATTTAATTAATTAAATTAATCTAATTTTATTTAATTTTCAGTTATTTTTGGGTGGTCTGGAAACGAATTTAATGTCAAAAATATAGTTTTTAGATTTTTTGTCTGTTTATCTAAATGTATTTTCCAGCATCACGCAGAAACTAACTGATAGATTTTGTTAAAATTTTACAATATAAGCCTGGTCGTCGTCAGACTGTAGACTGCAAATTATCACGTTATTTGCGATGGGGGATGAGCAATATTAGATTTAACCTTTTAAATGATTATCATACCGCTATATCCGCAGTGGTGGCAGTGGTAAACGAAGCGAATTACGAGTTGTAGGTCGTCGGGAACAGAGTAAAGACAGGCGCTTTACCTCGAGTTAATTATTTCATCACCACTGCTCTCAAAACGGGGAAGGTAAACATCGTGAGGAAACCGGCATGTCCTAGAACCAAAACCCGAAGACATGTGACATTTACCAACCCGCGTGGTGGATTACGGCCGAGTCCCTCTCACAGACAGGAGGCCTGAGTCCGAGCATTGGGAATATTATGAGCTGATTATTGTGATATTTCGTAAAACATAAAGGTATCTTTGATTATAAAATTAATGGTTAGGTGACTTTTGATGAGGTATCCCGTGTGTTTACAATCTCCTGTTATATTATTTTAGTGATAGCTGTTCGTGAGGAATAATTTGTAAGGAAGCATCAGTCAGTGTAGTGTTGTGCCATTAGGTATCTAGTATACCTATACAGGAACGCTGCCTACGTTCTTTAATTCACTAAAAAGTAAAACATTCGCAAGCAATGGGAAATTACTACTGATGGCTGCGAGTGTCGACCTCCAGGCGAGCTGCTTCTCACATGGACAACTGTACGTCGCTTGCTCTTGCGTCACTAGTTGACCACTTGACTCTTCATATTAGGGGTTAAAGTATGAAATTGCCGATTTGTACTGAGAAATTGAAATTAGTTTTTTTTTTAATTTAACATATTTATTTAATCAAAATAATTAGGTACCATTATTTTCTAAACATTGCTGCCATCTAATAGGAAGGTCATTTATGCCTTTGCGATAGAATTGCAGTTCCTGTAGAGTTAAAACGGTTTCTCGTGCTATATGAGGTCTCGCGTTATTATGGAGTAATAATGGTGAAGATCGATTCATGAGTCGGGGCTGTTTCACTGCTAATTATGCTATCATTGTTCGGAGTTCGGCACAGTAGACATCTGCCGTTATTGCTTGACCAGATCGGAGAAAGCTATAGTGAATAACACCATGCTGAGACCACCAAACAGTTACCATTACCTTTTTATTGGTAAGCTTTGCTTTAGGACACTGTTGCGGCGTTTGACCTGGGGTCAGCCATTGCATTTTTCGCTTACGGTTATCGTAAAGAATCCACTTTTCATCACATGTCACAATTCGATCCAATATTCCTTCATTTCTGTATCGATTCAACAAGGCAACACAAGTTTCAACACGCGTTTCTTTCTGCAGATCAGTCAAATCATGAGGCACCCATTTCTCATATTTTATTAATTTATTGTTTTGACGTAAATGAGTCAATATTGATGGTAAGGTAACGTTAAACCATGCCGCTAATTCCTGGATAGTTTGGCTCGGATCGGTTTCCACCATCTCTTTGAATTAATTATTATTCACCTGTGTGAGCGGTCTTCCACGTGGTTTGTTCTTCAAATCAAAGTTTCCATCACGAAAGCGTTTAAACCATAATCGCACGGTGCGTTCATTAGCAGTCCCCTCTCCAAACGCAACATTGATATTGCGAGCCGTTTCTGCCGCGTTAGTTCCACGTCGGAACTCGTATTCAAAAACAACTCGAATTTTCGAAGTATCCACCTTTCTTGTCTAAGCTGAATAAAAAAAACAACTGAAAATCGATAATCGAATGTTGCACATTTTTTAAAAGAAGAACTTCATAGGTAGGTTCCATGTGAAAAAAGTTTCACTCAAAAATCTCAAACCATGAAGGTTCTATGTCAATTCGAAGTACCTATTACAATAAAACGGCAATTTCATACTTTAACCCCTATTATTTTTGCTGCTGACACCAAAACTACAATACACTACAATACAGGAAACTTTTACAAAAATATGGCCGTTATTTTAATAAATTGTGGTGTCTTACGACTTTCACGCGAACGAAGTCGCAGGCAGAAGCTATAATAATAGTATGGGTGGTAGGTTACGATGAATTTGCGAACAATTTTATAGCGAATAAATTTAATTTCTAGCAGTTGTTATCATCCCAATAATCATGCATTTGAGCCGCACATAAAACTGCATTCTTTGTTTTTTTATAAAAGCTTCTTCCACGTCGAGTGCTATAAAACCTTTGTTCTATTAGGAGTGACACTAACTATCCGTCCACAGTCCAACACAACCTACTGTATCCGGTTGTTTCCTCAATCTTTCACGTAACAGCTTAACGGCACTCCGCACTTGATTCCACGAGATCACACTTAATTAAAAAATACTCCAGCTATCTCACGACTCATTACTCGCTCTTTAATTAAAATGCCTATCTGTTTATTTACTCTCAAACGAAGGTAAATAAAAGTCCCTGAGGTACGTTCTGTCAGCAACGGGTACCTGTACCGGGGGTCCTAAACATCAAAATGTTGATATCGAGTGATCCGTTAGGCCTTTTGTGCACACAAGTTTTCCCTGCCGTGAAAAACTACGGGTTATTCGCCGTGTCGTCAGTGTTGTATGCGTTAAGCTGGGTTCCCACGGTGCGAGATTCTGCGGATCATCACGCACAGCCGACGACAACGGACGGCAACGCACACAGACAGGGCTCTTTCAACGGTGCGTGTCGGTCTGTGTAGATCTTTTGATGGCTTCATTTCAAAATGCAAAGTGAAAGAGAACGTATCGTCGCTGCAGCTGCGGCTGTGGTATTAATTAACAATTACCAAATTATGCGATCTAGTAAAAGTAAAAAGAAACCACGTCGCTGGTGGATATCAGCATACAACAAAAGTCGTTTAAGGTAAGGTACTTAAATATCCAATTTTATTTTCTGTATTGATTACGGTAGAAAATTAACGAATGACATAAAATATTCCCTGTCCTGTGATCCTACCGGTGGGATCATGGGGAATGATTCGGAAAAACTTATAAGTGTCGGATCGCGTCGCACCGCCCCTTTGAAGTTACCGCCTCGCGACGGATATCGGCGCATCGCCACAGACGTCCTGTGCTACCACGGACGAGACCCTTCACACGGTGCGTCGTGCGAGCTGGTCCGCGTCCGTCCGCGATATCACGCACCGTGGGAAGCTAGCTTAAGCTGTATGTGCGTAGATAAAAGTACTTATCTATACTAATATTATAAAGAGGAAAACTTTGTTTGTTTGTTTGTAATGAATAGGCTCAAAAACTACTAAACCGATTTAAAAAATTCTTTCACTATTCGAAAGCTACATTATCCATGAGTAACATAGACTAAATTTTATTTTGGAAAAAAATAGGGTTCCGTAAGATATTTGGGTTTTTCGGACGCAAGGTGTAAAAAATCAACCAGAAAAGTTACTTATTTTGCGTACGCTGCCTAAACTATAAAAGATAGAACCATAAAATGTTCAAATTAATTGTAGATCTTATAAATATCTACAAAAAAGTCCGCGACACACTATACCTATCTATGTCGAGTGAGGCACAACAACCATTTTTTTATTTAAAAATCTTGAATTTTTTTGTCTATACTAATACTAATCCATAATCCATAATAATAATCTATACTAATATTATAAAGAGGAAAACTTTGTTTGTTTGTTTGTAATGAATAGGCTCAAAAACTACTAAACCGATTTAAAAAATTCTTTCACTATTCGAAAGCTACATTATCCATGAGTAACATAGACTAAATTTTATTTTGGAAAAAAATAGGGTTCCGTAAGATATTTGGGTTTTTCGGACGCAAGGTGTAAAAAATCAACCAGAAAAGTTACTTATTTTGCGTACGCTGCCTAAACTATAAAAGATAGAACCATAAAATGTTCAAATTAATTGTAGATCTTATAAATATCTACAAAAAAGTCCGCGACACACTATACCTATCTATGTCGAGTGAGGCACAACAACCATTTTTTTATTTAAAAATCTTGAATTTTTTTGTCTATACTAATATTATAAAGAGGAAAACTTTGTTTGTTTGTTTGTAATGAATAGGCTCAAAAACTACTAAACCGATTTAAAAAATTCTTTCACTATTCGAAAGCTACATTATCCATGAGTAACATAGACTAAATTTTATTTTGGAGAAAAATAGGGTTCCGTAAGATATTTGGGTTTTTCGGACGCAAGGTGTAAAAAATCAACCAGAAAAGTTACTTATTTTGCGTACGCTGCCTAAACTATAAAAGATAGAACCATAAAATGTTCAAATTAATTGTAGATCTTATAAATATCTACAAAAAAGTCCGCGACACACTATACCTATCTATGTCGAGTGAGGCACAACAACCATTTTTTTATTTAAAAATCTTGAATTTTTTTGGACTACATTTATACGCATTTATTTTACTCATGCTATTCAACCTTATCAAAATAAATTATTTTATCAGTAAGTACAGTTTATGTAGATAATATTTGGTCGTTGAATGATTAAAATTGGTCGTTTGGTTTTGAAGTTATGGCGAAATTAAAATATTACGATTTCTGCTGCACGGCCCGTTGCGAAGTGGGCGTCACCAAGGCCGTGCACGTGCAGGAATAAGTTTACAAAATCAAGTCATAATATAACTATTTACATCACATCCATGATCTGTATAGTGTTATAAAGTTTTCATAATTTTCACAAAGTTTAAAAACATCATCTTCTTACATCTATTTATTTAAAAAAAAATTATTATGTATCTTTATGGGTTATTTTGATTTCATTTTTCGCAAAGTTTAAAAAATACATCTTCTATTTACTTAAAAAATATATTTTGTATTTTTATGGGTTATTTTGATTTCCTTTTGAGATACGCAATCCTGTCACAAATCCGAAATCTACGCGGACGAAGTCGCGGGCAGAAGCTAGTTTTATTATATACATGTTGTTAGTGAGGGTACCTGCAGTAATAAACTAGCTTGGGAGCAAGACGGTTGTGTTTCATTAGAACCGACATACCATTTGGCGACGAGGTTGTGATATAACCACGTATATTTATAAAATGACGACTTTTATAGGAAATTTGAACATTTTTTACTATAAACTCCACGAATGGGAAGTTTTTCACGGCAGACTGACGCAGTTCATCAAGTTGAACAACATTTCGGACGTCAACAAAAGTGCAGTGTTGTTAACACATTTGTCGGACGAATCCTACCGTTTGGTTCGGAACCTTGTGCATCCGAATAAGCTCGAGGGAACTACCTATAATGAGCTAGTGAATGTACTCAATGATCATTTCACGCCAAAGAGGTCAACATTCGTCGATAGGGTGAAGTTCTACGAAGCGACTAAATCCAGCGGTGCGAGCAGCGAGGAGTGGGCTGCGCGGCTGCGAGGGCTAGCCGTGTACTGTGATTTTGGTTCGGAGCTGGATACGCTTCTGCGTGACCGGTTCGTTCTACGCTTCAGAATGGGACCGGAGCGTGATCGATTATTCGAGAGTGACTCAAAGACCCTGTCTTTTGGGCAGGCCCTAGAAGTCACTCAGAAGGCTGCATGTGCACGGCAGGCACGCGCCGACGTCGTGGTTAAGGAGGAGCAGGTGTTTCATGCGAATGCAGGGGGGCGCCGCGACGCGCGCAGTGCTGGTGCTGGTGCTGGCACGGGCGGAAGCCACGCGGCTGGCACCGCCGGTGCCGCAGGTGGTAAATCTGGTGACGGCGAGCAATCACGTTGTGCAGTGTGTGGTTTTAAAAATCATAATGCGTCATAGTGTAGATTTAAGAACTACAAGTGTCTTATTTGTGGGCAAAAAGGTCATTTAAACAAGTTATGTGCGGGTAAGAAGTCAAATCTAAATAATATCGGCACGGAGGAAGCCGAGACGTCACAAGAAAGCGTTTGTAAAGAGTGTGAAATTTATAACTTGAGGTATTGTTAACTATAATCCAATAAAAATTACTGTTAATGTGAACAATACAGATATGAGCATGCCCCTAAGGTGACCCACTGACCATAGAGTTAGATACTGAGTCAGGAACAACGGTTACCTATTTCAGAAACGTTGTATTTACTTCACTTTTCTCATTGTATTTTGCATAAAAGTGATCTTAATATGTGTTCATACAATGGTCATAAAATCACACCCCTAGGATATTTTATAGCTAAAATATCATATTCAGGTTTATGTGGGGAGAAAAAATGTATGTTATTGAAAACGGTGGACCACCTCTTTTGGGCCTTGATTTCATGACTAAATTCCGAATTTATTTTGCAACCGCAAATAACAGCATAGTATGTAGGTACTATGAATAAAAGCGTTGAAGAAGTGCAACGGTTGTTAGACCAATACCCAGATATTTGGAAAGACGAATTAGCAAATTTAAAAAAATAAATTATCAAAATTATAGGGAAATATAGGTTTGGGAAACAAGAGCCATGAGAAGTATTATGGTGGTACTCATTACTTTTGGTAATGAGTAACACCATATTGGAATAAGCTCTCAGATTGGAATAAGCTATTCGCAACAGTGGATTTTGATACCAAGACTTTCGTGCTAGCGTACCATTCCAACAGTTTTTCGAAATAGCGTGCGTCGCTATAACGTCATTCGATATAACAGTTTTCGACCCAATGTGTTTTCGAACTGGCGTACCACTCGTAAAGTTTTTCGAAATAGCGTGTGTCGCAATAACATCATTCGAATCTTCATATCACTCCCACTTTGTGCTTGTTTCATTGTCTCGCAATCGAAGTGAAAAGCAGTGTTTAACTCGGGCATACACGAGCCATTTTACGCTCGCCTGCGACTCGGGTGGATATAAACGTCTCGGCTTCAATGTAGTCACATAATTTAATTAATATAGGTAGGATAATTACCAAAAGTTACACTTTAATTAAACAACACTAATAACAACTCAAACACACACTAATTATAAAACAATCGCTATTAAGTCGCACTTGAAGATCGCTTTCGATGCATTCGCTTCGATCGTAGAAGCAAGTCTGACTAGCCGCTTTTTTTTTTTTTTTTTAGATAATGGCATCTCGTAGGTGACCTTGAGAGGTCGTGACTACTTATGCCTTAAGAATTCTTAAAGCCTCCAGCTGATTGGTCGCGGCTAGTCCCGGCCTTATATAGTGCCGTAGATAGTTCCAGAACCTTCTATTGTAGAAACATCTAGAATGTTCGAGTACATACCGACGGCACGCTTGGCGCAGTGGTTTAGCGATTGACTGCTGCGCTGCGTGTCGCGGGTTCGATTCCCGCACGGAACAAATATTTGTATGACCTACATGTATTTGTTCCGAGTCTGGGTGTTTTTCTATCTATATCTATAGTATCTATACTTATAATAAGAATGTAAAAAAGTTGTGTCTGTACATTGAATATATTTAAAAAAGAATAATTGAGTGGGGTTAAGAAACAGTAATAGATCACGAATCTAATAAAAAAAGTGTGTCTGTTTGTCTGTTTATACACGCTAATCTCCGGAACTACTGGACGGATTTGAATGAAACTTTTTTTGTTATCTAGCTACTAAACCTGGGCAACATATAGGCTATAATTGATTTTGGAAACTGGAACACCTGATACAGAACCGCAACAGACCAGCTAAATTATAAGAGTTACAAAAATGGCGCCTTAGAAAAAAATGTTGTGTCTGATGAGCATTTTCTGCTGAGAGAATAAAATTGAAGATCCGGAACACCTGATGTGGAACTCTTAGAGCACACCTTAACTATAATATATATAGGTTTGACATCTTAGCAAAAGTTATTCAGTCTGATGAGCATTTTCTGCTGCGAGAATAAAACTCGAAGATCGGAACATCTGATGTGGAACTCTAAGAGCACAGCTAAACCATAACATATATAGGAATGACACCTTTGCAAAAGTTGTTCAGTCTGATGAGTATTTTCTGCTGGGAGAATAAAATTCGAAGATTGAAACATCTGATGTGGAACTCGGAGAGCACAGCTAAACTATGGCATAAGCAGACATGACATTTTAACAAAATTTGTTTGGTCTGATGAGTATTTCTTGCCTCCGAAGAGGAACTTATACAATCAGTATTTGAGGACATTCAGAGTATAAGAAACCAGGAAAATTCGTGGTCATATGAACGCGCCATATTGAACCCAAAAAACGAACAAGCTGCATCAATAAATGAAAAAAAAAATGTTGGAAATTTATTGGAGATGAAGTCGTTTACACTTCTTTTGATAACGTAGTCGATCAGGACGACACCACCAAAATAAGACTCAAAGTTGGTGTTCCAATAATGCTGATGCGAAATTTGACACCGCCGAAACTGTGTAATGGGACCCGACTTATAGTCGAGGCTTTACAACGCAATATTATTGTAGCTGTAATCCGCACTGGGAGTGGTGCCGGTGAGACTGTGTTCTTACCGCGCATACCACTCACTCATCCCCAACAATTTCCCCATTCAATTTAAATGCACACAGTTTCCTGTGACTACATGCTTTGCCATGACAATAAACAAGTCACAGGGACAGACACTGAAAGCTGCTGGTGTTGATTTGAGAACCGGCTGTTTTTCTCATGGCTAACTTTATGTTGCTTTCTCAAGGGTTAGCAACGCTTCCGGGCTTTATATTCTGACACCCGACGGAAAAACCAACAATATAGTTTATAAAGAAATTTTTCAGAATAGTGTAATGTTAATTAATTGATATTAATTTCGCTTCATAATTTCGGAATGAAAATAATTCTACCTTTATATTTTAATGAAGTCATAACCTACCCAGTCTACAATACTCAATCTAAGTTATTATACCAAACTTAATCGAAATCCTTCATCGGTTTTGACTGATTTATTGGCTGACATATCGACGCACAGTTCAAACTCTTACCAAAATTTCTATCGGAACGAGAAAGGGACTGGATCCGCGTACGAAGTCGCGGGCAGAAGCTAGTCTATATCTATACTTTCTATACTTATAATAAGAATGTAAAAAAGTTGTGTCTGTACATTGAATATATTTAAAAAAAGAATAATTGAGGGGGGTTAAGAAACAGTAATAGAATACGAATCTAATAAAAAAAGTCTGTCTGTTTGTCTGCTTGTCTGGTTGTACACGCTAATCTCCGGAACTACTGAACGGATTTGAATGAAACTTTTTTTGTTATCTATCTACTAAACCTAGGCAACATATAAGCTATAATTGATTTTGGAAACTGGAACACCTGATGCAGAACCGCAACAGACCAGCTTAACTATAAGAGTTACAAAAATGACGCCATAGAATTTTTTTTTGTGTCTGATGAGCATTTTCTGCTGAGAGAATAAAATTGAAGCTCCGGGACACCTGATGTGGAACTCTTAGAGCACAGCTAAACTATAATATATATAGGTTTGACATCTTTGCAAAAGTTATTCATTCTGATGAGCATTTTCTGCTGCGAGAATAAAACTCGAAGATCGGAACATCTGATGTGGAACTCTAAGAGCACAGCTAAATCATAACATATATAGGAATGACATCTTTGCAAAAGTTGTTCAGTCTGATGATTATTTTCTGCTGGGAGAATAAAATTCGAAGATTGAAACATCTGATGTGGAACTCGGAGAGCACAGCTAAACTATGGCATATACAGACATGACATTTTAACAAAATTTGTTTGGTCTGATGAGTATTTTCCGCCGAGATAATAAAAATCAAGAATCAGGAACATTTGATGTGGAAATCACTTTATACTAATATATTAACATAAGCTGGGAGTACTTCCACGCGGTGAAGGCGGTAACAGTTAGGGCCTTCATTTCGATGACGATAGTAAATCATTGAAAACTTGGCTTCACTGGCTAAATCTCCCATTTATGTATACATTTATCTTCGTGACACGGTGGCCTACCCGGTAACACAGGGGAGCAGTCACTTAGATCTTAATTGCAAAGTTATTAAAGTACATTAATAACCATAACCATGCCACGAAAGAGGTCAAATCTTTCGCAATGTTCGAAAGGAGCTAAAAGATTGAAGATCATTAGATCCCAGGAATCGACTGAAGAACGCCAGGCAAGATTTGATGCTGTTCGACAACATCAGGCTGTATCTCGCTCCGCGGAAACTTCTTCAGATCGTGAAGCACGACTTAAGTAGCGCTGATCGTGAGCGTCATGCATCGTCTCGCGTTTCTGACACACACAAAAAGAATCACGCCTGCATTCTCAGCGTATTTACGCATCTACATCTAGGTCTCTAGAGACCAGTGAGGATCGTGATGCGCGACTGACCGCTGATCGTGATCGTCATGCATTGTCTCGCGAGTCGGAAACGTTAACGGAAAGAGAATCACGATTGAGTTCTCAGCGTATTCTCACGTCGACTTCTAGGTCTTTAGAGACCAGTGACGAACGTGAAGTGCGACTGGCCGCTGATCGTGATCGCCATGCATTGTCTCTCAAATCAGAAACGTTCACAGAAAAAGCATCACGCTTGAGTTCTCAGCGCATTCGCACGTTGACTTTTAGATCTCTGGAGACCAGTGAAAAACGTGATGCGTGACTTACGGCTGATCGTGATCATCATGCATTGTCTCGCGAGTCGGAAACATTCACGGAAAGCGAATCACGCTTGAGTTTCCAGCGTATCTACACATCCACTTATAGGTCTCTAGAAACCAGTGAAGAACGTGATGCGCGACTGACCGCTGATTGAGATCGCCATACATTGTCCCGAACATGCACGCAACAAAATCTTCAGAATCTATTAGAAAGTGAGAGAGAGAGAATTGCTGAAGTACCGGCATAAGGAGACAGAAGAATAGCGCAACGAACGCTTAAATTCTGATCGACTTCGACATTTGTTTGTCGCTGAGATGAGACTGCGACTAGATTTTGAACGTTTTAAATTACGGGAATACGGGCCCTGTACGTTGCCGGTGGCTACAGGCGCTCCGTCTCACTAAACCAGTCATTTTCGCGCTGCAACTCTCATGAAAGCCGGCTCAGTGCCAAGCCACTGCCGGACTCATAAATTATTTCTTGACGAATGCAAGCTTACTTCCTGATACAACTGTGCCTACGCACTGAAACATTCAGCAACGTAGTTCCTACATCTGTAGTCCTTGAATCTTTACCTTTGGAAGTTTTCTGAGTGAGGGTAGGTACATAAAAAATAAAAGTCAAAATCGCTTTTTCCACTTCATACTCACTGTATGTCTTTATTTATTTTTTTTGTTTTTTTATCAATTTATTTTTAAAACGTTCTTTAAATCAAATTTATATTAATATTAAATATATGATATATCTCGAGTGTATTTACATGGTATATACAGGTGTGTATGTACATGTGTATCGGCCGCGGGGCGCTATGTACAACGTTTATATGCTAACATTATGCTAGCTACCTTACATACACAGATATACAAAAACACTAATCTACGGCGCCGCGGCGAGTGACTCGCACTGTATGAGACAACCTATTTGATAAATGCATGCTTTGTAATCACACGGGGTGCGGGCGGCAGCGGCCGGTGACGTCACGGCACACCGGCTCTGGCGGATGTTCGCGCTGTCGCTTGTATTGTAACCAACATATTCGTCACATATCATACATTTGTCATGTTCGAGAAGCGACTCGCACGAATCTTAGTGTCATTTAGTTTGTCGTCGCCACAGCCTGGCTGCATGTCCGGTCATCCGCTGTCCGGCCGCCGGCCGCAGCCGACTTACAATTTAAATGACTTACAAATGTGAGCGACTCGCCGCGACGATCACCTTACAACTAATTTCGTACATTACACGTATTTTAGTTGCACTCGTTATGTAATATCATTTTTTTAATTTTTACTTTATTTTATTTATTTAGATTTTTTTAGCAAAACACTGACATTATCGTTGGTACATTATACAAGATGGCGCCCGAACTCGTTCGTCTAATAAACTAATTGCTTAAGAGAGTACATCTAGATGTATCAAGTTGAAACTTGTAGACACACGGAGTAATATGCAAATGCGGTGCTCAGCAAGCGCAAGGAATATAAACTCACTCACGCTCACCACGAGACGCTCGGAAAAAGTTAAACGACTTGGCCTACCATTTTCATACTACTCCGTGGCTCTACATTACACGTTGCCGTTAGAGGCAGGCAGAGAGGTGTCTTACTCAACACGACAAACTCGTAAAGTGCCATCAGAGACAACATAGTATTACCGGCTACCTACATCGTGGCACCGGCACAAAGGCACTGCAACACAATCCTGTGGGACACGGATGCCGGAACTGCTCGAGCAGCCCTTGATAACGACATATAGTGAGCAAGACATTTATTTGTGGGACGGCTCGAGCACTCAGGCATGTGTCAAAATTAGTCTAGTCCGAAACCTTTGCGAGATTATCATAGAACACAAGGTGTATCAAGAGCAACCTAATTATGTATGGAGGTAAGGAATAAAGGGCTCTTTACACTATACAATAGTGTGCTTATTTGAACTAGGGTCAGAAATCTTTCTCTATCTACATGTGAGTAGGATCTCAAAAAAGAGTCGTCAAGTTCTAGTCGACATAATAATTTAACACTTCCGCCGGTATGATAAAGTCCCTAAGACGACATTTACATTTTCAAGTTGTTTTTGAGATTCTGCTCACTGGTTCACAGTTGAGATTGACTTATCAATAGGTACGTGCTTTACTCAGTAAATGCAATACATACTGCATAATGTAAAGAGCGCCTAACGAAGCTAAGTATGCTAACTCGGAAGAACACCAAAGTTCAAAGTATGCACATGTTAACTAGCGGAGGAACCCAGAACCTAGTGCATGCTTCGTACTGCGACACTAAGACCCTAGTTGCCAACTTTACACTATCTCTCTTTCAAGGAATTTAACATTTGAAAATCATGAAAATTTCTTTATACATATTTGAAGTAGTATCTTTTTTTTTACATTAACTGGCGGTTTTGACAAAGTTTAGTGTTGTGATGTAATTTTGTAACCCCCATAAACTATCCGCAACCAAATCATATCTTCAATCGCCTTCAACTTGTCAATTTGTTTCCTACTGCGGCGAACGTACACTCGCTCTCGTCAATACATTGACTGGGTTCATTATTCGCAGCCGTCAAGTGAACCCGTGGCTTATTTGTGAGCCGCTATACATTGCTATACATTTCCTAATCTGTTCGCAACCCTGAGCGGTACACAATTTGCGAGTAATCGCAAATTGTGCACCGCTCAGCCACTCGCCATCGTTACGCGACAGATACAGGGAGGGGGAGGGCCCCCTCCCTGTATCTGTCGCGTAACGATGGCGGCTCATTAATCTCCGCCATGCCTGCCTTCCGTTTATTTTTACAATTCCTTCCACGTGCACAATTGTACTGAAACAGCCCAGTCATTCCGCCAGTTCGTTGAACTTGCCCTACATTTTTCTCAATCGCACAAACTTGCCACCTCGGCGTAATTATTTTTTTTTTTCAGCCCCTGAACAACAAAAGGGTCCTACAACAACAACAAAAGTGTCCTTGGACCTACTAAAGTCCTGACAAAGCAATATCCGAGAAAAAGTTATAACAAAATCCATCAAATGTTCCCTATTTGCATATTCTCCAATTATTCTAAAAGGCGCGCCGCCGCGACAGTGACGTATCGCGCGAGGCGGCGGCTCATACGTCACGCGCGCGCATAACTCGCGTACAATAAGCTAACGATAACAAATTATTGCTAGGTAAAGCACTCAATTATACTACTTAATATTACATGCACTACTCTGTTGTTAATAACAACTATGGCGGGCAGACAGAAACCTAACCTGCAAACCACACATCGTTATGAGAATGCTACGATGAAAATGTCTTGTGATCGACCCGAGGCAGTTCATATCGATAGAGGAAAAAGCGCAACTTATTCCTAATCCTAAACAAGACTGTAGCCGACATCCTAGCGGGAACTATTCGCAGACACAAATACGCCAGGTACGCGTAGTCGCAACAAACTTAACACAAGAAGATAACAATATATTAAGTAGATATGAATAGGAACATAAATAGAATGATGAGATTAGCTACAATACGACGACGAGCGCGCGCCGCGTGGAAAGTGGGCACTGGGCACTGGTAACAAAGTTATGATTACGTTACTATATTATAAGAAACAAATCAACATAAAATTGTCTAAATATGAGATAATGAGTTTGTAATCAACTAAAGCCTAGATGTCGCTGACTGGAAAACTATTGCTGTCAACTACTATTATTGTTATAACAACGACGAACGAAACGAAAGATTTTTATTATATTTCAATTATTGCTGTGTTCACTATTATAGCCATTATTATCTAAAGTCTTGTTTACACCGATGAGAGTGCACTTAATTGTAGTGACATCGGACTCATCGGTGTGAGCGAGACTTAATCCAACGGCTGTCAACTTATGATTAGTTCAACGAGTTCATTATAATTATGAGGAAACCTTAGTTTAATGTATAACGCGAGCATTATTGACACAAATAATACTAACTACGAACCATTTCGCTTACTCTTGTAAATTTCGAGACTTACTTTTATAGATCGAGCTCAAATTGTCGCGAAATCATTCATTATCATACTATTTTAATCACAGAAACTTAAATATAGTTAGTTCTAATTAATTAGCTAGGTAAATGTTTCTCTACAAGTCCCTGTTCATCACAGATATACGCTCTTGGAAGTACGGCACAGGCGCCGGGAATCATACATACACATGTATGCTCAGGTGTAGCGTTGCACTCCATCGCTGTGCCCTACACTTACACTACCTCACAAAGGTTTGCAACACGAACGTAATCAGTTAATAATCAACTTCACATGACTCTAGTGGTTCGACTAACAAATTAAAACATCGAGCTGCCTCTACATAAATTAATATAAAATCTCAAGTTTCATACGTCCTTATAAAATGTTGCCGCAGCGTGCGCACACACATACTATACCGTATTTACTGCTAATAGTAGCGACATTCTCTGTTAAGTTTATTTGTCCTATTAGTATGTCGAATAATCATAGATAAGGTAAACTCTGCTAGATTCTGAATACTTTATGTTGGATACGAAAGTCGATATAATTTCCAACTCTATGAAAGGTATGCGCACGTAAGCTACATCTATCACGGCGACGTTAACAGTATCAAAAGTATTAAATATTTATAACTTTATATAATTTAGTAACACTATATGACAACCACCACTTATTTACTCGATATGGCAGTGGTTCCAAACAGTTTATACAAATTCATAATATTATCGATTAAAACACAACGCTATTATCGACGTCGTTAGATTATTAAACTAGTTTGTTTAGTTTAAAAGGACATCACTTACATCAAGGCGCAACTTTTTTCGAATCATAAATTATTACATAGCTAAAAGAAAAGTGAAGCTTATTTTGTGATGAAGCAAGCAAAGACAATGTATACTAGCAATGAAAGCCGTATTTAATAGCTTGCATCGATCCTACGTTTAACTTTTGTATCAACATGGTGGCCGCGGCGACTGTCAGTCCGCCGTCGGTCCCGCCAGGCGCCGCAGTGCAGCGCGCGCACTCAACAACAACACAGCTACGTGCATACATGGCAAGCGTGACGTCACCGCGTGCATTGCGTCGGGACCTGCCTCAACATGGCGTACAAACGAAAGAGTACTACTCGTTGCCATGGTGACGGCGCCAAGGAGTAGTAAACAAATGCGAGTGTTTACGATGCAGTTCCGGTTTGTAACGGTCGCAGTGATATACGTAATGATTGTATGTTTATCTAGAGCGTTCTCTCGCTAGTTATTCCATTCGCATTTTGACATTCCATTTGTTTAATACTCGTTGATTTGTGTAAGTACTTTAGCTTGATTTGCATGAAGGCAAGCCTTTTATGTATTTTTTCATACGCGCTTAGCAAATGTAGTGCCATTTAATATTCACTTAGTAATTTTTGATTTAGTTATTCTTGAAGGCGCTTTTAAGTTATCATCTTTATTAATGCCCAGTAAATTGCAAAAATGTACAAATAAATAATAAATAGTTACAACCGCTACGATGGTGTTAGTATAAGGCAACTGTACAAGTCCATCATCTGCCTAATGTACACTATACAATTTAAACATTATGTACATCTGTCTATGTAGAACAGCCCTTATCTGTACATATGTTCTGCCGCGAGTTTTGCTCTATTTTTGTATCAAGTATTATGTTTTTGTTTCATACTAAGTTAACTAAAAGTAACCGAGTCCGAATTGTACAAGTAATTTTAAGATTTTTTTTATTGCTTTCAGTTTTTTTTTTTCTTGGCAAGTGGAACCTTTGTCATTGAACGTGAGAATATTCTTACATTTCTGCGGACCGTAGAGTCAGTGAAACGGCTCTGCTGACATCCCAATACGACTTTAATTATAATGTATTGTAATTTATTTCATTTCAAATTAGTGGTCACCGACGGAGATATCAGATAAATAACCAATGTCGTCGGATATATAGTTGAAGTTTAGTAAGAAACGGATTGATGTTTTCGGATAAAATTTTATTTATTTAATAGAAAACAAACATTTCATTTATCAAACTAAATTTCGAAAACACACCGGTTTCTTACTAAACTTGAACTATATCAGACGACCCTGGTTACTTATCCCTTTGGTGACTGTACCTAATGAGTATGTTTTATTACATTTCTCTGCATTTTAGAATCTTCGTTTTATTGCCTCATTCTAACTAAGAATATTTCTTACAATACTTATAGACGACCAATATTGCATTTTCCACGGTTCCTAAATTTATATACAGCTAATCTAATCCTGAACAATGGGATAGGTTTGTACTCTTACAGCATGCAATGCGGATCGCGTGAAGTTTGCTACTCAACTAGAAAGTGGCAGATGTCGTAGTAACTTTATATACACCAACATTTAAGATACATTCATAAGATATTTGCACTCATTCCGTAAGTTGTATAATTTGCTAATTAATTTATTGCTACTCAAAGCATATTAGTTTTAAGTTCTATCACCGTCTCTTATGAATTTCCGTATTTTCAGGGCAAGTCACACAGGACACGGGCAGATCGGGACTTCAGCGGTCTTATGTGTTTGCCCGCGTTGAGATCATGATTGTGTCACTAGAAAGTAGATGTACCCGGGCGTCAATGTGGCATATCGAGGAATGAATGACAGAGACAACACTTTGCCATTCAACATTGTCAAAAAAATTATGTATCTTATTTACTGCCGAGTACTTTACTTTCTCGCTTTTCTATAACCCAGATTCGCATTTTGTCTCGTCTGTGTGAAAGCTAGACGTCTCATATCAAAGAAACTGCTACGCGTTTGCTACGTCGTAGCGCTTCCGTAGCTCCGTAGCCCATGAACATAATATTTGGTGAAGCATTGCATCGTATAACACGATGTTCATAAAATTTAGTTAACACTGCGTGGCTAAGGATGCACGAATTTTTCGAGATGACAACTCTGCTGATAATGGTTACGAACGTCAAAAATCTGACCGCACCGGAGGCGTTTTATTATAAAGTCGCAAGTATAGACATACTATCATTTTCTTAAAATAATTTTCCACGCGGCACCAATATGAAGTACACGTCCGTGCTGGAGGTTTACTTCGATTTGGTGCCGTGTCCCAGGTGTTGCTTACTTCATAGCCAGGCAATATTTTTGGCGAACACATTTAAAGACAGCTACTGCAGCTCAAAGCACAAATGTCACAAGCTTGATTGTAAAGCTTCTAGATGTCAATATGGTAGGTGCAAGATTAAGCAAACACTTAATACATAACACACAGGCTCAGTAGGAAACGCCATCGATTATTAAGTTTTCTACTTACTCAACATTCGCAAATCATGTCACAAGACGCCCAAAATTGCATGATGGTGAAACTTGAGTAAACATGCAGACTACCAATGTCGATAGTCTTTTAATAGTCAGTTTTCGAACCTAAAATTGTACATTTTTCACTTGCGCTCCACAGGTACATTACATTTGCACGTTAAGGCTCCCGCAGACAGGCGCGACGCGACTCCAAAGTTCGACTTTTAATTTGTAATCAGTAACTTGACAGTTCAAAGAAAAATAATGTTACCATACTAAAACTAATAGTGTTGGGGTAGTGAACGATTTTGCGTAAAGAATGAATGAAAAAATGGTTAATTTAAATAAAACCTTAAATATTCGTAATATTTTCGAAAAATTAAAACAATTCCTAAAACGTCCCGGAAGAAAAGAGAAATTCAAGAGTGGCTTTATAATAAAAATATTTCATACGAAGAAGACATGGTCACAGCAACTCTCATAGAATACATCAAATATTTAAAAAATACGCTGTTGACGAGATGGAGCTGCCGTCTCGTCAACTGCGTGTTTTTTAAATGCCATAAATTTGCCTTACCACTGCGAACTCAACCCAATAGAATTCGTTTGGGCACAGGTAAAGGGGCATGTCGCAAGAAATAATAAATCTTTTAAGATGAAAGAAGTTAAACAATGAATTGAAGAAGGCGTTAGTAATGTGACCCCTTCGTCATGAAGTGTGTCGTATGGATCATGTTATTGATAAAATCACTGACACCTTTATAATAAATGTAACAAGCAACAATGAAATTTATGATTCAGATGAAACAATCAATTCTAAGTTGTACTACTGAGAAACAAAATATATAACAAATTCTAAAAAATTTTATAGTGTATACCGTGTTTTTAAGACCAGTTATTAAATTTAAAATTAAAAGTTTGCATTTAAGTTCATTCAACTTCGTACATTCTTACACCAACTCACTATCTTTTTTGTCAATATCTGTTAACCCTTCAACTGTCAAGTTACTGAATACAATTAAAAGTCTAACTAGTAGACAAATTTCTATAAAAACTTCATGGAAATTGTTCTACCACAGTCGCGTCGCGTGTATCTGCAGGAGCCTTTAGCAATATCGAAGCGTTTCCTACCACAGCGAGTGTGTGGTGCATGTTAGTTAGCAACGCGATGTACAGCCGCATAGCAAGCGACGGGACTATATATCAGTTAATATTACTATAACATTATAAGAGTCGTTTACTATCACACCGTACATTGTAGTACTCTCAGGGAAATGGTACCGTTTAGCAGACTGACACACTTTAACCTTGCCTTGTTATAACTATTTCACACAACTGATCAATGTTGACAGTTGTGATTTGCAATCACTTCATGTAAAATACTGGTATTCCACTGCGTCCGGTTGGACTGGAAGCCAATCTCAGAAGGCAGATGATGACGAGTTGTGATGATTTGAATATACGGACAATTTAAGGTGATAGTCAATTGGCTAAACTATCAATTTTCCTGGCTGTACAATAACGTTTGTTTTCGTTCACATTTCCACTATATCCTTGCAGTATCCGAGTAAGAGTCCGGTACATCAGCTGCTCCAAGCGTACTTAACTTCCTACTCCACTAGATCGCACTGTTCACACGCACTCAGTTCTACACTAGCTTACTACGGGTTCTGCACACAATGACCGCGCTCACCGGGCTCCGCGACTCGTGACGTCATAACACACTAGAGATCGGTAGGTGCCGGACGGCGGACGGTTCGTTACTATGACTCGAGTATAGACACCGGACACCGGGACTGCCAGATGTCGTTCTGAATTATTAAAAAGTTTGATGAGGTCGCGTAGGGGGAGGATTTGCGACTCATTGGAAACTCAGACCGATGCCCGTCGTTCGAGAAATGTCAATCACGTCGAGACGCTTTCGTAATGAAATCGTACCCGACTACGTGCGCGGACGAGCTTCCAACAGAACGCAGAGCTCGCAGCGCGGCGCGGCGGGCGCGTATCATCGCAGGGGCGCGTGCGGCGCGCGGCGGCGGCGGTGGCGCTCGGGCGCGGCGCGGGCGCGCGGGGCCGCGGGCGCGGGGCCCGGCGGGGGGCCCGGCGCGGGGCCCGGCGCGGGGCCCGGCGCGGGGCCCGGCGAGCCCAGGCGCCGCTGCTTGGCGCCGCCGCGCGGGCCGCGCTTGCCGTCGCCGTAGCGCTGGATGACGCCGGACGGGATGTTGTTGAAGTCGGAGTTGCTGGTGATGTGGTGGATGATGAGCGACTGGTGCGCCGACACGCGGCGCGGCGTGGGCGACGAGCACTGCAGCGCCGACAGCGGCGGCGGCGACGTGCGGCCCGGCGCGCCCACGATGGGCGGCGACGCGGCCGCGCGGGAGCCGCCGTCCGACCACTCCTGCGGGGCACGCGTGTTTATGAGTATAGACCGTTGCATAACGGAGGAATCGCGACTAGAAAGATTCCGCGAGCGCGATGCGGCGCGGGTACTGACCGGCTCGCTGTCGGAGGGCTCGGGCGAGGGCTCGCGCGAGGGCTCGCGCGACGAGGACACGATCGCAGTGCGGCAGATCGGGAAGAAGTAGGTCTCGAAGGTGTCGCGCACCCAGCGCCGGTACTGCAGCACGTGGTCCGTCACGCGCACGATGCGGCCCAGCACGCTGTGCCTGGCGAGGAGCGCGTTGTGCGCGCCTACGGCCTGCTGCAGAATTATGTAGCCGTAGTCGAACGCCTGCCATACAAACGAAGCATATTAAATATCTCTCCCGGACACTTGATCAATACAATTGAGCTGCATTTGTCAGCTTGACCTCGCGTTTTTTTTTCTTCTTCAATCATCAAGTTGGCGATCATTAAAAATATATATTTTTGTTGTTTTTTAGGAGATGCTGATACAGAAAATGAATCCCATTCCAAAAATCCAAGACAACGAAGATAAAGCTTCTGTCGGAGATTTGTTCTGTTAGTAGTAGTTACCTGCTTGACTTGGATCGCTCCGTAGCTGGAGCGTCCGATGTCGTTGCCGGCCGTGAGTGGGTCCTCGATGCACAGCAGCGACGGTCGGTGCCCATCGTTCATCTCCTGCGAACAGATTGGTAACGTTAACGTGTAACAAACAACGGACCATATCCACGCAACTGTGGTGGCCGATCACTAGCAAGCATGCATCCTGTCGTGACTGTACTTCTTCAGGATACCGTGTAGTTTCAAAGATCACTGACGCACTTACCCGCCATACGGATGAAGAACACAATACATTGTAAGGAGCAGTCATATCCAGTAATCGACTGCCATAAGTGAAGTTTTTAGACAGATGACGACGGCTTCGACGGGAAGTTAAAAAAATAATTAAATTGGTTCAGTAATTTAAAAAAAATACCGGACATATTTACAAGTCGCATACATGACCTTCTTTTTTTCTAGCTAAACATACAGATTGCACAATCATACCTTCTGTATCTCGTCCTTGGACACATAAGAGCCTCCATTCTTCACTCTGATAGCGGTCTTCACATAGTTGAACTTGCGTCCATAGAGCTCGAAGAACTCAATGAGCAGTACTCCCAGGTTGTGCGGCTGTCGGAGTCGCTCGGGGCGCGGGTGCAGCTGCAGGAAGCTGATGCACATGAGGATGAGCGAGTAGGAGGAGATGCCTCCCGTGAACACCTCGTTCAGATCGCGCTGTAGCAGGAACTGCTTCAGCACCATGACTAGGCGCGTTAAGACTGGATACTTTTCCTGGAATAGATAAGATGGATGTGGAGTTTAGATTGAATACTGGTTGTAAAACTTAACATACAGTTTGTTTCCCTGACGAGGTACCTACACCATGCTTACATTCCCTTTTTCGGCACTCTAAAAAGTGCTTTATGCAGATGACATCAAGATCATGAATTAGGTTGCCACCCATGCAGATGCTCTCTTAATGCAGAGGATCTTGACAACTTTCAAACCTACTGCAATATAAATAGTTGGACTTGAACGTCTCCAAATGCTATGTGTGCTCTTTCACTCGCAAACCTCAACCTTTCTATTTTTCTTACAAACTCTTAGATACCCTAATAGCCAGGGTCAATTCTATCAAAGACCTCGGGGTTACTTTCGACACAAAGCTTATTTTTGACACTCACATTAATAATATTGTCAACAAAGCGTCGAAAGCACTAGGTTTTATTTGCAGGGTCTCGTCTGATTTTAGCAATGTCAAGACTTTGAAGATATTATATTGCTCCTTTGTTCGTAGTCACCTCGAGTATGCCTCTCAAGTCTGGAACCCTAGCTATAATACTTATATCGATCGTATTGAGGGCATACAAAGAAAATTCCTTAGGTACATTCAATTTCGTTCTAAAACATACCTATCTAGTTACAACGTGCGATGTCATTTCATGTTCTTCCACTTTACGAAAGAAGCAAAATGTCTGATTTAGCATTTTTATGTAAAATTGCAAACGGATCCAACGACATCCCTGAGCTGCTGAGCAAAATTGGGCTGTGTGTATGTTCTTTTTTGCGTAAACCTCGTTTTTTGCACATACCAACAACTAGAACAACTTACAGACAAAACTCCTAGGTACATGATTAGGGCTAGCCGTATGTATAATGAAACCTGCCAGGAAGTTGACATAGATCTCTTTAATACTAGTGTGCCCAAATTAAAGAAGGCTCTTTGCAATCACTTCTTCGACAAGATAACATAGCCCTTGCATTATATACCAATATGAAGTACCTATGCGAAAGTAACACTGTCTGCTACCTAGTACATAGTTAGTTGTTGTAATTATAATAATTATAATATCCCTGGACATTTCACACAGCGCCATCTAGTCCCAAGCTAAGCTACCTAATGCTTGTGTTATGGTAACAAGATGGCTGATAAACTACTTATATACATTTTTTTAATTTTTTTTTTTTGTAAATACATACATCTATATATATAAAATTCAAAGTCCTTACTGACTGACTGATTCGACTGACTGACTGACTGATAGATCAACGCACAGCCTAAACCGCTGGTCCTAGAGACATGAAATTTGGAGGGTGTGTTCTTCGTGAAGAGTAGGCATCCACTAAGAAAGGATTTTTCGAAATTCCACCCCTAAGAGGGTGAAAAGGGGGGAATTCGTTTGTATGAAAAATCTTATTCCTTGAATTAATAAACTTGAAACTTGGCACGAATACTTATCTAAATAAATTATGAAGATTGTCAGTTTTTTTTTCTTGTAAACTACCCCCTATTAAGGGATTGGGGGGTTTCAAAGTTTGTATGGAAGAATTTTAGCGCGCAGTCCGATTTACTCGAAACTCAGTATTTATACCTAATATTGAAAGTAAAGAATAATGTGTATCAGGATTTTTAGAAAATCTACCCCTGACGGACTAAAATGGGGTAGTCAATTTTTCAGGGGAGGATTTTACTGCATGGCTTGATTAACTCGAAAATTAGTATAAATAATCTTTGAGTCAAGTTATGAATATATCTCAAACGATTTTTTTTTAATTCCACCCCTGTGGGGGTGAAAAGCGGGGATACAGTTTATATGAAAAATCTTCTTCATTAGGTTAATAAATTTGAAATTTTTCAAGAATACTCACCTAAGTAAGTAATAAATTTTATCATTATAAGTTATTCAAAACTACCCCTCAAGAAATTCGTGGAGCACTTCCGACGGTTGGCTCCCAGAGTAGAGCGGGCCGGGGCTGCCTTGAGGCGGCTCCTGCCCAATCTAGGGGGACCATGGCCCTTTACGGGGCACCGGTATGGGCGCGTTCCTTGAGGCGGTAACCAGCCCGCCGGTTGAACGCGTCCCAAAGGGTCATGGCTGTCCGGCTGATTCGAGGATACCGCACCGTCTCCGCTGAGGCGGCGAGCCTCCTTGCCGGATTGCCGCCATGGGATCTGGAGGCCAAAGTTCTCGCCCACATATTGGAGTGGCGAGAGAAGGCAAAACGCCGGGGCGTAACTCCGCTGCCGCGAGAAATCTCGGTACAGCGGACAGAGCTCCAGCAGGATCTCATAGCGGCATGGAGAGTGCGATTGTGGCAACCCAGTGCTGGGCACGCCACAATTGCGGCGATAAGTCCCCTCTTTGAGGAGTGGCTAGAGAGGCGCCACGGCGCCCTCACCTTCCGCCTGACGCAGGTCCTCACCGGTCACGGTTGTTTCGGGAGGTTCCTGTTCAGGATAAGGCGGGAGGAAACGCCAGGGTGTCACCACTGTGTGGATCGCCTGGAGGACACGGTGTAGGTCTGCCCGGCTTGGGCGGGGCACCGCCGTGTCCTCGTGGCGGCGATCTCTCGCGTCCGGCCCTGGTCCAAGCCATGGTACGGAGCGAGAGTGCATGGAAGGCCGGCACCTCCTTCTGTAAAGCAGTAATGCTCGCGAAGGAGGAGGCGGAGCGCGTGAGGGAGAGGCAATCACTGCACCCTCACGTACCTAGTCGCCGCAGGAGACGCCCTGGACGGGAATCAACAGCCGACTCCCGGCCACCGTAGGCGCGAGCTTGCGGGCGGCGAGCAATGGGCAGCTCGCCGCCCGGTAAGGACCAGGCCCGGGTCGACGGCGCGTTGTGTTCCACGCGCGTCTCAAAGAGATGTCATCACGATCACGAACTGTCGGGGTCCGCTAGGGCCGATGCCGCCGGGGCTGCGGGTTGTTCGAAAGAGATACCGTGGCCCCTGGCACAGGCAACTGAAGGAACACGGGTGGGTTTTAGTCAGTAAAAGTCTGACACGCCCTTCCGCTCAGCCCAGAGCGGGAGAGGTCATTTGATGATTTCACACCAAAAAAAAAAGGCGTGATTGCGTAACACACAGACAGAGTTAATTTTTATAATATTAGTATGGATTTAGTCTTCAAAAGTCACTCAATCTGCCGAGCCATTTCCCAACTATGTTGGGGTCGGCTTCCAGCTTATCCGGATGCAGCTGAATACCAGTATTTTACATGGAGCGACTACCTATCTGACTTCCAAAACCCAGGAACTGGGTAATAGGCACAATACCCCTTGGTAAGTGACCCGTAATGATTGTCAAAGATCCAGGAATGATGGCCGAAACCAACGGCTTAACGTGCCTCGGAGGAGTCTCTATATGTAAAGATGATTACCCTCCACGGACCAACCCCGGTAAGCGTAGCTCCAAGCAAGAGTCCCTCACTTCAAGTCACTGCTTATAAAATTGTGATGTATTATTGTTTACTATTCCACCTCTATGGTCAAGGTCACACGCTGTGTGTAGATCAGGGGTACAGAGTACCTACTGTCGGAATATAAAAACGAAACATACAGTAGGACAACTCACAAGAAAGCTTTGGTTCGCTAGTGAGCATCGTATGAGGTCTACTGTACTTGTCTTTCTTAATTGCTGTAGATCAATTGTGATCAGATCGAGGGTTACATACGAAATGTGTGGTGTGTACTCACCTTGAACTGCTTGATGAGCTCTGCGCTCTTCACTCCACTGCTCATGTTGAATGATATATCCACCTGAGGAAGAAAGCATTGTTTTATATCCCATAAAGTTACTGGTCTTTTGGTCACAAATGATTGAAAGTAATCCCCAAAATGGGGTAAATAGGGGATGAAAGTTTGTACGTTCGTATTATTTCCCAATGGAAAATCCCATCGGGCACGTCGCTTGTAGATTGTAGAAGTCAGAAACATGACACACCGAGGTTGGTCGATGTGCTCTCTTGTTTTGTTCGTGACGGCGGCGGAGTGGCGACCATACCTTGACCTTTAGTTACCGTACCTTTGTTTTCGTATCGGTCCATTTATATGCAAATAAGCACTTGAACCCAAACAAAAATACAACGACCACGCCGCGCCGCATTGCATTCCAACTAATTTATTTTCTGTTGCTGCCATTTTCCATTACATTGTTTTAAAATTCCCGCCTCTTAAGAATGTTTATGTGACTTATATCCATAGTAACACATCAACTTATACAGCATTACATAATAATCATCCACACAAACCATCCACATTACGACAAGTGTTGCACTACCGGCACTCCAGAGCACGCCTCACTGATTACCTGAACATGTGAACATGTGCTCAGTAACCGAACTACACAATAATGTGATAATGATTATTAAACTTTATCATCACGTTGTGCAAGTCCTGATTTTTCAGTAGTTTTTTTCGTTGGGATGTTAATAAGTAAATTGCCTTGTATTCACAAGGGGACAAATGTCCCGCAACACTTTTAAGGCAGCGTCGGGCGATGTCGACCTACGTCACCAGACATCTTGTCTTCAAACTTTTTCATAGTTTTCGATGTCTCCAAAATTGCCGTGCGACATCGCTCGACTTTGTCCGACATCGTTAGCGGCACGTTCCACGACACGTTTGTCGTCTAGTGAATACGAGGCTTAAGGGCGCGTTCACATATACGTACGTTTTTACAGGATCCTTTTTAACGGATCCGTCGCTACTGGAGATAGTATTCACACAGGACTGATTTTAAGAGATCGGATCAGTATACTGGGGGTCTACTCGGAGGTTGTATCGGCCGAATGTTCGGCCGTTTCCTGCTACGAAGTTACTATTTGGTTCGGTCGGTTCCGATCCTACACACCTACACTCTTTCGAATATTGACTATGGTCCCGACCCAACTGAGCCGATCCGAACTTTTTTCGCGTTTTTCAATAATATTCGGTTCGGCCATGTGTCGGTCCGATCCGAACATTCGCACTTTGCACTTCGGAGTAGGCCCCCTGGATCCGAAATACTGTATTATGTGTGAACTGGCTCATAAAACTACATACGCTAATAACACATACGTTTCAACGGACCTGTAAAACGGATTGCTATTTTGTCGGATCGGTATTTTCTACTAGATCCGGAATACTGTATTATGTGTGAACTCGCTCATACAACTACATATGCTAATAACATACACGTTTTAACGGACCTGTAAAACGTACGTTAAATGTGAACGCGCCCTAAGATAGCAAAATATTGTTACCTTGACGTCAGAGTATTTGTCGGTCATCTTGACGATGGGCACGGTAGCCTTCTCCAGCACCTTGATGCTCTCCTTCTCGGCGATGTCCTGCACAACCAATTCGCGTTCCAGCGTCCACAGCGGCAGCTTCTCCCATTGACCTGGGACAATATACACGAGGATCATAAGTACGAGAGAACATAGGTACCAATAACACATAAATATCAACATCACTAAAACTTACATTAGACAGCATTTGTTCACAGAAAAAAATACTTAATGCTACAGGGTCTTTACTAAAGCTAGTTTTTGGGTTTCACAAATTCAATTTGACAGTTCATTCATTCAAATAGGCTTAAACTTCTTAGCGTGTCGATGGCAATCTAAATGGACTCGGCCCAGAACTCGGTTACGTGTTTGGCGCCTTCACTAGCGTGATATGGGGGCCTAATTGCCTCTAAAAGCTATTCATTTCCTGAATTCCCAGCAGATCATTACCAATTCCTCTATTTTCGTAAAATTTCATTTTTTTTCATATTCGGTGTAAACATTGCCGCATGAAAAAAATAAAAACCGTAATTTTATCGGTAAATTTTTCATTACACTTTTTATTAATCAAATTGGTTTTTTATTTTTTATTTCTAAAGTTTAAATGTTATTTCATTGTGATATGAATAAATTGCACACAGATCATATTATGATTTGTCAGTTTGTGACCATTTTACGATTTTTAATATGATTCATATTGTTATCCTATTATGATTCTGCCGAAGTGGCCTTTTTAGGCCCCCAGTTCCTGTAACGACAACCCAACACTACTTCCTTTTGTTTATATGCAAACTATGTTTTTTTTTCTCAAAAACAGTTAATAACAGTTCAATAACTACATAACAACCCTATGCTCACCAAATGTCACAGCAATAAGAAAACGAGTACCATACACATACTCGTAGCATGAACAAAAAGCTCAACCGTTACACTTCGGGTTAACGGTTCTATGACAACAAGAAGAAAAACTCGCGAATTCCGACCGCCGCCGCCGCTCCAAATACGTACAAAAACAGCATGAGTCACTGACATCAGCGGCTAAGTATGTCTGATTTGATAATAGCCTCAAATAAATCGATCACCGCGCGTCATGGCGCATAATCACATAGCTCCTATAGTGTGCACTACGCAGACGGGCGCGTTAAGAGCGTTACCATACATCGACCACCGCGTGACTGACTAAGGGGTGCTACATGTATTCGGGGCGGCACATTCGATTCGGTAGTACTAGTTAAACAAGAAAGCCGACCCGAAGCAATTACTACACATATTCAGATTTCAATAGCCGTTCGGGCGACCGGTATTGCCGGTCGTCAAACTTCGTTCGGTATTTACCCTCGCTGAATCATATTCGGGTCATTTGCAACACAATTTGTGCTAAGAACAGCGGCATGTTGTCGAACATATACCTATATAATACATTATATTCGGTTTTGTTAATATAATAATGCCGACCCGAATACCTATGTATGTGTGTAGCACCCCTGGCAAATACCTCCTCTGCTCTGACGTATCAGGAAATCTGTCTGACGATCGACCAGAGAGGCAATTCTCGTAATTTTAAGAACGTTCACAGTCTGATCTCAGTCTCAATCTGTCAAAAATGCCTCTAATTTCCCTACATTTTGACAAGTTTTTGACATTTGTTTGTCGCCGAGATGAGACTGCGACTAGATTTTGAAAGATTTAAATTACGAGAATTGGTCTTCTGATGTTTGTCTAACAAATAGGTAGGTTGAGTGATTGTTAAAGTGTTTCGAATCGAATGCATCTCTCACCGGTGTATTCATACTTCTTCGCAGACGTCAATGCTCAGCTGCCCCAGCAATCTCCATATTCATCGCGATCGCTTTACGACCGAATTCGGTCCCGAAATGACAGGTGAAATGTATGGAGTGACAGGACTTTGCGACCGAATTCGCTATGAATGTCGAGACTGCTGGGGCTGGTCCGTGTCGTAATGAAACAAGCGAACTCTTATCATTATCGCTACTTCTGTCAACATTGTTTACTCCAATATTAGTCTAAGATCCCACTATAAAACGACCTTCACCGAGCTGGTTAAAGGATGAAAAGTATTTTATATCCAATTAAATATGTCAATAAACGTAATATATTGCAAATGGGTTGCCTAACAACGGGTTACCTAACAACCCATTTGCAATATATTTATTGACATATTTAATTGGATATACTTACTTAAAATACT
Organism: Apamea sordens; assembly: GCA_945859715.1. Classification (NCBI taxonomy): domain Eukaryota; kingdom Metazoa; phylum Arthropoda; class Insecta; order Lepidoptera; family Noctuidae; genus Apamea; species Apamea sordens. The sequence goes on from OX244007.1 coordinate 17,972,365, forward strand.
TTTCATCCATTAACCAGTTCGGTGAAGGTCGTTTTATAGTGGGATCCTATACATACTATATTTAAAACCATCTTGTTTTAAAGTATTATGTTATGATGATGTGATGTTCCCCCGAAGACATGAATGGGTATCAACAGGGCCGCGCGGGTGACTCACGCGCCAGCGATGCGTGACATCGTAATGTGTGTCGTACGCACATCTACATAATGGGGCGGTGCGCGGTGCAAGCCCGCTGTTTCTCTTAGAAATTGTAAAGCTGCGACCAAATTGTTTACGCTTACGTTTCATCTTTTTCTGACACATCCAATCAGAACGGAAAGAACAGTAACTTTAAGATGCGGTTAATTTAATTGTTCATCTTGTTCTTTCAGAGGTTGACACCATTTTCCATCTGTTAGGGCAGACTGTAAGAAATGCCAACACCAAAGCTCTTTACAAAATAACGTGAATCAACGGGCTATTTATGATTCTGAAGAAGTACGAGGTAGACTCTAAACACCTTAAATTCAACCGAATCAATGTGCGTAAAAATGCCATTTCCCCCGATTTGATAACCACCGAGCCTCAAGCCTCTCTCGCAGTGCTCTGTCGGTGTAAACACGGCGCACGTGGTGGCATGCTGTCGTCATGCATGTCATTGGAGGCCTGCCATGCCGCATGTACTCGCAGCACTAATCGTTGCCGAAGCGGCTGCCAAACGCACCGCACCGGTTTGACTGACGACTGTTTGCAATTTGAGTGAACTTTGTGGAGTTAATGATCTCAAGGTAGTTCGGAGATCATTTTACACAAACACAAGTCAGACATGTGGAATCCATTTTTAGCCGACTTCAAAAAAGAGGGAGGTTCTCAATTAGGTAGTATTTTTTTATTCTAGATTGCAGCTTGTTGACATAAAGGTCACTGACGAATAATTCACATGAAAATCGCTCACCTAGTTGTGCTCGGAGCTCCGGAAACGAAATGTAGTAAACTAAAGAGGTAGTGGGCCGGGCATGTGTATCAAAAAGTCAAAAGAAAAAGGCGCGTCTGCTAAAGTAGACGAGCCCTTGAATACGAAAATTATCAATTTTATCAATTTTGTCATAATTCTGTGTTTCACTATTTCCAGTTTTAATTTTATTTAATTGAATATTTGCGCTTAGTACTTAGTAAGCTAATTTTCCGAATTTATTGTTTTGTGCATGATTGTGGTGTCTACCTATGTAATTGTTGCGCTGTAATTAAATTTTTTTGAGTGAATTATGTTGTTGTATCCAGTGTGAACAATTGTTGGTAGATCTAATAAATAAATAAATAAAATGGTGCGCAGCCATGAAGAACTGAACAAGAAGGTATACCACATGCCTACATTATAAGCAAATAAATGATTTCTGTTTCATGTAGAAAAGCGTCGCGTCGTGACGCTCGAGGAGGCCTTATAACTCCAGTTAGGTCTAAAAAACGTAGCCTTATTTTTATTGATTGGCTGCTCCTACCAAGAACTGTGCTGTATGTTCTCCCATTTAGTATGATAGCTGTACAGCAGAGTATCGAGTCCATATGTCCGCAGCCCAATGGTGCGAGGTCGCAGTGCGACTGGACGGCGCATATAAAAATAGCCCGCCGCGCGCCTACTGCCTCGACCAGTCATTGCTAACTCTGTCTACACTCTACACAATTCATCTGTATTGTCGTCTTTACGACACAGATCCTGTTCTTCCGTGTGTATCCTCAAGGTCAGGTGTGAGTGGATCGTCTAAATAAAGATATTATTGTCTCATTTTCTGTACCGTAAATAATTATTGGATTCATTATTTTTACGGCACAGCTCCTCGACAGACATGTCCATTAAAGCCATCTCAATACTTTTAATTAGATAATGTCATCGCTTTCTGTCGACACGCTCGCTCTCCCGAGTACTACATAAGGCGGCACGTGGGCGGAGTTCAACAAACTGCACTGTTAGTTGGTCCATCAGTCAGCTGATATCCACCTGTCATCCGCGTCTCTCCTCTACCTACGCGGTAGTTCCGCATTCCTGTCCGCACCTGGTTGTTATCGTATCAATCAGCTAGTTAACCTGTACACTGTGATAGTGGCTATGGCTACCAACAGCTCCTGTCGTGTTACTTGCAAGCACATGAAGTCGGTAAGACGTATAGACCTTTCAACTGATGCTTCAAGTATGTCTGTGCTTCAATTGCCTTTAAGTGTACCAGTTCAAATGCGCTAGGCATTCCGATGAGGAGTGGCAGCCAAGGTGATACTGCGAAATTATTGCTTAGATTGGTGTTAATCTGAAATTCTCAACTATGATAAGCTCTTGTTGCCGAGCCATTAAAACATCAAATCAGGAAAGCAATTCAATACCTCGCAACAAAACGTACTAGAATTTCTTTTACATAACCCTTTATGACGTTGTTCGACAAATTAGTCGCGGCGACTAGTCGCACGAACCATTCATCATGACGCGTGTTATCGCCGCAGATAACTATTTCTATGCCGACTGCGCGCTTGTTACCGATTACAGTGCCTTGTTATATGGATTCTCGACTTCGTCCGCTTTCCGGTGCTTGCACACGAATAAAAACATGATCGTCAGTTTCATGTGCTCCTACACTCATTTCTCGTAGAATGTTGTTTCGTGTATGTGCATACGTCGAGCGAGGCGCGAAGGTCGAGTGCTGTTTTCAGTGGAACTGATAAGGTTGCGAGTATCAATGTCAAGAGTGTGTGACCCTGTGCGTATTGAGGTCGCCAGTTATGTGCCCGAGGCGGGTGAACTTAGTCCAAATCTTTGATAAGCTTCTTTTAAAGGATACGTTTTAGAATTATCGTGATACACATTCTATTGATATTTTACAGAGAAAACTAGGAAACTTCCAAGGAACCAAGCATAGATTGCTAAAAAAGGGGTCAGCATTCTTAGAAATTAATGTCCATAAAGGCTCTCCGTCATCGGGAGCATTCGCTTGTAATGTAACAGTGAGCTAGGAGCACCCGTGATACAATTTGTGACATGAATTGATTCGACTGCAGGCGAATGCTCATCAGTCAGGGAGGCATTATTGTGACGTAATGCTCAAAATCGAATCTTGGATTGTTACATTTACACTTGTACACTAAAAACAGTGATATTCACAGTGCTAAAAGTTAAGTATCCCCCTCTAAGACCAAAAACCCAACGTAGCAAAGACACACAGGAAATAAATAATGGTACAGCCAAAAATAGCCGATATGAAAGTGCAGGCAATAAATCATACGCAGAAATAACAACCGGTATAACAATTAAAGAAACCCAACCAACAACACACCTACCTCAATCAAAGCCAAACCAGTCACCTGACATTAAGGAATTTATGCAGACACTCATGAACCAGATGATGCTAATAACTAAGATGCTGGGAGATCTCATGTCTATGCTTCCAAATTTAATGCACTAACATTATGCATCTGGAACGCAAATGGCCTGTCACAACACTCTGAGGAGTTAAAACTTTTTTTACACCAACATAATATTGATATTATGTTTATATCAGAAACGCATTTCACTTCTAGAAGCCATATGGAATTCCCTGGATATAAACTTTATCATACCACACACCCTGACGGGAAAGCACATGGTGGATCAGCTATAATAATCAGAAGCAAATTAAAACATTACGAATCAGTACCGTACTGCAAAGCATCAATTCAAGCAACAACTGTAATAGTTGAAGATTGGGTAAGCCCCATTACTGTGTCAGCTCTCTACTGCCCACCGAAACACATTTTTAAACAGGAGGAGTTCAGCGAGTACTTCAATTCTCTCGGCGATCGGTTCATAGCTGGTGGAGACTTCAATGCGAAGCATAGCTTTTGGGGCTCAAGATTGACTCTTCCCAGGGGCCGGGAGCTACTTAAATCTGTCGAAAAACTGAAAATGGAAATTATATCATCAGGTGAGCCCACATATTGGCCTACTGACAGAAAGAAAATACCTGACCTAATAGACTTCTGTGCCATTAAAGGTGTCTCGAAAGATTACTTCCAGTGCCAGAGCAGCTATGAGCTATCTTCTGACCATTCACCAGTCTTAGTCACATTATTTAGTAGTTTCAAAGAAACTGCAGGAACCTGCGTCCTTCACACCAAAAGGACAGATTGGGAAATCTTCAGGTCAATAGTCAATCATGCCCTGATGCCTACAGTCAGTTTAAAATCAGAAGATGATATAGTGGCAGCAATAGAATTCTTCAATAATTCAGTTCAAACTGCTGCCTGGCAATCTACTCCTACCAACAACTTAAAGAATAGCAAAAAATCTATATCCCAAACTATACTGGATAAAATAACCGAAAAAAGGAGACTAAGAAAGCAATGGCAACAATTTAGATGCCCTAACGATAAAAGTAAATTAAACCACGCTGTTAGGAAACTCAAAAAGCTTTTAGATGAGGACAGAAATAATAGTGTCCAGGCTTTCCTGAGCAACCTTGATGCTACTGCCGCTACAGACTACTCACTGTGGAAAGCTACCAAAAAACTAAAGCGACCTAAAACGCTGTCTCCCCCACTTCGGCAAGCCAACGGGTGCTGGGCTCGAAATGACGAAGAAAAATGCACAACATTTGCGGAACACTTAAAAGACGTATTTCAGCCTCACTCCTACGAAGGGCCCCCAGACCACAAAGAAGAAGTCCAGCGACAAGTTCAGCTGGATTGTGATTCATCCATGAGCCCCATCGCGATGTTTACAAAGCAGGAACTAATTAGAGTGATAAAAAACTTAAAACCTAAAAAAGCCCCTGGTTATGATTTGATAACTGGCATGATTTTGCAACAACTTCCAGATTCTGGCCTGACTTTCCTGTTGTCAATCTACAATGCTATGTCTAGACTATTCTTTTTTCCCCCTCAATGGAAAACAGCTAAGATCCTAATGGTTCCTAAACCAGGGAAACCTCTTGAAGACCCGAAGTCATACCGACCAATAAGCCTGCTTTCAATAGCGTCTAAAGTCTATGAAACACTCCTGTCAACACGCTTAATGCCTATAATTAAAGAAAGACATTTAATACCCGACCATCAATTTGGGTTCCGACAAAGACATGGCACAATAGACCAGGTCCACAGGCTTGTCAGTAAAATTCACAACACTTTCGAACATAAGGAATATTGTGCTGCTGCCTTCCTTGACATTTCTCAAGCATTCGATAGAGTTTGGCACGAAGGCCTCCTCTATAAAATCAAAAATAGCTTCCCAAGAAACATCTTCCTCATCTTGATGTCGTACTTGAGAGATAGATACTTCTTCGTGCAGAGTGGAGACGCATTATCAAAGCTGTATCCTATTGTTGCTGGGGTACCTCAGGGCAGTGTGCTGGGACCGATTTTGTACTTGATTCATACTGCGGACCTCCCAATATCAAATTTAGCGACTACAGGAACCTTCGCGGATGACACTGCTGTGTTGGCATCCCATTCTGACCATAGAGTAGCATCAGCTATGCTGCAGACCTGTTTGGACGACATAGCCCTCTGGCTCAAAAAGTGGAGGATAAAAGCAAACGAGACCAAGTCGGTAAATATCACATTTTCTAGGAGAAAGGATACATGCCCACCAGTACAGTTAAATAGAATACAAGTGCCTCAAGCTGAACATGTTAAATACCTAGGTTTATACCTTGATAGACGCCTTACTTGGAAAAAACACATCTTCACTAAACGGAAGCAACTTGGACTGACACTGAGAAAGTTCTACTGGTTTATTGGACGAAATTCACAATTACACCTGGAAAATAAAATCCTTTTATACAAAGCCATAATCAAGCCTATATGGACCTATGGCATCCAGCTATGGGGAACAGCATCACCCTCTAACATAGAAATCATACAGCGCTTTCAGAACAAGCTTCTGAGAACAATCACAAACGCCCCATGGTTTGTTCCAAATGAAGCTCTACACCACGATCTGAAGATACTTCCAGTCAAAGAGGAAATAAAAAGCTACATCAAGTCATACAAAGAAAGAATAACTCGTCACCCAAACATCTTGGCAAACCATCTCATGGATAAAAAAGGAATCCGCAGGCTAAAACACAAAATTCCACAAGGTTTTGTCGGACAATCTTAGCATTATGCTTTTTAAGTAAGAGGTTGTGTCATAGGACGCATACCAGGCAAGCCATCTAACACGCCATAGAAATTACTTAATGTCACTCCTAACGAATAGTGACAGATTGTAAGTGAAAAGAGACAAAAAAAAAAAAAAAATCACAGTGCTAACACTAGAAATAAGGACAAACTACTTGCTTTAATCTCATCAGTTGTTCGCAGTAGAGTTCAGAATCTGACCGGCGTTTGACCACGACCTTTTTCGCACGTTCTTGTCGTACGTGATCCACTTTTCATGACCAGTTATCAGCTTCTTCAAAAATGATTCGGTTTCATTACGTCGTAATAAAGAATCACAAATGAGTACACGGTTCATTAGGTTTCTTTCAGTGAGCTCGTGAGGTACCCCAATATCGAGCATTTTTGTGTGCCCAGTTCTTTTTTCAAATGCGCCAAAACTGTTTTGTGGTCAATTCCCAGTTCTTCAGCTACGTCGTAACTGCCGATCTTGCTCCACTTTTTCAAAAATGGCATCCATTTTATCCGTAATAGGGCGACCAGAGCGACGTGCATCTTTGACATAAAAATTTCCGGATTGAAAACGCTTAAACCAAATTTGTGCTACTCTCACAGACACTGCACTAGGTGAACTAGGTCCATAAATAATAACGCAATTTTTTTTCGCGTCTTGCGTCGCATTTTTATTTTTTACCTTTTTTGTAGTAAAATTTTAAAATGTATCGAATTTCTTCATTAGATTCACTCATCTTGACAGTACGAAAAACAAATGAAAATCACACATGTTCCTAATTTGAATTTGGAATTATGTTCTTTAAAATTTAAACTTTCAATGATACCAAAACCAGCCAGATACAAATAGTATAGCCAAAGAGATTTTATTACAAGTTCATACATGCGAAATAATGCGAAAAGACTTTTTCCCCAACCTAATATAATTATATGTATGCAAAATATTGGAAAACATTTTAAAAGAGTAATGGTGGAGTTCCTTGTCCATTCTTCTCTATACGAAAACTACCTTTTGGAAGGGGCGACTAGAATCAATTCTATTTTAATTAAATTTTTGACGTTCAAAAGTGCCTTGTATGTGCCTATTTGAAATAAATGATTTGACTTTGACTTAAACAGTAGGACCGCTATGAAGAATCCCTCGTTTAGTGCAATCACAACCCTAACCCACGTGAAGTGTCAATGCTTCACCCAATAGGCCTTTTTACGGCCACAAGCCAGAGATAGCTCCTCCTTATCTACCGTGTTCTTCAATGACAGTGTAGATCAACTCGGTCGACTGATAGTGCAGTAGTACGGTGTCCACGTCGGCAGCTCGTGGCGACTGCGCTTTCACGGCATGTCCACTATTGTGAGTAGTGAGGTAGTGACGCACTCACGATGTGTTTTGTAAACTGTGAACGCTTAGCGCACTAGGTGATTCAGTCAGGTGCACAAATCGAAGCGAGAAATAACTGACATTAACTTTGCTTAGTTGCAATTGGCACTAGACCAAACAAATACAAGGGTGCAGAAGTTACCTCGCTTATTGATGGGAATCAGAAGAAATAGTTTGGCAGAATCTGGCCGCCTGAACGGGTGCCCAGATGGCCTCTGATAAAGATCACAAGAATGTATGAATAGGGTTCATCGCACTAAAACTATAGGATCTGTTATTAGGTAAAGTATATCCCCTGGAATTCCACTCTAATTGAAGTTCCCAATGTATTCTCGCTGGGTGTTCACAAACAAATTAAGAGTGGTATTAGATGACACATTCGGCCACGCGGCGACCTCCCGCGCTCCGCCGACAACGCTAATGCCAAAATTGCACGCCACGCACCACAGGCACCACTTACTCAATCATTCCAACACATTCCTGGCGAAACATACGACAAACAACGAGATGCGAAGTGTCCATAAATCTACACTGCCTATTGCAATACACAGCAATAATATACAATGCAAAGATAGTTTTTTTCCAATGTTCAGCAGCTCCAACAATGTTTCCGAATGCTAATTAGTTTATGCGCCTCTGTGGAGCAGGACCAGCATTGAGCCAAGCATTTTTGTCAGCGATGTAATCCCATAACTTATATATGCTTGGCTAAGTAGTGTGCGTTTAATACAAGATTTAAATTTCGTTTCATTCAGTTGGAGTATGTGGGGAGGAATTTTATTGTAACATTTTAAACAGTACCCCATGAAGGATGAGTCTAGCCAGTCTGAAACCTGTTTGAACTAATTGGTCCCTATTTCTAGTCCTATAGTTGTGTCTGTCACCTCTTTTATTGAAAAGATTTAAAGTTTTTCTTACGTACATGATGTTTTCATAGATGTATTGACAAGGTACCGTCATGATGTTAATATCTTTAAACAGTTCCCTTAAAGAATCGCGCCTGCGGAGGTCATATATTGCTCTGATGGCTCTTTTCTGCAGAATAAAATGGACTCGATATCTGCAGCCCGTCCCCATAGTAAAATACCGTAAGACATGATACTATGAAAGTAACTGAAATAGACTAGCCTCGCGGTATCTACATTAGTAAATTGACGGATTTTTCTTACAGCATAAGCTGCTGAACTTAGCCGTCCTGCAAGAGATGTTAAATGAGGACCCCATTGCAGCCTTGAGTCGAGCGTGATCCCCAGGAAAACAGTTTTATCGACGAATTCTAGTTTCTCTTTGTTCAATACTCTGTCACAATCACTACTTTTAACATTTGGTAAAGCAAATCTTATGCATTTAGTTTTTTTTTCCCATTTAATACCAAATTATTAGCAGTGAACCAATTTTGTACCTGCAGTAGGGCGTTATTTACGTCGTCAAGATTTGATGCACGTCTATTTATCTTAAAAATTAAGGAAGTATCGTCAGCAAATAACACCATTTGTGGTTAGTTCTTTAATAAATGGGGTAGATCATTAATATATACTAATAAGAGGAAAGGACCTAAAATCGAGCCTTGTGGAACACCCATTTTTACTTTAAATGCAAGAGAATTGACACCATTTATTTGAACTTTTTGTTGTCTATCATTTAAATAAGATTTTACTAATCTGAGCGCAAGTTGACCTAGTCCGTAATGCTCAAGTTTAAAAAACCGGCCAAGTGCGAGTCGGACTCGCCCATGAAGGGTTCCGTTACGTTACGATTTATGACGTATTAAAAAAAAACTACTCACTAGATCTCGTTCAAACCAATTTTCGGTGGAAGTTTATATGGTAATGTACATCATATATTTTTTTTAGTTTTATCATTCTCTTATTTTAGAAGTTACAGGGGGGGGGGGGGGGGACATTTTACCACTTTGGAAGTGTCTCTCGCGCAAACTATTCAGTTTAGAAAAAAATGATATTAGAAACCTCAATATCATTTTTGAAGACCTATCCATAGATACCCCACATGTACGGGTTTGATGAAAAAAAAAATTTTGAGTTTCCTAAGTATGGGGACCCCCAAAATTTATTGTTTTTTTTTTTATTTTTGTGTGAAAATCTTAATGCGGTTCACAGAATACATCTACTTACCAAGTTTCAACAGTATAGCTCTTATAGTTTCGGAAAAAAGCGGCTGTGACATACGGACGGACAGACAGACAGACAGACAGACATGACGAATCCATAAGGGTTCCGTTGCCATTTGGCTACGGAACCCTAAAAAGTAAGGTTTCGTGATTGACGCAGTCAAATGCCTTGGAGAGGTCACAAAAGATTCCTATGGCATCTTGGGCCTCCTCCCACGCTGTAAATATGTGCTTTAATAAGGTGAAACCGGCGTCAGTAGTACAACGTCCTTTGGTGAAACCAAAGGACGTTGTACGACGTTTTATGTATCATGGCAATTAAGTGTTAGAAACCAATTGATTTTATAACTGCATAAATTGTACTGCAGACTAGTACAGACATACTGTAGTACAATATGCAGTTACAAAAACAATACACCGTCAGAGTATTCCAAACATGGCTTATCCTTGGCCAGGACATTCTGACTTATAATGTTTGATGCAACAACGATTGTTAAGGTGACGAGGACATCTGCACTCACGGTGTTAGGAACATTCGAGATAATGATCGCTAATGATGTCATTAACGTAAACATTGTGCGCTAAATGTGAAGTTACTTGTATCCCGAGTAACAGTATCGATCCGATTATGAACTAACACTGACAAGTCTAAAAACCGGGCTATGATCATCATCCTCCTGGCCTTATCCCAATTATCTTATTGGTTTTTGGTTAGCTTAGCGCAGCACGTCTTCTTCATTCATACAACTTTATTAGTAGTCATCTCTGAAGTCACCCTCTTTCCCTGCAAGCATTGATCAATTAAAAACTAGATGTGTCCTCTACTCAACATTATCAGCTATTGTTTCATCATCAGCTCGAAAATAAGGAACGTTTGAAGACTGTGACGTTTCGTTTACGACTCAACAACGTCTAAACTAACATCCGTCAAAAAGTAAGCATCCTTCACCAGTATTTAACGGCCGCGGGTCGCACATGTCATGTCTCATACATACGCACGTAGCACGTGTGTGCACTGTGGCGTGCGCGAAGATGAGGGAGCTCAAGTGGCGAATATTACTCCACAATGAGAGGGATGTACCGGAGACAGTGACCGTTGCACTTCTTTTCAAAGTACTCAGTGGGGTCCAGTTACTTGACTGGCGCGAAATAAGATGCTTATGATAATTGAATATGGCCTTCAACAATAGAATGAATTATATCTGGGTTTCACAAAATATTGTTGTTTAGATTATAAATATATATCAAACTGCGTTCCATTTTCGGCGTAATTTCTTTTACGTAATGCTCACTAATTAGTATTCGTTTTAATATGTTATCGGGTCATTTCAATGCACAGCCCCGCTGTCTTACAAAATATGAGATAAACTTAATAAACAGATTATATTGCGCACGCGAGTCACGATCACATTTTCGAGAATTTTATGGATTATACGATAAGTAAATTGTGTTTCCAAATAAAGATTATTTTCATACAAATCACCTGTGTAATCTTTTGATGCATATACGTCGTATTGTTGAATGAACTTGTTCTAGAAATTGCGATGGAAAACCCCAGACATCGTGTCATATTACATACCAGTACTTAAGAGCGACTTATTACTTAATTGGAGGGCAAACATATCAAGAATCTCGGATAAAGTTGAAAACATGTTTTAGACGAACAAGACCCTGAACTATAGGACATGATGTGTCTGTCCCCGCGGAGGTCCCGGTGCGGGGGACGCCGGGTGAGGGGCGTCGTTTAGCCGCGGCCTTGTGGTGGCTTTACGAGCGGAGTCTAGCCGGCTCTAATGTGTGCCCACTCAGCAGATACTGAGGAAGGGGCTCTAGGAATAGTTCGCGAATACGGGCTGACCTAGTAGAGAATGAGACCAATTACATCAACAGCAGCTGAATGATCGGTGGCGCCGCATATTTCTCATAATATTGAGGTGCACAATACCAGTAGTAGTTTTCTCCGCCGCGCGTACAAACAATAGCGAATTCATTCTTCGTTATAACTGATTCAATTTTATTGTTTTGGAGGAACATCTCCATAGTTGCCTGCGATACTCGTGAAGTCCAGCCCCAGCAGTCTCGACATTCATAGCGATCGCTTTACGACCGAATTCGGTCGCAAAGTTTTGAATTGACAGGTGAAATGTATGGAGTGACAGGACTTTGCGACCGAATTCGGTCGTAAAGCGATCGCTATGAATGTCGAGACAGCTGGGGCAGAGAACACATATACAAAAAAAAATTACATCAAATTTTGTAAACCCTTCGTCAGTACCTACTTTGTAACTCCTACGAAGAAATTCCGAGCATCGGGGATCTTTCAGAACTGTAGCACACATAGTAGCGAGCCTTCTGCGTGGCGTACTTAGTGTAAGTAGCTTACAGTCCGCACGTTTTGCCGCTAAAGTGTAGCGGCCTGCTTGTGTTCCGCCAACACCGTTATTAATTGATCGGGACAAGATGTGGCCTAACACTAGTTTAATGGGTGTTGCTAGGCGGCAGAGTGCCGATCACAGAATGCTTGTATCATACGGTTATAATTCGAGTGAGAGGCGAATGACAGTCAAGTCAATCGATATACAAGTTTTAAGGCTACGTCGCCGTCGTCGCGGTCACGTCTGTGATGTATGACCGTTATCAACACCCCTCTGAACCTCTTGTTCTGTCTGTTCAGAAATAAATGACATCACCGTCTCATGAACCTTTATATCTAGAGTTACGGAACCCTATCCCACCCTCGTAAGAATTTTATCAGCTATACACAGTATACACTCTAGTTCTAATAAAAGCCCGTCAGCATAGTATGTAGGTCGCCTGACTACTGAACACCATTTTTCGCTCAACGACACGCGAACTCGCGAAAAAAATAACACAATAAACCGCTTTGCTGTAAAACATTCGATTTAAGCCGGAGCGGTGATAAGATTACATTATGCAGATTATGTTGTTTCGCAATCGCTTATTAACGCACACACGTTTATTTAGATCACATTCAAGTGTTTATTACGGCTGATTGTCCTTGTATTTATCTCAAACCAACAAAACCGACACGCCTATAAACTGTGTGTCCGGGGTGTTTGTATGCGTCCATAACTCGACGGTGACGGTATTTACTGCCGATATAAAGGCCAACCCACAGCCACAGTATTACAATATTTCCCTACAGTAGCGCGACGAATGTACTCGCGCAGAGCAACGGAGGGGAACTCGCGGGGGTCGGGCGGCGCGGGCCGCGTACCGCAAACACGCTTAGTTTGCGGTACCGAGCGCGAAGGGCATTCAGTTTTGAACAATTCAAAACATTGAGCGTCTACATGAACCAAACTTGCAGCGAAATCGCAAAAATAGTGAACAAGGCGCAAATGCTATTCACGATGAATGACATAAATACCGCTGCCGTGACGTCTACTCTGATTATAAGTGACTTAAATCGAATATTGGAAATGCTGATCAATGCACTCGCCAACATTTACAGAATTACAGAGGACATTTAGATACCCATCTATTTCCGGCTAACCAACTGATCGAACAGCTAAACATAATATCCGGAAGGTTGCCACAGGGACTGTCGTTACCTGTAAAGAACATCCAAAGGGATTTGAAAATTATCTATGACGTCATCTATGTGAAGGCTCGAATTACAAACAACTACATGCTCTTTGAAATACATATCCCCTTGCTGAGCGATGAAGACTACAAGATATATTGAGTCATACCAATACCGCTCCTTAGACAAGGACATTTAAAACTCGTACAACCAAGTTCAAGCTTCATCGCAATCAACTTTGTAAAAAACTCTTACATAACAATGGAAGATGAAGACATGCGCCAATGTATTTCATACGGAGAAGACGAATTCATTTGTGTCTCACGAAATCCTGTCTACAACATGCACGATAACGACGCACCATGTGAGGCCCAAGTCTTCAACCAACAAGAGTCTTTATCATGCGTCCTTAATGCCATAACATGCAAAGAAACCTAGACAAAGCTTCACAAATCGAACATGTGGCTATTTACACTGTGCGGAAAACAGCTGATGCGCGTCATATGTAACGATCAAGTTACGCCAGCGGTCATTGACGGTACTAGAGTGATTTCATTGAAATCAAAGTGCTTACTAAAGAAAAAGGACGCCACGATATTTACACACAATCAGCTGGGAAGTAGTTTTAATATGGAATCAGAGATAGAAATACCAACCACAAATTCAACAATTAACAACATCTTTGACCTCGGCTGGAAGAATGCAAAATTAAATATAATAACAGAAAAAGAAGCGCCCTATTTTATTATACTTACATCTTCTATAATGGTGCGCACAAACTGTTCTGTGTATGGATGTAAATCGACATCGAAATCCTAGTAGATGAACACAAATGTTTATCAATGATTAACTACGCGTCAAATTATTCTGACGAACCAACAACAAGTAATTTTTACTTACGTAAACGTGCATACAATACTATGCATACCTTTGGTGGACTACAGATACCTCCAGCTGATTTCGTTGCATACTGTAGGTACTAAACTGCAAGCCTGTTTTAGACAGAATTTCCACTCGTTTGTTGGAAACAATATTTTAGATACATTATTTGAAATACTAAGTACCTACTGTAGAATTTAAATCACAGCCATGTTCAAGTTTTCCTCATTCTTTTCTTATCAGATTGTCCATCCGAATGCGAATACATCACGTAGGTACTTAGTTAAATTTTATAATAGACAATTAAGAACATCCAAAAATAAAGTGTCACGTAAATATTTAGCAGTGCAACATATGTAAATATATATTTATGAATAAATAATTACATTAGATTTAATAATCACAATTTTATGAATGTACATATGAATAAATGATTACATCATAATAGTAATAATCATAATTGTTTTATTTCCCATTTGGTGACAACCCTAGCATATTCGCATGTGACAGCGTAAATACCTACACTGCCCAAGTAACACAGTCATGCTGAATAAAGTTTGAGTAATAGCGATCCGCGAAACTATAAGCTGAAACTATTGTCTGGATAATGTCTGACTAAACGTCTATTCAGCTGTTAATCAAGCAATTTGGGCACAGTTTTAAATGCTTTAGTCTGTATAACAGCGATTTAAAGTCTGGGTAATAGCTTAGTAATGGCCCACTTAGCTTAGTAACATCTGAGAAAAAGCTGACATCTCTTTTATAGAGCTGTCATTTCATATTTATTCAGACAAATGCATATGGATATTGATATTCAGAAATTATTCAGGATTAAGTTCATTTGCGTAATATTTTTCAAACAAAATTAAGAGTTATGTTGTAAAGTAGAAAAAAAGTGGTGTTTAATCTTGCAATGCGTCTTTGTTCTGACACTTCATAATGTCGTTGCATTGAATAAAATCAATAAAGACGTGCACAGTGAAACTGAGAATTGGTAAGTAAACTTTATTATGTATTATTACCATGATACACGTAAATATTACTGCGCAAGTAGTTTTATCGTGAATAGCATATGAATTATCTCAACATTTTTCACGCGCCGCATAAGTAATCAAGTTTAGTGATAGTAAATAAGACATAAATAAAGACTTTTGTGTTGACAAAAATACTTAGGATAACACAGCTAATGCTTATCTTTCAAAAGTCATTAAATAAATTATAAATTGTATTTTTAACTGTAATTAATTACTAAAATGAGGCATTTGATATACATAATGATTCAATAGTTTACTTAAAAATAAGTTTTAATGGCGATTCATTATAAGCTGAATAAAAGCTCTCCACGCACTGCAGCTGTTTTACCTAACTCTGAATAAAAAGTCACGCCTTTCTAATTATTAAGCTTTTATTTGAGAAATAGTGATCTGGTAATACAAATATCTGAATAACACTTGAATACGTTACTAAATATGATGTAATACAGCTAATTAGGGTTCAAAATAAAATGCGATAGACCCAATTTTTCAGGAATACTTACCTACAATCGAGAGCAATGAATTAGGGTTATATAAAAATACCTGAAAGTCTCGGAAACTAAGAATGCTAACTTAATGAAATAAATTGTGATTAGTAGACAAACTTCTTAGCAATCAACTGACCCCCCATTTGCTCAAATGGTTGAGATTTTTTTTACTGACAAATCGTACGATTTTCATATTTTTCTAGTTTATGGAAGATTTCGTTGAGAATTCAATTTCTCATTTTCATATTTTTCTAGTTTTCGATAGATTTTTTATAGGTATTTAAATAAAATATAAAAGAATTAGGTAAAAAAATCTCAACAATTTATGCAAAGCTAATAAATTGCTATAACTGACTACCTACCTATACGTAGTATAAATTTATTTAATACTTCAAGCACATAAATGTACAGAGGCGGACAAAATTATTAGTCAGTTGCGATTATTCACAGAAACGAAGCGTAACGCGGACGGCTGCGAGTGCGCGGCGTGTGTTAAACTCGCGAGAAGATAGTTTTGAAACGGGTTTTTTATAGTTTTTTTGTTTTTAATTATCATGAAACCTGTTGTTTGTGTTCCTAACATAAAGCGAAATGTCTTGCAGGAAAATGCCGTTTAAGATAGTGTCCAGGTCTACACGTCGAAGGGGCAGCTGGTGAACTGCTCATGAGCCGCTAGTTGGCTGGTTGATTATATTGAAATTATTGAAATTGTTAAAAATAACTGAAACTACATATTTTTACTTACCTTTAATAAATGCTCTTGTTGGAGAGTCACAAATGAAGCATCTTATTTTTATACTTATTGTGCGTGTTATACCTTCTTCGGATATTTGAATTCCATTTTTAAGAATATAATCAATTTCTCGCAAGGGAATCAAAACTTACTGGGTACTTCCCGTGAACTCAGAATCTTGAAATTTGGTACGAAGCAACGTCTTATAGCACAGATAAGAGAAAAATTGCAAAACCGTAAATTTGTAGTTACATACCTAAAAATTTGTACGGAACCCTCGGTGCGCGAGTCCGACTCGCACTTGACCTGTTTTTTTATCAATCTGTTTACATCAAACCCGCAGTACAACAATACACAACGACAAACAATGTTTTAAACGTCCTAATTCAATTACTACTCAGAAAAACTCTGTATAACTTGTTTAGAATGGTACTTTTACAAGTAATTGCGGAATAAGAATACATCATTCAACTTCCATCTGTGTTAGTTAGCTATAAACCATGACTTTATTTCTAATATACAGAAATAAGCTCTATATAGAACCCAGAAAACATTTTTATACAGTAGTTGAATAATTGATAAAATATGGAACCTTATGTGACTTGAAGACAAAATAAAAGCGGTTATTCAAAATCAAGCTTTTTAATAGAAATTAACTACACCATTATTCAGAAGACTTACTATTTTGCAGCATATAGTGGTTCCATAAGCAATAGGCTGAGTAAAGTTTGTATATTAGTATTAGATAACTACGTTTATTCAGCTACTTATACTATTATACAGATAAATGCTGTCCCAGGCACTCTTTTTCAAATTAAAGTCATCTGTAATGCTTTAGGCTTAATAACGTCTGTGTTATATGCGGTATAGAAGTTATTACTAAGCTTTAAGAAAAATAGTCAACTTAATACAACTTTTACTAAGCTAAAAGAGTTATAAAGGCCAAAAGAGAATATTATTCAGAATTTGGCTCTTTCAATATCCACTTACTCACACGTTTTGTAACTTATAGCTGTAAACATTTGCGAATTGCTATTACTCAAACTTTATTCAGCATGTCTGTGTTACTTGGGTGGCGGCGGCATCGCGCGACATCAAAGGCGTTGCGCTACTGTAGGGAAATATTGTGATACTGTGCCACAGCCATTTGTCGTGTAGTTCTCGTCGCGTCGTCCCAGGCTAGATTCAAGTCTATTGGAACAGTAAAGCCAATAGCGCGTTTCTTAACCCCAAACCCCGAGCAGGGACATGTTCCTGAGGAGCGGCATGGGCACCGTGTTTATTACGGCGTCGGGCATGTATCCCCAGGGAGCGTTCATTGGAGCAGTTTATGTTACAGAATTATATCCATTTTCGAGCTGGTGTTATAATTATACATATTATTATAAGACGAGTGAAAAAAATAAGCAATTAACATATCGGTGCAGCTGTCAGACGGCGCCGGTACAGAGTACACTACAAAGTTTCGATTTTTATGTATTAGGCGTAAGTTGATTTTTCATTTTATTTGGTGTGTATTTGCAAACCACTATTGTATTGGGGTCATCCTGTAAAGATAGTGTGTGTAAGTTTAATCTATACTTATAATAAATCTGTAGAAGTGAAAATTCTGTACATTGAAAATATCAAAAAAATAAATGGCAGGGGGTGTTACTAGACCGACACCGAACCCAAAAATGTGATTTAAAAAATTTTTGTCTGTTTGTTCAGGCATCACGCAAAAACTACCGGTTCGATTACGATGAAACTTGGTATAATTATTCTTTAATATCCTGGGCACCACACTGGGTACTTTTTATCCCGGAAAAGTATATACAATAAAAACAAACTTAATTTTACCCGATTACTGTACCAACCGCAAATAATAAGTTTGTCGTAGGTTACGTCACGTCACCCGCAGTATTATCTGTGCGACTTTTTTATTCCTTTTAGTTTTTAGAGTTATTTAGGTTTAATTTTATAAGTCGTAGGTATAGATTTTAATGTTAAAGTATAGGTAGTATATTTGATAGTGTACGTAGTGACCGTAGGTTATTTTATAATACTATTAGGTAGGATTAGTCATTTGTATATTAGTTTTTAGGGATTTTGCTTATTTATTGAGTTTAGATTAGTTATCATCAGAAATAGGTTTATTTAGGTAGGTAGGTATTTTATTTTCTGTTATTGAGTTTTTTTTTTTAATTAGGTAGGTACTTATATAAAGATATCATATAGGTACCCTCTTAATCACCACTAATGAGACACAATTGGTTTTCTATTGTAATTAGCCACAAAGGGCCCGCGAGATAGATGGCATCCTGGGGAAGCACATACATTTTATCCTGTTAGCACGTTCCCGTGGGATAATTTCCGACATCCACGCGGGCGAAGCCGCGGGCAGAAGCTAGTAATAAATAAATACATTATCACCTAATAGTCGTCACAAGCGCCTGATCGAGTGTGAGACATCGCAACAATCTTGCCACTCCTTGAGAGTACTTCCACTTGGTATTGATATCATTATTTGTTTTGGACATGAGTCCTGGATGCATTGAGTACTTCTTGTCTTCTACTTAGGATCTACGTCACAAAGCTGCACAGCCGGTTATTTCGAAACGCCAGAGAAGGAAATACAGTTTGAGCAATATTTTACTGCAGCCTATGAAGTTTGAGCAATATTTTCCTGCCCTCCTAGCCTATGATGATCACGTTCCATCCCAAATCCCCAAAATTAAAAATAAAAAAAATAAAAAATTTAAAAACCCCCTGACACAAAATAAAAATAGAATGAACGTGAAACCCTATAAAAAGAAAAAAATAACCTTGAAATTATTTTATGACCCTACGTAATTATACTGTATGAAATTTTTTGATTAAATGTTGTCGCGCCGTGGGACCGGCTCTAATTATTTATTTATTTAATCAAAAAATTTCATACGTACAATCGAATAACCTTTTTATTAGTTTACATGTTATATGTGTGGGTGAAGTCACAGTTATGCACATAAACACCAAATTAAACGAGGTAGCTCTGTGTTTAGTAGTGTGCGTATGGCACGATAATAATCATTCATTGATGTTACTGAATGAGATACAATATTTCGCATAATATTACTATAGCGACCTTGGTGCAATGGCTATCGTCTTTGGCAGGTCAGTGAACGAGAAGTCGTAAGTTCAAACCATGTGTGCAGCAAATGTCTTTTTCTTTTTGTATTCTTTATTTTGTTTAAACATTACTTAAAAGTTGAATTTAATAACGATTTGATCCCATTCAATCGATCTAAAGCATCGATGTAATAAAACATCGTACAACTGAATTATTGACATACCGTGTTCGATATAATAAAAATCGAATTAACAACTTTCGAATACACGTAGGCAACCCAAAATTAACTTGGTCTAGCCCATTTTTGTCCCATTATGGCACGGGCCTTTAGATAGATTATAGAAAAGCCTTCGAATAACGTAAATAAAAATAGATAATAATAAAATAGATTATTAATTTTACTAATGTCAGTGTATATTTAAAACATAAGTATTTTAACTTGTATACGCAAGTATTGTATATAAGTAATACACTCTCAGCGCCATACACATGGTTTTTCTATTCTAGAACAACAGGCGGTGCGGGCGGCGCGCGGGCCATGCAAAATGTCTTTTACACCACGCTAGATTTTGTGTAACTTTTGCAGCACGCCATGTGGGCGGCCGGCGAGACACGCAACACGTTGTTAAGTTTACCAGCAGGCCGTGTGGTCTGCTGTGATCCCACAAATTAATTTATTTTTATAGAGCTTGGCTTGCTAGATAAGGATTCGATGTCGTCTGTTTTAAATTGTTGAGTGAAAGAGCAACCAATGAAAACAAAAATCGATGAAAATCGGACTATATTTATAGATTTATGAAGTTCAAAGTCGAGTAAGAAAAACTAGTCATTTTTATTGAGTATCTTGTCACAAAGAAAAATGAAATCAAACAAAAGAAATTATTTTGACAAAAAACAAAACAAGAGAAATTATATGAAAATATAATCAAAGAAAACACGAAAGAAAAAAAAGAAAAAGAAGAAAAGAAGAAGAAGAGAAGAAAATTAAGCTTTAATTTCTATTTACGATAATTTGAATTTCTCCGTAACATTGACCACAAACACTAGGTTGAGTCGGACATTTTAGACACCCGGTATTCACTTTTTTTGTTCGGTCTCTGGCGTCCTTTGCAAATAGTCTCCAGCAACTTGGTTCCTCACATAAAGTTAGACTGCGGCTGCGTCTACGCTGGCGCCGCCTCCCGGGGCTCGTTCAGAGGTAAACAAAGACAAACATGATTGTCGATTCAGACCCGGATCGATCGTAAAAGGACGGTGGTTGATAATCAGAGTCACTAGAATTCGACATTTTCTAAACACGCGCGCGAAGTCTGTGCGAAATTGGCGCGAAAAACTTTTACAGCAGGCCATGTGGGCGGCGCGCGAGCAACTGACCTAATTACACGTATGGTCTGCCCTTACAAATATTTACAAGCTACAACAAGTACTATTGTCATAGAATGTGGCGCGCTAGTTGTGGTACGCGGGCAGCCCACATGGCCTGCCAGTAAAAATTGAAAAATCTATTGTGGCTTGCTGCACTGAAATTTATGTGGGCGGCAGGCGGACCACATGGCAGAGAGAGTGTTAATCTATCTATATATATAAAATTCAAAGTCCTGTCTGACTGACTGATAGATCAACGCACAGCCTAAACCGCTGGTCCTAGAGACATGAAATTTGGAGGGTGTGTTTTTCGTGAAGAGTAGGCATCCACTAAGAAAGGATTTTTTGAAATTCCACCCCTAAGAGGGTGAAAAGGGGGGAATTCGTTTGTATGAAAAATCTTATTCCTTGAGTTAATAAACTTGAAACTTGGCACGAATACTTATCTAAATAAATTATGAAGATTGTCATTTTTTTTTCTTCTAAAATACCCCCTAATAAGGGATTGGGGGGTTTCAAAGTTTGTATGGAAGAATTTTAGCGCGCAGTCCGATTTACTCGAAACTCAGTATTTATACCTAATATTGAAAGTAAAGAATAATGTGTATCAGGGTTTTTTGAAAATCTACCCCTGACGGGTTGAAATGGGGTAGTCAATTTTTCAGGGGAGGATTTTACTGCATGGCTTGATTAACTCGAAAAATAGTATTAATAATCTTTGAGTCAAGTTATGAATACATCCCAAACGATTTTTTTTATATTCCCCCCTTGTGGGGGTGAAAAGCGGGGATACAGTTTATAAGAAAAATCTTCTTTATTAGGTTAATAAACTTGAAACTTTTCAAGAATACTCGCCTAAGTGAGTAATAAATTTTATCCTTATAAGTGTTTCAAAACTACCCCTCAATGGGGGATATAAGGGTGTTGAAGTTTGCGTGGAATAATTTGAATGCGCGGTCCGATTAACTCGAAACTCAGTGTTTATACTTAAGACCAAAAATAAAGAGTAACATGTATCAGGGTTTTTCGAAAATCTACTCCTTAACGGGTTGAAAGGGGTAGTTAATTTTACAAGGGAGGATTATAATGCGTGGCTTGATTAATTCGAAAATTGGTATAAATAATCTTTGAATCAAGTTATGAATAATCCCAAACGATTATTCAAAATTCCACCCCTGTGGGGGTGAAAAACGGGGGATACAGTTTATATGAAAAATCTTATTCATTTAATTAATAAACTTGAAACTTGGTAAGAATACTTGCCTATTGCCTAAGTAAGTAATAAAGTTTATCATTATAAGATTTTCAAAACTACCCCTCAAAGGGGGATATAGGGGTGTTGAAGTTTGTGTGGAATAATTTGAATGCGCGGTCCGATTAACTCGAAACTCAGTGTTTATACTTAAGACCAAAAATAAAGTGTAACATGTATCAGGGTTTTTCGTAAATCTACCCCTAACGGGTTGAAAAGGACGGTTTGACGGCACGGTTGGCGCAGTGGTTAAGCGATTGACTGCTGCGCTGCGTGTCGCGGGTTCGATTCCCGCACGGAACAAATATTTGTATGACCTACATGTATTTGTTCCGAGTCTGGGTGTTTTTCTATCTATAATATGTATGTATTTACAAAAAAAATATGTATATAAGTAGTTTATCAGCCATCTTGTTACCATAACACAAGCATTAGGTTGCTTAGCTTGGGACTAGATGGCGCTGTGTGTGAAATGTCCAGGGATATTATTATTTTATTATTATTATTATTATTTTTCAAAATTCCAGCCCTGTGGGGGTAAGCGTGGGATACAGTTTAAATGAAAAATCTTATTCATTTAGTTAAAACTTGAAATTTGCCTAAGTAAGTAATAGAAAGTTTATCATTATAAGTTTTTCATAACTACCCCTCAAAGGGGGATATAGGGGTGTTAAGTTTGTGTGGAAGAAATTGAATGCGCGGTCCGAATAACTCGACACTCAGTATTGATACTTTTGACAGAAAATAATTAATAATAAGTATGTAAAGTTGTCGAAAATTTACCACTGACGGGACAAAAAGGGGTAATTCAGTTTTTAAGGGGAGGATTTGAACTTGAAATTGTATGTTACATTTTCACGCCTAAACCACTGAACTTTTGATTTGGCATAGATAGATGGCATCCTGGGGAAGCACATACATTTTATCCTGTTAGCACGTTCCCGTGGGATAATTTCCGACATCCACGCGGGCGAAGCCGCGGGCAGAAGCTAGTCTATATATATAATTCAAAGTCCTGACTGACTGATAGATCAACGCACAGCCTAAATCGCTGGTCCTAGAGACATGAAATTTGGAGGGTGTGTTCTTCGTGAAGAGTAGGCATCCACTAAGAAAGGATTTTTCGAAATTCCACCCCTAAGAGGGTGAAAAGGGGGGAATTAGTTTGTATGAAAAATCTTATTTCTTGAGTTAATAAACTTGAAACTTGGCACGAATACTTATCTAAATAAATTATGAAGATTGTTCTACCCCCTAATAAGGGATTCGGGGGTTTCAAAGTTTGTATGGAAGAATTTTAGCGCGCAGTCCGATTTACTCGAAACTTAGTATTTATACCTAATGGTGAAAGTAAAGAATAATGTGTATCAGGGTTTTTTGAAAATCTATCCCTGACGGGGTGAAATGGGGTAGTCAATTTTTCAGGGGAGGATTTTACTGCATGGCTTGATTAACTCGAAAATTAGTATAAATAATGTTTGAGTCAAGTTATGAATACATCCCAAACGAGTTTTTTAAATTCCACCCCTGTGGGGGTGAAAAGCGGGGAATACAGTTTATATGAAAATCTTATTCATTTAGTTATTAAACTTGAAACTTGGCAAGAATACTTGCCTAAGTAAGTAATAAAGTTTATCATTATAAGTTTTTCAAAACTACCCCTCAAAGGGGGATAAAGGGGTGTTAAGTTTGTGTGAAAGAAATTGAATGCGCGGTCCGAGTAACTCGAAACTCAGTATTGATACTTTTGACAGAAAATTATTAATAATAAGTATGTAAAGTTGTCGAAAATTTACCACAGACGGGACAAAAAGGAGTAATTCAGTTTTTAAGGGGAGGATTTGAACTTGAAACTGTGTTACATTTTCACGCCTAAACCACTGAACTTCTGATTCGGCATAGAGATAGATGGCATCCTGGGGAAGGAAGCACATGCATTTTATCCTGTAAGCACGTTCCCGTGGGATAATTTCCGACATCCACGCGGGCGAAGCCGCGGGCAGAAGCTAGTTTGATATATATGTCGGAGACGGTTGTAAAATTAAATTTGTGGGTAGTCAACAGAATGTGTTATGATTTGTGTTTATTATTAATTTCAATGATTTTTACTATCAATTATTGTCTTATAAATCGAAACAATTTATTGAGTAGTCGGTGTACGCCCTAATTGATTTTTGGCAACTTATTTCGATAAATTGTACCCGTTGACTTTATTCATAACAACGGATGATATTGTTACGCGCCACAATTAATGCCTGATACATGGTGACATTAGTTACCACTGGCGCCATCTATTGTGGATTGGCAGAACTAACTGGCGCCATCTATTATGGAATAGTAGAACTAATAGTCACGCTATCCGTCAGCGCCATCTATTGACGAGTAGATATGTCGAAGCTAGAACTAACTAGAACTATCGACATCTGGTCAGTCGGGGCCGGTATGTACCCGAACATTCTAGATGTTTCTACGATAGAAGGTTCTGGAACTATCTGCGGCACTATATAAGGCCGGGATTAGCCTCGAGCAATCAATATCTACTTCGACATAGCGAAAGCTTTTGACAAAGTCTGGCACAATGGCTTACTATACAAGCTATACCAAGTCGGAGTGCCGGATAGGCTCGTTCTCATCCTTCGATACTACCTGTCAAATCGTACCTTTCGCTACAAAATCGAAGGAGCGCTCTCCCCTCCTCATCCCATACGCGCAGGAGTCCCCCAGGGCTCTGTGCTTGCCCCACTCATTTTCACGCTGTTTACTAGTGACATCCCTAGAAGCAGCAAAACCCACCTGGCCCTGTTCGCAGACGACACGGCCATCTATTTCACTGGTCGCAGTCACACCCAACTTCGGCTCCGCCTCCAAACCGCAGTCAATGAGCTGGCTGCATGGTTTAGGAAATGGCGTATTGAAGTCAATCCTAACAAGAGCCAAGCCGTCCTCTACTCGAAACCCAGATAACCCCCCCCCCCCCCCCCCCACCTATCACCATGTTCGGCAAGCCAATCCCTTGGGCGAAGCAAGCCAAATTATCTAGGTGTTATCCTCGACAGAAACCTTACCTTCTCAGAGCACATAAAGACGGTCCGCTCGCGAGCCGCTTACGCTCTCGGTTGCCTCCACTCCGTTTTCAATGCACGCAGTAAGCTGTCACTTAAGTGCAAAATGCGCTTGTACACAGCGTGTATTCGTCCAATAATGACATACGCTTGTGTAGTCTTCGCACACACAAAGCCCCGTCATATCCATAGGATGCAGACCCTTCAAAACCGCATCCTCCGAAAGGCCACCAACTCCCCTTGGTTCGTTTGAAATGAGATCCTCCACCTAGACCTCAAAATGCCCACCATCCAGCAGTTCATGAAACGCCTTTCAAAGCGTTTCTTTGACACAGCCGCTAAACATCGCAACCCTCTGGTTGTCGCGGCCGCTAATTACACTCCTTCCAAAATTAGCAAACTTCGCCGGCCAAGGCACGTTCTCACTGACCCTGACGACCCCACAACGCTCCTTCAAGAGAGCAATAGGGAAACCAGTACAAAATACAAAACTAAAAATCCGACATTCCGACCTCGCCGCCGAGGTCCATCGCGTAACCCCCAAGTAGAGTCACCCGCCCGATCCTTCTTAAGTGAAGTGCCAACTCGCGCGGTAGCTGTGCTAAATGTAAATGTAAATTCATGACTGTGACCTCTGAGTTTGTTTCGGCCTTTCTTCTCAGAGATAGTCCTAGGAAACGCCGTGCTCATCAAAGCACTAATAATAAAAATTCGATCCAGCCGAATCCCTTTTGCTGCCCTCTCTCAGTGACACCCTAAGCCGAGGTTCGTTCCCCACAGGGGGAGCCCTTAGCGTGTAGTCACTTAAATAAATTTTTGTAATAAGCCCTGGCTGGAGGCTTTAAGTTATCTTAAGGCAACCACAGGATAGTCCTGTTAAGTAGTCACGACCTCTCAAGGTCAACTACGAGATGCCATAGTAAAAAAAAAAAAAAAAAAAAAGCGAGCAATCAGACTTAGTTCTGCGACACGAGCGAATACATCGAAAGCGATCTTCAAGTGCGACTTAAGAGCGATTGTGTTTTATAATTAGTGTGTTGTGAGTTGTTATTAGTGTTGTTTAAATTAAAGTGTAACTTTTGGTAATTTTTATCGGCATTTTTATTGTCACGAACCCAAAGCTCGTAACAATATGTTACTTTGTTTTTAAAATGATTTACTTTGTGAAATCACCATTGTTTATTTATGACAATTATTCTTGTATTATTTGATTACTTTATAATGTAAGTCTTATTCGATTTAGCGTATTTTAGTGTTTTGTATCAAGTAAACTCTTGACGTGCGTCATTGGACAGAATTGTCGATCATCCTATAAAAGAGCGTGCACTCGTTTTGCTAGTCAGTCGGTCTTCGGATTCGACTCAATACAGAGCACCTGCTCGCGACAAAACTGTCGGTTTACCTGGTACAGCGCTGCTGTATATTTACGTAGCTGTGTTGGCTTGCTAGATAGCGAGTAGATACACTTTGTGTTAGGTGGCTTGGCCGCTATTTATTTATTTATTTATCCATTTATTTCAGGCAACAAGGCCCATACAAACACATAGAATACAATATTAATATAACTTAAAAATATACTATAGATACATACAACATTCTAATATTACATTATGAACTAACTAACACGAAGTGTCTGCGTCGTGTTTCGCTGACTGGTGTCATGTAGCCGGCCACGAAACCGGCGGTACACAACACCCTTCGGCCAGAACTCTTCCTTGAGGAACTTCTCGAGATGATGTGTCGGCACACGCACAACGAACGACGACCCTAAAGGGTTTGTTCGATTAACGGTTTTTAATATTTACCCATTATTGTGTCTTTTGTATACCTAGTGTATTTTTTTGTGTACTGTAATTTTTATTACAGTTCTCTGTAACTGTTTAGACTGTTCTGTTTATCCCAGTAACATGGGAACTCCAAAGCCTGACGATATATACCGCTCGGCACTCCTGATCCTACATATTATATAATATGTCGGAGCGTCAACGCACACATCGCGTATCTAACCTCAATATAAATTAACGCCATCTATCTTCCTCTAAAGGAATGTTACTAAGAAACTAAGTCGAATAATAATAATACTTGATTCAGAAAGCGGTACTTCTGGGCACGGCTCGCATTGTCAGGAGGTTCCTCTCTCTGGAGCCCTGACCACCGGTAGCTTGGACCCTGTTCCCGATACCGGTGGGCTACTATTTTTTATATTTTTAAATGTTTTTATACTTTTTATATTCTAATATTTAAAAATATAATTTATATGATTACAATGAAATAAAGGAGATAATAATAACTTTATTTCGGGTGGCATAGATAGACCCATAGAAACCTTAAACTGGTACACATTACATAAACTTTTATAATTTGCCATGACAGTTCATTTAGGAACGTCAAGTAATAACTTGGGGATGGTTAGTGTGCAGTAATGGCAATACCGAATGCAGACCGAATTAGTTTTTGAACGATGGTAGACTGACAGTTAGGTTGGCTAACCTGGAAGAAAGGTGGGAACTGAACTGGGACGATGGAGCGCGCACGTTTTGGTGGAACCAGCGGATGGAGTGGTTGGCTGTTACTCCGCACTAAACTTCCCGCGTTCCTAATTTATAATCTATCTAGACCTTAGGCATTCTAGATTATTTTGTGTTCTGAGATTGTGAATAGTAATTACAAGTGTAAACCAAAGTTTGGCGATTATTATTTCGGAACTCCAATGATGTATCAACCCCCTGATGACGGTTCTCCGTCATATATAAGTATATTATTTATATTATACTTATATACACACACACTTATTATATACACAGTATATAAATATAGTAGGTATATAATTATATTTATTTGTTATAATAATAGCTATTATTATAGGTAAGTATGTTAAATACTGTTTTGTTTTGTATCCACAGAGGAGAACCGTGCAGTCATGGGTCCTCCGATACGCGGAGTCAGGAGACGTAGAACATCTTCGACGTGGGCCAAAACTAAAGGCAAATTCATTGGCTCGACACCACGACTTCGTGGCAAGGCAGACCTGATTGACGTTCACCACGATAGCATAGGAAAATTTTGTAAATTAATTATTGAATAGTATTCGCACAAGACCTAATATGACTTGCCAATTTTGTTAATTTTTATACCTATTTAACGTTAATTATTTTTTAATTATTATCTTATGTAAAACAAATATTTAATCTAAGTTTAATTTAATTTATTTATCTGTTTCTTTTTTTTCTAATTTTATTTTATTACCAATCAATATAATTACATTTAATTCGATTATCTTGATTTGTTTGTTCAATTTCTAGATCTGTGCTTTGTTTTACACTAATTTTATCATTAATAATTCACAATTAATTGCAATAATGAAAATGTACAGACGCCAGCAGGTCAAGCTACCCGAATCTGTCAAATTTTCCCAATCAACCTTGAACCTTAATGCTTTAGCGATAAAGTCGAAAATCTATTAAAGAAATTTGACAGATTGTAGTAGCGTGATGTGCTGGCGTCTGTACATATAATGTAATGATATAAGGTAATATAAATAAAATAGTGCATGTGGTGTTAGCCTGTAAGTAATTGTTGCACTTACAAATGTATGTGTGCTTTTAAAAGAAATGTATCGTGTAAACAATTGTAGGCTAACCTAAGTAAATAAAAGGCTCAAGGCTGATCCCTTCTTGTCCTCCCGCGTAACAGCAACAGCACACGATGTGTGCTTACAAACTGTGAGAAATCACCTACAATCAGCTGGTTTACGATGCAGCAAGCCAGCGCGGAAGATGTTGCTGTCCACTGCGCACCGACAAAACCGACTACAGTTTGCTAGGTCATACACTAATTTTGATTGGGCGAACAATATGGTGAGAGAAAACGAAGGTTTGCCGACTCATTATTAGTCGAATTTATTTTTATTAGTAGACGACTATGACCCTTTTTTATGCAAATAATGTTCATATTTGTTAAGCGAATGTGAACAAATACAAACCTTAGCATTATTTAGGTATACTGCCGTAATCCTCTTTAAATTTTTAAACAACAACTCGTATTATTGAGTCTGGTGAAGTGATGTTATTGTTATGCCGTTAGAAGTTGTCATGATTTCTTACTATCTAACATGTTGATTCAGTTCACCTCTAATTTTACTTTGTTTCAATTTGTTTAGCTACCTACTTTGACAAACTATTTACCTACGTCCATCCTTAACCAACAAACAACTTTGTCTTAGTCAATAAAAACTGATAAACAACTGTGTTTTACTCATTTGAACGTCTAGTATGGATAGCTAAAGAATATTATATTATTATTATGTTTAAAACCAGGTTTACATCAAATCATTGTATCGGCCACACATGTTTTTTTGGAACGAAGTTCCTTATCGCGCGTTGCGAAAGGGGGCTAGACGGAAATAATTAAGACCAAAAGTTGGAACGACACTTTTTGCTATAGTTGTAAGCCGTGCGGCGTGCGCGTGTTTCTCTCTCTCTCTCTCTCTCTCTCTCTCTTATAGAAAGCAAGCCAGTATACTTCGTTCCATCCGGGTGTCCCTTGACACCTCTCAAGTTTTTTACAGCCCACACCAAATTGAACCTTAAAACAACCATTGTAAAGAAGGCATATTGGAAGAAACGATACAGATCATTATTGTTAATGACCCAAGCGAAAAGGTCGCTCATTCCAACCAATATCAATGTTTTTATGTACTTAATAAAAAAATGTTTTTATTGGTTTTATTTAATTAACTTTCTAGTTTTTTGCTTGAGTGATTTTTTTGACCACAAAATTAATTTAACAAAAAACAAAAAGTAAAAAGCAGCAAAACAAAATTCCTCAATTGGGATCGAACTCATCATCTAGCTTACATCAGTAGCTATCGCAGGCGCTTACACCACTTAGCTATGGGAACCTTGATAAATCAGACTAAAATATGGGCACATATTCCTTAATTGTGTACCCGTTTATTTTATCTTTAACCGCGTGTGTATATTACGTATACCCACACAATAATAATGACAGTCACCGATGTATGCGCTATGTAAACGAATTAAATGGGCCCACTGTACTTACGTAGGATCATAATTTCAAGGTTATTTTTTTCTTTTTATAGGGTTCACGTTCATTCTATTGTTATTATTTTGTGTCGGGGTTTTTTTTTTTTCGTTAGCGTATACTGTCCCTCTGCTGGGCAAAGGCTTCCCCTTTTTGCTTCCAAACCTCCCATCTAGGGCGATCTCTGGCTATGTAGGCCCTGCAATTTTTAATTAAATTTTTTGTTTCATGCTTTTTGTAAGCTTATTTTTTTTATTTTTTTTTTATTGAGTTTCTTTTATTTTCTTGTTTTAAGATTCCGGTAATTTGGTGTTTAATCAGGTTTTTTGAAATTCGCCATTTTATGGTGGCGGCCATCTTGGATTTGAAATTTTTCATAGTGTATAGTATTCTACTAATCAAGCCCTTTCATTTCATACCCATATTGAGGGAGTTGTGAAAAAATATGTAATCCGCCATTTTGTGGCGACGGCCATCTTGGACCGATTTTCAACATAGCTAAGAACACTCCCGACAAATTCACCTTTCAAACAAAATCAAAATCGGTCCATCCATTAGGGAGCTACGATGCCACAGACAGACAGCCATACATACATCATACACACACCCCCACACACACCCCGACACGTCAAACTTATAACACCCCGTCGTTTTTGCATCGGGGGTTAAAAATGATGGTCGCCGATTCTAGCTTAAGACCACAACACAAAATCTTAAAATATCCAAGCTAATATTATAAATGCGAAATTAACTCTTGTCTTTCTGACTCTGGTCTGTCCGTTTTCACGTCTTTACGGTTGAACGGATTTCAGTGAATTTGGTACTTAGGTGATCTGGCATAATTTTTATCTCGGGAGTACGTTCCCGTGGGATAATTTCCGAACTCCAAATGCTAGTTAATTATAAAGACTCACCAATAACAACGAGATCAATGTCGCTGGTGGGCAGGTAAAGGCCGGTACGGAAGGACCCGAACACCTCGACGCGCGCCTGCGGCCACAGCGACATAATGGCGCTGCGGATGCGGTTCACCACGGTGGAGCGCACCAGGTGCTCTGTCTCCGTCGGAGACATGTACTGGTAAAACTGCTCGATCTCCTCGTGCAGTCTGAAATACACAACAACACATTTTAGTCAAAGCCCAACAACGCAGAACAGTTTTGTTTTTGGTTTCATCATTTTTAGATGTCTTTTGTTCAGAAACCTACTGTTTACAGTATTTTCATTGCAATTGACATTTTTCATTGCAATCATCCCATTGACCAATAGATTTTTTGGCTACGACTTGAATTATAATAAGAAAGAGTTCTCTGTTGTCTGTGTAATTGAAATTATTAGTAGTATTAATAAGGTAACCCAAAATAGAAGCTTCACTACCTATGCAACATGGAGTTTTATGAAAATCCACGCCACTAGTTGGCACGTCTTTGACAGAGGTCTTTCATTTCGACCATGAATAGAATAAGTAAAGTCCGGCGTTTCAAAATTTGCGAAAGATGTAAACAACAATGGCCGCTAGAAATTGTTAATGATTTTAGTGATGTGGTGGTATGAATTTTGAGTTTTGGTGCAACCGATGTTACGATTTTTTTTAGTAATGTTTCATCAGAATTTTTTATATTGAGATATCTTCATAAGTTGTTTGATTTGATTTGAAAATCGTAAAAAGGAACCAGATATTAATACAATTCTATTTTGCACTGGTTGCAAAACGCGTAGTTACAAACTGTAATCGAAATAAATTGATGAATATTACCTCAGATGTCAAACATACTGTAAGCAATTACAAAATAAATCAAGATATTTCAATGTGAATTTAAGATTTTATTAGTACGCAACTTGACTAGTAACAGTAATTTAGTTCAATAAAACATAATAGGTACCGGAGGTATTTAAATATTATGTTATGATTAAAATACGTAGTAATTAACTTGAATCCAAATAGAAAGCATAAGTTATTAATATAATAAATAGTTACCATTTTATATAAATTAAACGTCCGTCTATTGACTTAAAATTCGCGCGCTTTGCCCCACTTTTTGTAACGTGGACGCGGAGCTGTTAAGTAAAATCGAATACGGTCTGCTGGGCAGTATATTTCAAGACTTTCGAGCAAGTGTAATACTATCTGTGTATCTGACTAGGTGTATTCTAAAGTGTTGATGATTAAAAGGATTTACCACAGTTTAAGTGCCTTTTCTTTCAGTTCAGAAGTGGGATATTTCACGTAAGTGTATTTGCCTTAACTAAATGTATTCTGTTACTTTTCAAATTACATAGTGATATTTTGTCTGGGAAAAATTATTCCCAAAGGACCGTATAGCGGTATCTTATTTTTATGTTGAACGTATTTGAATGTTAGTTACCGTACCTGACAGTAAAATCTTCTGTTAGTGGAATCATACTAGATATTTCATACTTGATTCATTTGTATTGCGATTATCTGTGCTTTTATGATGTTAACGGTCGTTGCGGTTTGAAAAAACAAAATACAAATAAAATAGAAAATACATTAAATACGCCATTGCCAGTTTTATACTTGGTGATTGTAACACTAAAATATAGAAGTACCTCCATGATCTATGATTCATGTTTTGCTGTAATCTTTATTTTTTTAAAGTATATAAATAGCCAGTTAGATGGTATAAAAGGATAGCTGTGTCCGTATATTGTTTTTGTTTGACCAGGTCTATAAATGAATGACGATCGTGATGGAAGTTTTGTTCAACCGCCGCGAACCCCATCACCAGTGTTGGACCGGCAGAGCCGCAGGCGGAACCGGGGGCCAAGCCCCAAGCGGAGCAGGAACCAGAGCCGCAGCCAGTGCAGCAGACAGAGCCGCAGCCACGGCCACAAGCGCAGTCGTGTATGGAGCTCTGGTCACCGGATTCGACGGCTCGAGACGCCGCCGCCGGAAAGGATTGCAACGCATCGGAGTCGCAGCCCAACCAGGGTGATCCCTGGTTCACAGGAGAAGCGGCACGGCCAAGATTGCAGATCAAGGTCAAGATGCAGCAGCAGCAATACACGAAATCACCAGCGAAGCGGGGATCCACGTCGCCGACGAGATACCCGTTCGCCGAGCAAAAGAACCAGTGCACGTGAGTCGTTTCCTACAACTGATGTGTTTTCTAAATTTGCCAATTTTCTTGATAAAATCTCGAGTAGGGGTAGTGAGAGAATAAGTAATTTTAATGTAGTTCCTGAGTTCGACCCTTCTTCAAAAAATCAGAACATAAATAATTGGATACATAAAGTCAATGAAATAGCAACCATATATAGTTGGACTGACCGACAAATCATACATAATACTATACCTAAACTTACTGGTAATGCAAAGCGGTGGTACGAGGGTCTTACAACCGTCAATTATAGCTGGGTTGAGTGGCAAGAAAAGCTCAAAGCAGCTTTTCCGTCCGATGAAAATTATGGCCAAATGCTTACGGATATGTTGGACAAAAGAGCGAAGTTTGGGGAATCCTTAGAGGATTATTATTACGATAAAATGGCATTACTTAACAGGTGCCAAATTGAGGGCAAAAGAGCGGTAGAGTGCGTGATCTTTGGCATAGACGATAGGGCCATTAGGATAGGAGCGGAAGCAGCTCAATTTGATAACCCTGACAAACTTTTGGCATACTTGCGCAATGCAAAAAGTATAGCCAAAAGAAATGATAATACTCAAAGATCTTATAAGAAATTTCCGACTAAAGATAAAGCACCTGTTAATAATAAGTCAAATACAATTAAGTGCTTTAATTGCAAGGAAGAAGGCCATATTATTAGCAAGTGTACAAAACCATTAAAGAAATGTACAAATTGTTCTATAATTGGTCACGATTCCAATGAATGTTATCGTAAAAAGGAAGACGCAAAATCTGTTTTAGAAATTTCAATTACCAAACCTAAAACTAATGATAAGTATATACAAACGGTTTTTATCAACGGTCACAAAAAAGTAGGTTATTTAGATGCAGGTAGCGAATGTACGCTCATTAGAAACGCCGATGCTGTAGAAGTATTAGGTAAATGGGATAGAACTTATTCAGTAGCAATGACGGGATTTGGTGGAGCGGTAGTTCATGCGAGAGGTCGGTGTCCAGTAGTTTTGGAAATTCAAGGTGTCATTGTCGAATTAGATGTTATTGTTGTACCTGATCATTTTTTGAAGTACCCGTTGTTGGTTGGTCAGTCATTTACCGAAGCATTGGGGGTTAAAATCTTAAAAACCGATTATGAATTAATAATCTCCCGTGAATTTCCAGACACTATTGGCATGGTTAAACTATTTTCAAAAGAGTCTTGTTCAATTCTACCCGGATGTGCCTATGTAGAGGTCGACTCGTCTCCGAACATAACGGGTTCCATATTGGTATACGGTAGTTATAGGTCCATCCCTAATTTAGAACATAGTATAGAAGAGGGTGTTTACTCAATTGAAAATGGCAAAGGTATACTATTAGTCGATAATATTTCCTCAAACGTTATAACTTTTAATAAAGACCAGTTGATAGCTAGAGGGCAATTTTTACAAATTAAAATTATAAGTTGTCCTACTATAAATAAGATCGATGTTGCAAGTCCTTTGGAACCATTTCATTTAGATGACTTGTCTCTGGATGATAGCTTAAACCGGGATCAGAAATTGCAACTATTGGATGTTTTAAATCGTTACCGAACTTGTTTTGCTACTAAATTGACAGAGTTAGGCTGTACTAATGTAGAGACAATGAACATTGATCTAATGGACCCCCAACCAGTAGTTTACAGGCCTTATAGGTTGTCACATAAAGAAAAACAAGAGGTTAGGGGTATGACCGATGAATTACTACAATGTGGTATCATAAGAGAATCTTGTTCGCCATTTGCAAGTCCAATTATTTTAGTTAAAAAAAAGAACGGCGAGAAGCGTCTCTGTATAGATTACAGGGCTTTAAATCGGAAAACTGTAAAACAACACTACCCTTTGCCTAGGATAGAGGATCAGATGGAAAGATTAGCGGGGTATAGGCTATATACGACTTTAGATCTAGCGTCAGGATATTACCAAATAGCATTAGCTGAAAACGACAAACAAAAAACTGCTTTTGTCACACCAGAAGGGCAATTCGAATTTAATAGGATGCCGTTTGGTCTGACAAATGCACCAGCGGTGTTTCAAAGAACTATCAATAAAGTTCTTGGTAACTTAAGATTTGACACGGTTGTCGTATACATGGATGACGTTCTTGTGCCTTCAGTTTCGTTTGAGGATGGTCTTAAAATACTAGAATCGGTATTTGATAAAATTAGAAATGCAGGTCTTACATTGAAACTCTCGAAATGCAACTTCTTCCATTCAAAAATCGAATTTCTTGGTTTCGAAGTTTCGGGGAATGGTATAAAACCGGGGAAGTGTAAAATAGACGCGGTTGATAAATTTCCTACCCCTAAAGATGTCCATAATGTTAGGCAATTCTTAGGCTTGGCTAGTTTTTTTAGGCGCTTTATTAAAAACTTTGCGATAATAGCTCGACCATTGACTCAATTGCTAAAAAAAAATGTTTCTTGGACTTGGGGCAAAGAAGAAGAGACCGCATTCACTCAGTTAAAAGCGAAGTTAGTATCTCGACCAATCTTGACTTTGTACAATCCTAGTGCTGCTACCGAGTTGCATACGGATGCCAGTAAACACGGTGTAGGTGGTATGCTTTTACAGAAACAGGATGATCAAGCTATGAAACCAGTCGCTTATTTTAGTAGGCGTACCTCACCGGAAGAGCAACACTTTTCATCATATGAACTAGAAACCTTGGCGGTTGTAAATAGTTTAACTAAATTTCGATGTTACTTAATAGGGTTAGAATTCACTATTGTTACTGATTGTAACTCTTTACGTGCCACTTTTACTAAAAGGGATATGATACCGCGTGTTGCTCGCTGGTGGAGTATGATCCAGGAATTTGATTTTAATATAATCTATAAGCCAGGGACTTCTATGACGCACGTAGACGCATTAAGTAGGAACCCCTTGCAAGAAAATACTTCCAGTACCGACCCTGTTGATTTAAATGTTTTCCATATTACTGTAGATTGGTTAGCCACGGTTCAAATGAATGATGATGAGACGCAAAGGATTAAACGGGTTTTAGAGGATAAAGAATCAAACAAAATTAATTATACAAAACAAAATTTTATTTTAAAAAGTGGAGTAGTTTACAAAATAACGGACGATGGACTTAGATGGTATGTGCCAAAAGGTGTCAGATGGCAAGTGTTACGTGCTTGTCATGATGATATAGGTCATTTTTCTTATGAGAAGACCTTAGACAAAATTAGAACAACTTACTGGTTTCCAAAAATAAACAAAATTGTTAAAAAATATTGTCAAGCGTGTATTCAATGCGCTCACGGTAAGGTACCGGCTGGAAAAAGGTCCGGGTTTTTACATCCAATACCGAAGATATCTGAACCTTTCCACACCATACATGCAGACCACCTAGGTCCATTCAATGAGAGTAAAAGGAAAAATAAATACATATTAGCCATTATTGAAGCGTTCACAAAATTCATTATCCTTAAGCCTGTTAAAAATACGAAAACCCACTCAACTATTTCAGTTTTTAAAGAATATTTTAGTTTGTTCGGTGTACCTTCTCGAATAATAACAGATAGAGGCGCTACTTTCACGAGCTCAAAGTTTAGACAGTTTTTGTCAGAAAAAGTGTGAAACATATTTTAAACGCGGTCGCTACTCCTCGCGCAAACGGTCAGGTAGAGCGTTATAATAGGACGGTATTAGATTCATTAAGAGCCATGACCTTCGGAAAAGACGAAAAACTTTGGGATGAGTATTTGCTACAAGTACAATGGGGTTTAAATAATACCATCAATAAAGCAGTAGGTAAAACCCCTGCTCAATTATTATTTGGGTTGCGTCTAAAAGGGTTGTCTGAGAGTGGACTGGCTTTACCAGTTCAGGAAAATGATACTAATATCAGTAACATAAAAGATATTAGAAACGAAGCACTAGACAAAATGGTACGTACTCAGCAAAAGCAAAAGCAAATCTTTGATAAGGCTAGAATTCCCCCGCGTCAGTTTGATTTAGGACAGCTGGTTAGGGTAGAAAGAGAAGTAGGTCAGAAAGGGAAGAGTAAGAAATTAGTTCCAAAATGTCTAGGCCCTTACCGCATTACCAAAATATTACAGAATGACAGATACGAAGTAGAGGACACGCCTATCACAAAAAAAAAGGGTAAACAAAAATATGTAGGAATTTTTTCGGTAGATAAAATTTACCCTTGGCTTGTGTACCAGTCGGTTGACGAGAGTAATGAAGACGATGATGATAATCATTCAGATATGGATACAGACCACTAAATTGTGGAAGTATTTAAATGAATTAGTTATGTTGAACACTTTATGAATATTAGTGTATTTTTTATACATAGAAGGCCAGTTTCGTTAATAGTATGTAGTTGCGAATAGTATAGCTTAGTTAATCAGATAGTATAGTAGTAGAGGTAAACGCCTTTAAGAGGCTACAATCTTCCTTTATGGTTAGTATGGTAGTATGGTAGAACGGTAGTATGGTAGAATGGCAGTATGGTAGTATGGTGAAAAACCACTAGTTGGTGAGATTCGACTGACACGATATTATTATAGTGTGGTAGGATGATAGTATTGTGGTAATATGGCTCCAGTAGTGAAATGGAACGAGTGTCTATTGTGAATTAAGATTACCGGAAAGGAATTGAATTTGGTTCTATTTTTAGAAAATAATGTGAATAATGTGAAAATATGTACTTAGTCGATTGTTATTGACAGATTTGTTATAAATGGATTTTGATGATAATATTCATTATTATTAAATTTTTGATACTTAGTATTTAAGAATTATTGTTATTATTTTTTTTTTGCTTTATTTTATTTAGTACTCATTTTGTAATTAACTAAATTTATTACATTATGTAAGCCAATTGGTTGTATTTTGTGTGTATATTTTGTTACAAAATGTTTGCACTTATTTACTTTTTTTATATATACTTCGCGAGGGCGCGACTTATAGGTCAGGATGGACGAATGTAAGCAATTACAAAATAAATCAAGATATTTCAATGTGAATTTAAGATTTTATTAGTACGCAACTTGACTAGTAACAGTAATTTAGTTCAATAAAACATAATAGGTACCGGAGGTATTTAAATATTATGTTATGATTAAAATACGTAGTAATTAACTTGAATCCAAATAGAAAGCATAAGTTATTAATATAATAAATAGTTACCATTTTATATAAATTAAACGTCCGTCTATTGACTTAAAATTCGCGCGCTTTGCCCCACTTTTTGTAACGTGGACGCGGAGCTGTTAAGTAAAATCGAATACGGTCTGCTGGGCAGTATATTTCAAGACTTTCGAGCAAGTGTAATACTATCTGTGTATCTGACTAGGTGTATTCTAAAGTGTTGATGATTAAAAGGATTTACCACAGTTTAAGTGCCTTTTCTTTCAATACCATGCTGCACAATATACAGGTTGGGTAAAAAATAGTGGATCAAACGAAACAGGGCGATAGTTAGGGTTATTTGCAGTAAAAAATATCTTTGTGGCAGAGCACTCACTTGATCTCCTTATAAGTTATGACTATTTGAGTATTTTTTGAGAAAAATACAAAAATTCGTGATAAATAGGCAATTAGAGTAAAATGGGTACCTATTTTAAAACAATAAATGGTGTTTTGTAGCTTCTAGGAAATGTATCATCACTACAAATGTGCTTTTATGATAGTAGGTGCCATGGTTTAAGAGTATTGGCACTTTTTTCAATATATTTTAAGTTTCACATAAAATTATTTGTAACTTTAAAACCTTACTTTAAAAAAAATGTACTACCATAAAATTACCCTGTATTAAAAGAACTTGCCTATTTAATGAAGATTAAAACGAGGTGTAACACATAGCTGTTTGTAGCTTCATTATTTTTTATGTTAACTTTTTCATAGGAAGGTCTAAATTAAAGTAATTCAGAGGATAGTCAAACACCAGAGGGGCAATTCTCGTAATTTTAAGAACGTTCACAGTCTGATCTCAGTCTCGATCTGTCAAAAAATACTTCTAATCCCTATATTTTGACAAGTTTTTGACGTTTGTTTGTCGCCGAGATGAGACTGCGACTAGATTTCGAACATTTTAAATTACGAGAATTGGCCTTCAGTTATCTGACTGTAGTGTTTTATTTCATGAGTCGTTTATTTCACTAAAAAGTTAGTTCGGACCCTTGCCTTGGCTACGTTTGGCAGTGTTTACAGAAAGATCCCAGCGCACTGTGTTTCGTCCAGAACAAGCTAGCTGGACAAAATCAACATTAAGATTTCCTAGAAACATTAGTGGGGGTAAGTAGGGTATTAGTTGGTAATTACACCAACAATAATTGTTTTGGCATAAGTCATACAAAACTTCGTTAATGAGGGTAAGTATATAAGACAATTGGGTCAAATGCATAATATTATTTGCATTTTTGCTACTGACACGATTGCATCTCCCGAGGTTAGTTTAGTAGTTGTGGTAAATTTTAGTGATGGATTCTACTTTTAAGGGTGAGTACATTATTTTATTTAGTTACAATAAAATAATATTCATACTAAATTAGAATCTGAGCGTCGCAAATCCGGAAACTGAGTTTTTTTTTCAACTAATTATTTAAATTCAAAAGACTAACTAAAAATCCCCTGGTATCCCCGGTCTGTATTTTTTTCAGTTGATAGACACATGCTTCCAAATTATAATGAGGCCTTCTTTTTTTGCACGTTTTTTGCTCAAAAGCTGAAAAGCTGTTTTTTTTTTCAGTATACAAACAAATATATATAGATAGTCAAAACACCAGAAAGCCAATTCTCGTAATTTAAAACGTTCAAAATCTAGTCGCAGTCTCATCTCGGCGACAAACAAATGTCAAAAGCTTGTCAAAATGTAGGGAAATTTGACGAATTTTTGACAGATTGAGACTGAGATCAGACCGTGAACGTCATTAAATTTACCAGAATTGCCCCTCAGTTATCTGACTAAAACACTACGTTTTATTTCATGAATCCTTTATTTCACTAAAAAAAACAACCGACTTCCAAAAAGGACACTACAAAGTGAAAAATAACTAATTTCGGAAGTCGGTGTCGTTGGGTTCGCATTTTCGTTGTTTGCCACAGACTTCCGAAATTAAAGTTATTTTTCACTTTGTAGTGTCGTTTTTGGAAGTCGGTTGTTTTTTTTTTAAGTTTTTTTTTTCACTTTTTAGTTGTACCTACCTACCTACCCCACACAAATTCGTATATACTTACAAGATTAGAGCCTCTAATCTTGTAAGTATATACGAACTAGCTTCTGCCCGCGGCTTCGCCCGCGTGGATGTTTTCAGTACTGAATTGATGCCGACTCTTGACCAATAGATGGCGCTGTATGTCCGGTTTTATTTTTATTTTATTTTATTTTTTGTAATAAAAACTATCCTATGTCCATTCTCAAGTTCCAAACTATGTCTGTACCAAATTTCACACAAATCGGTTCAGTAGTTTAGGCGTGAAGCAAAGACAGACAGACAGAGTTACTTTCGCATTTATAATATTAGTTTGGATTTGTGTCAAAGTTGTTAGTACCCCAATAACAACTTTGACAGAAATGAGGGTGTACCGTAGTATACTAATAATAATATCCCTGAACATTTCACACAGCACCATCTAGTTCCAAGCTAAGCAACCTAATGCTTGTGTTATGGTAACAAGATGGCTGATAAACTACTTATACACATTTTTTTTTGTTGTAAATACATACATATTATAGATAGAAAAACACCCAGACTCGGAACAAATACATGAAGGTCATACAAATATTTGTTCCGTGCGGGAATCGAACCCGCGACACGCAGCACAGCAGTCAATCGCTTAACCACTGCGCCAACCCATCTGCATACTAACACATCTGCGTACCCTTTTATAGCGTACAGGCGAGACGTTATGTTATGTGATTGCGTAAACAATACATACATAAGCGATAGCAGCAATAGCCGTTGATTTGCTGGCATTTATTGAAGAGTTCCGTTGTCTGTCTCCGAAACTCATCATCAGATCTTGTCGAAATTTCCATGGGACCACTTCAGAAGTATCTCCTTTCGAACAAAAAAATAATTTTGAAAATCGGTCCACAATTGGCGGAGTAATCGCGTAACAAAGACACAAAAAAAAAACATACCGTTGAATTGAAAACCTCCTCCTTTTTTTAAGTCGGTTAAAAAGTTAGTTCGGACCCTTGGTTACGTTTGGCGGCATTGCTAGGTTTCTAACAAATCATAAACAATACTTTCTTAGTGAAAACATTCCAATAAATGCGACCGAGTAGCTTGCGCGCGTGTTATGATCCTAAGTGTGAAAAGGACACAGATATGTTTTACAAAGAGCTGATGTGAAATAATAAATAATTGGCGTGTGACTACCTAAACCAATCGATTTAAGCTACTTAGATACCGCTGCACTGTGTTTCGTCCAGAACAAGCTAGCTGGAACAAATATTTTTTAATGGATATAGGTTTAAAAGCCTCTGCTAGATACTAATATAAATGATTTCATTATTTAAAATAGTTTGAAACATAAAAAATAGGGGCCCGAAAATAAAATGCATTAATTAAAAATAATGGTGTTTATGGCACGATTCATCAGAAATATCAATTAAATAAAGGGTATTTAAAGCGAATCTATACATAATATATATATAACATTCAAAGTCCTGACTGATAGATCAATCCAATAAGAAAGGATTTTTCGAAATTCCACCCCTGAGAGGGTGAAAAGGGGGGAATTCGTTTGTATGAAAAGTCTCTTTTTCCTTGAGTTAATAAACTTGAAACTTGGCACGAATACTTATCTAAATAAATTATGAAGATTGTGTTTTTTTTTTCTTCTAAACTACCCCCTAATAAGGGATTGGGGGGTTTCAAAGTTTGTATAGAAGAATTTTAGCGCGCAGTCCGATTTACTCGAAACTCAGTATTTATACCTAACTAAATATGACGGGCTGAAAAGGGGTAGTTAATTTTACAAGGGAGGATTATAATGCGTGGCTTGATTAACTCGAAAATTGGTATAAATAATCTTTGAATCAAGTTATGAATAATCCCAAACAATTTTTCAAAATTCCACCCCTGTGGGGGAGAAAAGCGGGGGATACAGTTTATATGAAAAATCTTATTCATTTAGTTAATAAACTTGAAACTTGGCAAGAATACTTGCTTATGTAAGTAATAAAGTTTATCATTATAAGTTTTTCAAGAACCCTTCAAAGGGGGATATAGGGGTGTTAAGTTTGTGTGGAAGAAATTGAATGCGCGGTCCGAGTAACTCGAAACTCAGTATTGATACTTTTGACAGAAAATAATCAATAATAAGTATGTAAAGTTGTCGAAAATTTACCACTGACGGGACAAAAAGGGGTAATTCAGTTTTTAAGGGGAGGGTTTGAACTGTATGTTACATTTTCAGGCCTAAACCACTGAACTTCTGATTTGGCATAGAGATAGATGGCATCCTGGTGAAGCACATACATTTTATCCTGTTAGCACGTTCCCTTGGGATAATTTCCGACATCCACGCGGGCGAAGCCGCGGTCAGAAGCTAGTTACATTATATAACGATTAAACTAATATTATAAGAATAAATAAAACTAATTTATATACAACTTTAATTTTTGAGACTGTAGAACTGCTAACTGAAAAAAAATTAAAAACAGCTTTTCAGCTTTTGAGCAAAAACCGTGCAAAAAAAGAAGGCCTCATTATAATTTGGAAGCATATGTCTTTCAACTGAAAAAAATACAGACCGGGGATACCAGGGGATTTTTAGTTACAGTCTTTGAATTTGAATAATTAGTTGAAAAAAAAAAACTCAATTTCCGGATTTGCGACGCTCAGATTCTAATTTAGTATGAATATTATTTTATTCTAACTAAATAATGATAATAATGTACTCACCCTTAAAAGTAGAATCCATCACTAAAATTTACCACAACTACTAAACTAACCTCGGGAGATGTGTGAATCGTGTCAGTAGCAAAAATGCAAATAATATTATGCATTTGACCCAATTGTCTTATATACTTACCCTCATTAACGATGTTTTGTATGGCTTATGCCAAAACAATTATTGTTGGTATAATTACCAACTAATACCCTACTTACCCCCACTGATGTTTCTAGGAAATCTTAAATGTTGTTTTTGTCCAGCTAGCTTGTTCTGGACGAAACACAGTGCGCTGGGATCTTTCTGTAAAAACTGCCAAACGTAGCCAGGGCAAGGGTCCGAACTAACTTTTTAGTGAAATAAACGACTCATGAAATAAAACACTACAGTCAGATAACTGAAGGCCAATTCTCGTAATTTAAAATGTTCGAAATCTAGTCGCAGTCTCATCTCAGCGACAAACAAACGTCAAAAACTTGTCAAAATATAGGGATTAGAAGTATTTTTTGACAGATCGAGACTGAGATCAGACTGTGAACGTTCTTAAAATTACGAGAATTGCCCCTCTGGTGTTTGACTATCCTCTGAATCACTTTAATTTAGACCTTGCTCTGAAAAAGTTAACATAAAAAAATAATGAAGCTACAAACAGCTGTGTTACACTTCGTTTTAATCGTCATTATATAGGCAAGTTTTTTTAATACAGGGTAATTTTTTGGTAGTACATTTTTTTTAAAGTAAGGTTTTAAAGTTACAAATAATTTTACGTGAAACTTAAAAGATATTGAAAAAAGTGCCAATACTCTTAAAACCATGGCACCTACTATCATAAAAGCACTTTTGTAGTGATGATACATTTCCTAGAAGTTACTAAACACCATTTATTGTTTTAAAATAGGTAGGTACCCATTTTACTCTAATTGCCTATTATCACAAATTTTTGTATTTTTCTCAAAAAACACTCAAATAGTCATAACTTCTAAGGAGATCAAGTGAGTGCTCTGCCACAAAGACATTTTTTACTGCAAATAATCCCAACTATCGCCATGTTTCGTTTGATCCACGACTTTTTACCCACCCTATATTGCCGGTTATTCGTAATCGTCATAGCTTCGTCCCTATGCACATATAAGTATAACGATACACTAGAAGTCTAGTTAGCTCGGGCGTTTTAAGATCGCTTGAAGCGGCTATGATGGAGTTTCAATTCCGAGAAACAGTTTTTCCCACGGATATCGAGGGATATGCCTTGGGACTACTTGGGAGCGTGACACGTGCCTTTTTTTTTGGGTGGGATAGCATCAAATGGCCACGGTATCTCTTTCGAACAACCC
Source organism: Apamea sordens (assembly GCA_945859715.1). NCBI lineage: Eukaryota > Metazoa > Arthropoda > Insecta > Lepidoptera > Noctuidae > Apamea > Apamea sordens. The sequence continues at coordinate 18,016,792 of OX244007.1, forward strand.
GCAGCCCTGGCGGCATCGGCCCTAGCGTACCCCGTCAGTTCGTGCTGACATCTCTTTCAGGCGCGCGTGGAACACAACGCGCCGTCGACATGGGCCTGCAGTGCGATTTTGTAACTCACCGTGATAACTTAGGTGAAGTGAGCGTGGAGTGAGCTGTCATTCCAACTAATGCTAGGGATTGACACTATTGACAGCTCACTCCAAGCTCACTTCACCTAACTTTTCACGGTGATATTTTTACAGAATCGATCGGCTGGTCCTTACCGGGCGGCGAGCTGCCCATTGCTCGCCGCCCGCAAGCCCGCGCATACGGTGACCGGGAGTCGGCTGTTGACTCCCGTCCAGGGCGTCTCCTGCGGCGGCTAGGGGCGTGAGGGCGCAGAGATTGCCTCTCCCTCACGCGCTCCGCCTCCTCCTTCGCGAGCATTACTACTTCGCAGGAGGTAACGGCCTCCCATTCACTCTCGCTCCGTACCATCCATGGCCTGGACCAGGGCCGGACACGAGAGATCGCCGCCGCCGATCACCGTCACGAGGACACGGCGGTGCTCCGCCCAAGCCGGGCAAACCTCCACCGTATGCTCCACCGTGTCCTCTGAGCGATCCACACAGTGGTGACACCCTCGCGTTTCCTCCCGCCTTATCCTGAACAGGAACCTCCCGAAACAACCGTGTCCGGTGAGGACCCGCGTCAGGCGGAAGGTGAGGGCGCCGTGGCGCCTATCTAGCCACTCCTCAAAGAGGGGACTTATCGCCGCTATTGTGGCATGCCCAGCACTGGGTTGCGACAATGCACTCTCCATGCCGCTGAGATCCCGCCGGAGCTCTATCCGCTGTACCGTGATTTCTCGCGGCAGCGGAGTTACGCCCCGGCGTTTTGCCTCCTCTCGCCACTCCCATATGAGGGCGAGGACTTTGACCTCCCCATGGCGGCAATCCGGCAAGGAGGCTCGCCGCCTCAGCGGAGACCGTGCGGTATCCTCGGATCATGGCACGTGCCGCCGCAATATTATAAAATTGGTCTTAAATTCGAACGGCGGCTGTATGCTTCATTCAGTCGCTTTACAACTGCGTACATTGTAGTATTAATGCGCAAAAAACTAAAATGCCGAGTTGTGCAGTAATTATATGTAAAAATAGGTCAAACACTATCAACCTGAAGACAAATGGCGTGTCCTACCACCGGCAAGTAAACAATTAAGTCACTACTTTTTAACAGAACCCAATGGATATTCTCGTATTATATTGTACAGTAAAATAGTTAAATTAGTAATTAATTTAATGTTGTTTGAACCAAATTAAGACATTGTAATGTCAATACAGTTACTCGTGAAGTGTAAAAACTTAAATTAACATTAGGTATGCCTAAGGATTTTGACAAATGAGCAGTTTTTAATTTATAGTATGTACAAATAATAAGTAATATGATGAATACATAATTATTATATTTCATCCAATTATTAATTTTTAGTAAAAAACTTACAATAATTTGTGTTCGATATGCAAAAACATTCAATTATTATAAAGTATGAAATTGCCGTTTTATTGTAATAGGTAGGTACTTCAAATTGACATAGAACCTTCCTGGTTTGAGATTTTTGAGTGAAACTTTTTTCACATGGTACCTATGAAGTTCTTCTTTTCAAAAATGTGGAACATTCGATTATCGACTTTCAGTTGTTTTTTTTATTCAGCTTGGACAAGAAAGATGGATACTTCGAAAATTCGAGTTATTTTTGAATACGTGTTCCGACGCGGAACTAACGCGGCAGAAACAGCTCGCAATATCAATGTTGCGTTTGGAGAGGGGACTGCTAATGAACGCACCGTGCGATTTTGGTTTACCTAAACGCTTTCGTGATGGAAACTTTGATTTGAAGAACGAACCACGTGGAAGACCGCCCACACAGGTGAATAACAATGAATTGAAAGAGATGGTGGAAGCCGATCCGAGCCAAACTACCCAGGCAGGAATTAGCAATTGCGTCAAATCAATAAAATAAAAAAATATGAGAAATGGGTGCCTCATGATTTGACTGATCTGCAGAAAGAAAAGCGTGTTGAAACTTGTGTTGCCTTGTTGAATCGATACAGAAATGAAGGAATATTGGATTGAATTGTGACATGTGATGAAAAGTGGATTCTTTACGATGACCGTAAGCGAAAAATAAACGTTAAATTAAAAAAAAAAACGAATTGTACTGAAATTGCCGATTTGTACTGAAAAATTGATTTTCAGTACAAATCGGCAATTTCATACTTTAACCCCTAATATTTTTTAAATCTTGCTATTTGGCGGTTTCGTAAGGTGGGCCCTAGACGATTAATAATCAATCAATCATAAGACCGAGCAGCCATCAAGGTTCAAAGTTTGAATTAAAAAATTCGTGGTCCGTCGCTATTTCGTCAAATCTTTGTCTATAATACTGGGTTTCAAATTTTATTTTATTTCTTTACAAATGTGTTAAAATGTCGTATAACTCGCGTGAACTATGGATAGGATATAAAAAACTAAGGATATAAAAAATAGCAGCCCACCGGTATCGGGAATAGGGTCCAAGCTACCGGCGCGCGGTCAGGGCTCCAGAGAGAGGAACCTCCTAACAATGCGGGCCGTGTCCAGAAGTACCGCTTTCTTAATCAAGCCCTTGACTTGATCCTTATTTTTATTATTACAGTGCCCACTGCTAGGACTCAAGCCTACTCTCTATTATACGCGCTCCACACTCAATTATACTGAATTAAACCAAACCTGAATGTAGGTAGACATTTTTAATTTAAATCATTTTTTTAAAGATTATGTAATATATTATATAAATATACAGCATGACATTTAACAGAGAGCGTTCTCTTTAACGTTAATACAATATTGAAAAATATTCCCATTTTATTTTTGTAAAAATAAACTATATTTTCGGATAGGGACGGTCGCGGTTAATAATATAAAGGCAATTACGCGCAACTTGCTAATTAAAAGCTGTGTTTCACCTTCACGTGGTCGTTCAGCATCGTTTATCAGCTTATCAGTCCCCAGCCGACCTTAACACAGAGACCTTTCGCCAGAATGTACTACTGGTTTTACACCACATTCTTTCAATTCGAGTTTTTGACAGTCACACCTCAATCTCATTCCGATCATATTGGCGGCGCAAAAAACAAGGTGATTTAGTTTTAATTTGACCAACATGGCCGAAAATAGAATGGAGTTTATTGAATACCCTATACATAAAGTCAACTGAGAGTAATGTATATGAACTAGGGGTGCATCCTTATAATAATTAAAATCTGTGTTGAAGTACTAACACACTTGATCAATTTGTCATTCTATGAGGGAATTTTTCCAGAAGCTTTGATGCTTTCCGTTGTTAGACCACTTTACAAAAAAGGAGACAGACATGACCTAACCAATCACCCTATATACCCTAGTTTCACACGATCTACTGCTGCAAAAGTTAGAAGCAATCGGGATTAGAGGGCCAACCTTACAAGAACTGAAAATCATACCTTGATAACAGGGATCAATGCGTTACCATAACAAACATTAAAGAAGTTAAAGAAGCAACGCTACACTCATCAAAGTATAGATATAATAAGTTTGGTGTCCCAATAGGGAAGCATACTAGGGCCGATCTTATTCTTGATATACAGGATGTACCAGAAGTCGACGTCAAGCCGGAATCGGGTGATAAATCATAAAAAAGCCTTATCGATACCCTACTAAGCAACTGTACATGGACAGTAAGGTGCTTTCTGTTCGTAAGCTCTTTGTGCTCCAATCTATTTTAAGAAGGCATCGCACTGTTGCTCTGCCCGGTGCTGGCAGACGAAGAAATTCACCAGTCTGTCCCAGTGTTTCACACAGCACAACCTTCGCAAAGAGACAATACTTTGTTTTAAGTTCTTATCTGTACAGTAAAGTCAACAAAAAAACCAACATAGTTAAACTAGGCACCTATAATGCAAAAGTTGCGGTTAAGAGGTGGTTATTGCAATTAGATTACTCAGAAACAGACAAACTATCTGTCCACTTCATCTTAGTTGTGTATGTATTTATTTTATTTTAGAAGTATTTATGTATGTTTATTTGTATGTATATATTCTCGTAATATTTGTTTAGTTTTTAAGTGAATTGTTTATTTTTGTTTCTATGTATTATTGTTTGTCTCCTTTGCTCTATCACACGCTGTCTACATCTCTGTATTTATTGTCCTATCTCAGGTATGCTGGAAGAGATTTCTTATGAAATAAGCATCACCTCAGTACCTAATTTTCTGTTCTGTTTTTTCAATGTCTGTTTATATATGTGTGTACATAAATGGTTAAATAAATAAAAAAAATAAACAGAAAACCTCATTACCTTTATTACCTAACCTTAAATAACATATCCACTTACAAACTCTCCATATAGGTACACACAAACATATACATGTACATACATTTCTCCCCCACATCTCTACACTTATACAGCTCACCCTTCAAAATACACTACACACCACATACTTACTGTACACTTACACGCCACACTATTCAGTATACACCTACACGGTACACCTCCCATACCTACTTTTCACACACCACTTTCATAGATATACAAGAAACACTTTTATTTCAATAATCTCTAAATAATAGTAGTGGCACTCGGTAAAATTTGCATAATCCATGGCTGAACACTACCCCCTGAGATACAGGTTCCCACCTAGTTCAGGGGATAGGGTCAAAACTTCATGGCTACCATCAGAGCCACCACGTATATTATTGCTAATTTTAAAAATATTGGTTGGAAAATGTATTGTGGTGAGAAATAAACAATTTTTATTTTTTTTATTTTATAGGACAAATCATAATAATTACCAGAAAAATATTAAAAAAACTTGAGAGGTGTCAAGGGACACCCTTGCTTTCTATAAGAGAGAGATACAGAGAAACACGCGCACGCCGCACGGATTACAACTATAGGAAAAAGTGTTGTTCCAACTTTTGGTCTTAATTTTTTTCATCTAGCCCCCTTTCACAACGCGCGATAAGGAACTACGTTCCAAAAATCTTAGTCATTTATTAGGGGTTATGTATGAAATTGCCGATATGTACTGAAAAATTGAAATTCGTTTTTTTTTTTAATTTAACATATTTATTTAATCAAAATAATTACCATTATTATCTATGTATACATTGCTGCCATCTAATAGGAAGGTCATTTATGCCTTTGTTATAGAACTCTCGTGATCTAGATTCGACAAACTGTGTGAAAGCATTTTGTACTGCCTCCTGGGAGGAAAACTTTTTATCACGTAGAAAATTGTCCAAATCACGAAAAAAATGGTAGTCCGTTGGAGCAAGGTCTGGCGAATACGGAGGGTAACGAATGGTTTCTCATTGCAGTTCCTGTAGAGTTAAAACGGTTTCTCGTGCTGTATGAGGTCTCGCGTTATTATGGAGTAATAATGGTGAAGATCGATTCATGAAATCAGAAATCAGAAATATTTATTTGTGATACATAGGTAGGTACAGTGGTTGGAAATGTTTTAGATTAATTTGCGCTATGATCAGCCTATAATAGGCATACAAATAGAATTAATTACAATTTTTACATGCAAATAAAGAGCTTACTCGTACTAAACTACAAATTAATCACATAAATGATTGTATTATTTGATTACTATCGGAACAAAAGTCAAAATATTTTTTTTAGTTAAATGTCAAAATAATTTGTTTGTTAAATGTCAAAATAATTTGTTATATAAACGTCAAAATAATTTGTTAGGTAAATGTCAAAATAATTTGTTAGGTAAATGTCAAAAAATAATTCAGATTTAATTAATTATGATTTGTGATTACAAGTCAAAGAAGCAAATTACATTACATTACAAAAATTACATTAAAATGACAAAATTTATGGTCGGGGCTGTTTCACTGCTAGTTTTGCTATCATTGTTCGGAGTTGGGCACAGTAGACATCTGTCGTTATTGCTTGACCAGATCGGAGAAAGCTATAGTGAATAACACCATGCTGAGCCCACCAAACAGTTACCATTACCTTTTTATTGGTAAGCTTTGCTTTAGGACACTGTTGCGGCGTTTGACCTGGGGTCAGCCATTGCATTTTTCGCTTACGGTTATCGTAAAGAATCCACTTTTCATCACATGTCACAATTCGATCCAATATTCCTTCATTTTTGTATCGATTCAACAAGGCAACACAAGTTTCAACACGCGTTTCTTTCTGCAGATCAGTCAAATCATGAGGCACCCATTTCTCATATTTTTTTATTTTATCGATTTGACGCAAATGAATCAATATTGTTGGTAACGTTAAGTAACGTTAAACCATGCCGCTAATTTCTGGGTAGTTCGGCTCGGATCGACTTCCACCATCTCTTTCAATTCATTATTATTTACCTGTGTAGGCGGTCTTCCACGTGATTCGTTCTTCAAATCAAAGTTTCCATCACGAAAGCATTTAAACCAAAATCGCACGGTGCGTTCATTAGCAGTCCCCTCTCCAAACGCAACATTAATATTGCGAGCTGTTTCTGCCGCGTTAGTTCCACGTCGGAACTAGTATTCAAAAATAACTCGAATTTTCGAAGTATCCATCTTTCTTGTCTAAGCTGAATAAAAAAAACAACTGAAAGTCGATAATCGAATGTTGCATATTTTTTAAAAGAAGAACTTCATAGTTGAAAAAAGTTTCACTCAAAAATCTCAATGAACGTTCTATGTCAATTCGAAGTACCTATTACAATAAAACGGCAATTTCATACTTTAACCACTATTATTTTTTAAATAAAGTACAGTAATTTCTTTTTTCTTAAATGTACAGCCTGTGATGGTTTTTTTTATCTCCTTTAGCTAAAAATCTTTACTTTTCTTCGATTTTATTTGTTTTGTGTAATCTTGAGTAGTGCTTGTGTAACGTGTTGTTTTAAATTTCATTACCTAACTGCTCCAACTTAGAAGAAAATGTCACATTTATCCGAACCAAGAATGAAAAATTAATACTTCGCCCAACTTTAACTGACTGTACTAAAAAAAACGCACTTCATAAAATGACTTTCTTGGTATTTGACACATTAGCGTCACTATCTGTCTCACTCACACATCATGGAATGATTCTTCCTCTCGCTAAAACTAGAATCTTAGTTACGCTAAGGCAAGCTTTGGTTACATTAAAATCATTTTTAGTAGACAAAAAGATTTTTATCAAAACAGATTCTTGAAGAATTTTTTTTTTCCTGTAATTTAAGAACTAAAGTGCTATACCATTTTAGAACCCTTATTAAATGCGTCAACTTTTAAGGTTGCTTGCCAAACTGGCGTAGTACATTATTTTTTTCAGTACAGTCTTTTAAAATTGGTCGAAGTATTAATTTTTCATTCTTGGTTCGGATAAATGTGACATTTTCTTCTAAGTTGGAGCAGTTAGCTAAGAATTTAAAACAACCGCACTCCAATTGCGTAACACACGATCAATCGGAATCGGTTTAATTTTGACAGTTCAACCACATTCATTGCGTTATTTACGTGTTGAGCAGACAAATTTTTGGAAGTTATGAAGCAATGGTTTAGCAATTTGCTTCAAAATGATTCAATAATATACGGACTTCTTCCTGAGGAATCATGTCAGCCAGTATTTAAGAAACTTGGCTTGTTACCGCTACCTTGTCTGTATATTAATGAAATATGCATGTTTGTATGGAAAAATAAGGAGTTATTTAAAATAGCAAACTCATTTGAACCCTATTTATTAATCAACGGTAGGCATACTACAGACTATAAAGTATCATTGGAAAGGCAATTTATATAATTTTCAGAATAAATCAATAGATATGGTTTTTTGTTTACCAGGGAATAAAAAGGCAAGCTAATGCAAATGATTAAAAAGTTAAATTTTATTTTATCAGCAAAAATTACAACAAAGTCCCCCCCTAGCCCTGATGACTGCTTCCATGCGTTCTCTCATGGACCTAATTAATAATAAATAATAATAACTTTATTTCGGGTGGCATAGACCCATAGAAACCTTAACCTAGTACACATTAGGTACATAAACATTTATAATTTGCCATGACTCGCCACACCGCCGCCGCCTCGCTAATTAATGTGACAACAGTCTCTTGAGGAATGTTGTCCCATTCTGCAACGACGGCGACGGCATCTTGGAGGTCTTGGAGAGTGGTAGGGGCAGGATCACGTGCCCGTACTCGCCGTTTCAGGTCATCCCAAAGGTGCTCAATAGAGTTCAGGTCTGGACTTCGCGCCGGCCAGCGCATAACAGGGATCCCAACTTGCAGGTAGTCTCTTACAATTAATGCGGTGTGACAGCGGGCGTTATCGTGCATTAACGTGAAGGTGAACCCACTGCCAACAAAACCCGCATAAGGGACAACTTGCTCCTCTAAGATCTCTGTTATGTACCGAGGAGCAGTCAGCGACCCTTGCCCGCGAGCACTTCCAGTCCGAGAAACACACAAGGTTCGTTTTGCCGTCGATTGACATGCCGCCCCAGAACACGCACGTTCCACTGTGACCTTGAATACAGGCTTGTGCAAATCGTTCCCCTTGCCTCCTGTACACTCTTCTACGCCTGTCGTTGCAGAAAAGACACACCCTCGTCTCATCCGAGAAGAGCACAGCCCTCCATTGGTCTATTGTCCAATCCACATGGTCACGGGCAAATTGCAACCGGTCTCTCCTATGTTGTGCAGTCAATTTTGGCTCTGTAGCCACAGAAGTTCTGCGAGCTGATCGCAGTTGTTGTTGCAGCTCAACAGCATTGAATGCCAAACTCCAAAAAAATGATGACACAAACCTTAACTATAGCCCTTAACCGCCCGCAGTTTGGCGATTAATGTTATAGTTATTTATGACGTCATTATAACCATTGTCAAAATGATGCAACCCGAATTTCGCTTAACCGGCGATTTGAATCAAAACACAACATTGTTTATCGCTATAGTTAGTTGATGCAACTCATTCTAAGAAGGCAGGAACAAATCTCGATTATTATCTGTAGAAACTTTGGCACTAAACTATGTTTATGACGAACTGCTGTTGAAAATGTGAAAGTCTGTGTTTCTATCTGTTTGGAAATGTTAATAACCTCTCATGAATCGTGCTTTTGATCATATAAAAAGTTTAGTCACAATGAGACTTGATTCATCTGTATATCGATTTATTAAAGCAATGGTTCCTTCAAGATAAAATAACGAGTTCCCAATGAATAATGTAGGTGAATGAACTGGGGCTAAAAACTGTGTTATATGACATGAATGTGATGATCAAAGCATTGAAAACGTTGGCTAACAAAATACACAGGTATTTTCCGCGACAAAACAAAACACTTGTGTGTTGTTTGCATGTAGGCATGCAGTGTAGGCGCAAAATCTTGGCAACGCTTTTCAAGTAGTTCCCGAGTGATGGCGTAACAAACAAACGCGCGTTAACGATGTTTAGTTAGGACAAGACACTAACACAGCTGCTACCTTTGCTGCTACTATACTAAAGCAATCTAAACTCTGAGCGGTGTACAGAACACTTTGTGAATTGAATATACTTCGCCAGCTGCATGATTTCATTCATATCTCAGCTCGGATGTCACGCGAAAGGCATCGAAATGATTGATATTCGAATCAGACTCATTCCTTCAGTTTACACATTCAATTTACGTATCAATACTATCAATGTTATGAGTGCGACATGCTAAATGTTTATCGATTTTAATTAAACACGAAATCGATTGAATATCGCTGAATGGTTTGTAGGACTTCCTTCTGAGGGTCTATACACGGTGTTCAAAGACTTTCCTGACTAGGAGTAGGAGTTAAGTCAGAAAGACATTTACAATTTATTGACTTCCGGATCGCGGATATCAAAATGCGATAGAGTTCGCAGTAAAATGACACATTAGGTACCACGTCGCAATGTTATTTTCGCCTCGTGAACAAACATTGCGTGAAGTCGTGAGCGTCCACATGTGAGCAGTATGCTTAGTGTGAGTTTGACAGCATTGTTCGAATGACTTAACCATCGCGTAAATCGAGTTAACGTCAAACGTATCGAGAACCGAATGCATGCGAGTGTGAGTTACCATCGAAGCTAACCATCCAATACGCGTTTGGTCACCGTGAATTGCGAGCATTATTTTTCTTATGTTGGTGTCACGTAAGCGTCCTCCGATAAACCGACCAAATAGAATGACATTTATATTCAGTGTTCCTAATGAAAGCGGCTGTCTATCAAATTTGTGTTGGTTATAAAGACTTTGTTTATGTTTCGTGTTTGTGACTTGTGTGAAGTTATTGTGATTTAGATTAATATTGGATTCTATTAATTAAAAATGAAGACAAGTTCGTCCCAATTATGTTATGATGGTGACATTTATGGAGAAGTAAGTGGAATTTTAATTATTTGGTGATTAGCGAGCATATAATCCGTGAACTTTGCAGAAATAAAACAGTTTATTTTGGTCTTGCATGGATACCTCAGAAAGCTATCTGCAACCAATGTCTGCAACACATATCATTGGTGTCCAAGTCGCTACGGGCTTGGCAGTAGAAGAAGCTGGGTTGTCATAGGTTTAAACTTTTTAAATAACACCAACCGGTAGTATAAAATTATGTTACTTTGTTGTGTCTCATAAATTGTATTCTCTTACAGGAGATTCACATTCAGCCCAATTCCACCTGTTACCGTACTTGTGCCCAACCTCTGAAGTGCTTTTGATGAAACTTGGAAAAGAGTTAGCCTGAAGTATGGTTATGTTGTGACGTGGCATCAACTGAAAAACTTTAAAGTCTGAAGAACATAAAGTTTTTATGTTCTATGTATCCAACCTAATTGGAATGAGCCAGGGCCATCAAGAGGCATTGCCCCACCACAGTTGCCACCTACCATGGCTCCTACACCTCTTTCTTTAGTGGAGATAAAGTGGAAGGTAAGAAAAAACTTTTTAAAAGGCTCTTTATGATGACAACTCCTAATATAAATAACTAAACTTTTATTATTTTTTCTAGAGATGGGCATGCTCTCCCCAACCAGACCTTCATCTCATGTCCGTGTAGTTCAGCCAGAGCCTGTTACATCTGTGCAAACTACTTACTCCTCGTCATGCAAGAATATCAAGCAGATTCGTTTTGGAGAAATTTTAAAGAACAGCAACATAAAGATTACATGGACTCGAGGAGAGAGCAGAAGATTAGAGAAATGGAGGTGCAGGCTCAGAGGGAGTGGCAAGCTGTAGGCCACAGAGGATTAAATCTTTTAGAGAAAATTATTGTAGATACATTGTTTAAAGACTAATTAGATATATTTAGATAATATTAAGTACTACGACTGCCCACCACCTATTTTGGTATTATTCTTGTAAGTTAATTTTAAGTTAAAAGTTGACATTTCATAAGAAGTTGTGTGATATAATAATGTGTTCCTATTTACTACTTGTTATATTATTATAATATGTACGACTGGTATCGTATTACCCAGTCACTGGGTTGTGGAGGTTAGATAGGCAGTTGCTCCATGTAAAATACTGGTATTCAGCTGCATCCGGTTATACTGGAAGCCGACCCCAACATAGTTGGGAAAAAGTCTAGGCAGATGAGGATGATGATATTATTATATGTAAATAATTTGTGACAATAAAGTTATCTCAAACCTCAAATAACTAGTTAAGAATTCGAAGAATTGTTATAATATCAAAATAAACTTCCTAGTTTGTGACACAATTTTATTTAGGACTGATTAATGATGAATAAAAGTACTGTAACCTTCTTTGTTGTTGATGTTTCATTACCTCTAATTAAAATTGAATAACTTCTCTTACTATGGTCGGATTCACTACTCAACCTTTCTAATTCTAAACAAATAATTCATAATTAGTTTACATGCATATTATACACTTTCTGTCTCGGAAACTCACTAACAGAAAGTTAGCATGGTCTCTATGGAGAAACTGCCTATCTTGTCAGATAGGCAATTGCTCCATGTAGAATCCTACTGGTATTCACCTAAATCCAGTTGAGACAGAAAGCCGACCCAAATATGGGAAAGGAATAGCAGCAGGGTAGCTACCGCTGTATCAGCCGTATCAACGATACGGGGCCCCTGACAACGTGTACATAAGCAAACATTTTTTAAATAATATCCAGAACCTAAAATTCTTGTTGATAAATGATATTTATTTCTGTAAATTGGTACAAAAATATGTTTAAAAAGGGGGTGAGTAAGTACCAAGATGACGACTAATAGAGAAGTATGGAAGAATCTAATGGTCGCAAGCGCTACTGCTGAGCATGAGGTCCTAGGTTCGATCCCCGGGTCGGGCAGTTTTATTGGGTCTCGGCTTCCAATCTAACCGGATGCTGAATTCCAGTATTTTACCTCCGGAGCGACTGGTTATCTGACTGGCTCAACCCAGTTACTGGGTAATACGATGTCTCAGTCCCTTGGTTGGGTGTCAGACTTTCGGGCTTCTGACGACCCGTAACGACTGTCAAAGATCCACAAATGACAGCCGGGACCAACGGTATAACGTGCTTTCTGAGGCACGGAGGGGTCTCGGTATGAGGAGATGGTCACCCATCCACGGGCCTACCGTGGCAAGCGTAGGTACGCTTGCCGCGGTAGGCCCGTGGATGGGTGAGCTTCAATCGACTCGTGCGGCTGTTATTACTTAGCCACGAGCCCCTCACCTTCTAAGTAAGTATGCTATATTCTTTATTTTGTAAGAACAATACCCTCTGTAGCTTCAGTTGGGTAAAAAGGGGCCCCAAAAAAATTTGATACAGGGCCCCATTACGCTACTGAATAGCAGATGATGACTTTGTAAAGAAGATGCAATTAGTTAGATTTGATTTTGATTAGGAAAAAAGTAAAGATTTTGTTACAAGTTTGCTAAACGAATTTATAAAAACAAAAGAACTTTCTTGACATTTATTTTAAAGTAACAACTACGTAATTATAATAATATTCTCAAACATCTTCCAAGCAAAATATAAACGTGATGCCATCTTCCAAGTAAAACATATTAGTTATAATAAACCCACACAACGTATTAAAATAAAATAACTTTGAAAATTCACCACACTCACAAGGCTCTCACGACAAATCCTTCAGTGAAAAATTAACGTATTCGAAAGTGAACGCGTTTCTCAAACGAGCTGTCAAAACTGTCAAAATTGCAACTTACACTCGCGATAACACAGAGTTACGCTAATTTACGAGCTCACTATCGAGTGGGACTCGATCGTCACCATCGACAAAGTAAAATAAAAAACTTACACTCGCATTTTTTAGTTCTCGCGTATGGCACCAGATGGCGCTAATTCAGCGCCATACAAATCAGAGTAAACTCTAACGCGATGGTGAAGTTAAAAAAACTCACACTAAGCATACAGATCGTCATGCAACTCGTAAATATCACGGCAGGCCTTCGTAGACATAAAAAGTTCGCGACACTTCCGTTAACATCCATTTTGATTCAATGATCGTATCATAGTTGAAGAGATCTTGATGGTTCTGCCTTTTCTTAACTTTACGCATAGAGCAGTCATCAAATAGTTTCAGAGAACTATAGAACATGGCATGATCTAAATGGGCCGCTAGTATCAGTTATCAAGGATTCCTGCCATCACATTTGCTTGGCAAATGTAATATCGATGACTTAACTCCATACATTTTTCGTAGTTTCACGCGGTTTCCTTTCCTGTCAGAACTAGTAGTCTCAGCAAGCATATGACGCAACCGATACGAAAATTACAAAGTTTACGCACTAATGTAACGATTGTAATTATTATATGATACCATTATGAGCACTTACTACGTACGTGTCATAAGGAACCGAATCCATTAATAGCGTCGCATACATTACAGGGCACAATTGATACATTTATCGGATACATTGTTTCTACTATGAGTACTACTTTTACTTTCCGAGGCGATAAACTGAAAACAGCCAGCGGTGTCATTTTTGCAACATCAAAGTCAATTAAGGACAGGACTGTCGCAACTAAACTGGACACGATCGCAGAGTTTGTTACTTCTTTTGTAATATCAACTAGTGTACTCAATAACGATATCTTGAGATATTGTTAGCACTTTTTTGGTGATATTTTCGAGGATGAAAAATAATTTAATATGGGTAAGATTACAGTTAGGTACAATAAAATGTATGATTCGAATGAATATATGCAGTAAATTCGATCCAACGGATCCAAATACTTTACCGTCCTACTTTTATTCCAACTTATAATATTTAACATAGTTCACGAATATATGCACAGGGTTGAGGCTCGTCGCGGCGGTGCACAGTGTTTTCAATAGAACAAGCTAGCTAGACAAAATTCATTGTTGAGTTTGCCGGAATTTTTTACCTGGGCCCCTAACCAATACCCCAATTGTCCCAATTCCAAGAATTGTTTCGCACTAATGTCAACCATTAATGAGGCAACTAGGGCAGTATAAAAAGAAAGGGTGAGAAAGTTACAAATCAGTTGCATTTTTGCGATTACCGAAGTAACATTATAACAGGTAGGGGAAAAAGTTTCCTTTTTAATATAGTTTATTTACATTTAACTAAAGTATGTAGGTAGGTGGGTGTAGGTATAAAGCTAAGTTCTTAGGTATAGTGATCGACAACAAACTAACATGGAAACCTCATGTTGAAGAAGTGTGTAAAAACTGAGTAAATCCGCTTATGCCCTTTTTCAACTTTCAAAGAAAGTCGACAGTCAGGCTCTTTTAACGGCATACCATGGACTAGTTGCCTCCGTTTTGCGGTATGGTGTTATTTTTTGGGGGCAGTCTACTGATAAGGAGCTTGTATTTAGGATGCAAAAGCGATGCATAAGGTCAACGTGTGGTCTTAAGACCACAGATAGCTGTCTTCCTTGTTTTAAATCTCTGAAAATATTAACATTTCCGTCTTTGTACATACTGGAAACGGCTTTATTTGTGAAAAATAATCCACATCTGTTTCAAAAATTGTCGGCAGTCAGAAGCAATCCAATACGAACTCAATATATACATCAATTGTGCCAAGTTAAATGTAAAACCGCACTAATGCAAAAATGTTTTTTTGGCATAGCCCCACGCATTTATAACAAAGTACCTAATATTATTAAAACTATGACTGTATTCAAATTTAAAAGGGCACTAATCGAAATATTAATTGATAAAAGTTATTACCAGTGATCGGAATACGGTGAGTGTATTTACCTACAGTTCGTAGAACAGAGACAAAAATCGGAGACTTTCTTACAACTAATAATTTTTTTACCGGTAAATTTACTAGAACTTTAATTATGTGAATTTATAAGTCTTATTAATTTAATAAAAACGTTTATTGCGTAAATATTCTATCTTGGTTTTTTTTTTCACGTGGTTTTACATTTACATTTTTAACGACTTATATAAGATCGTTTTCAATTTATAAATGGGTTTTAAACGTAAAAAGAAACCGACTGAATGTACAAAATATTGAAAAAATTATGTTGATCTACTTTAATTTCCTACGAGAAAACAAAATAAGTCATGGTACTGATAAGGACGACACTGATTTATGATTTGTTTTATTTTTCTAGGTATTTGAATTATAGTTTTAAAATCTTTATTTTAAGAGACAAATTGTTTTTGTAGTTCATATTTCTATTTGTTTCATTGATGTTTGATTTGACAATAAATGAATGTATGAATTTACAGTCGAATTTGTTTTATAAAGTGGCTACCTTTTAACCTCAATGTTTTTCGTGCAATCAAATTGTGAAAACAGCGCGAAAGAAAATAGCGTGATAGAACCCAAAACCAAATAAAAAAAAATTTGGTACATATTGCCGCGAGTTACATAAAAAAAAATACAGTGTCACTCACGGCACCTAAATTCATTTGGTAGATCAGGAGTTATGGTGGACTAACGAAATAAAAATCACGTGAACCAAGAAAACGCTCCTTTTTTAAGCAGTCGTTATAAAACGAAAGGTATTCACAATTTAAATATTAATAAGATGTTAAAATTCACATAATTAAAGTTCTAGTAAATTTACCGGTAAAAAAATTTTTAGTTGTAAGGAAGTCTCCGATTTTTGTCTCTGTTCTACAAACTGTAGGTAAATATACTCACCCTATTCCGATCACTGGTTATTACACAATTCACGACTTCCTTAATGACGAATCACTGACTGATTAACATGATATTATACCATTTGACTTTTTTATTTTTATTGCAACCTAGATGACATTTTTTTTACTATATTACTGTGACATTTTTACTGTGACATTTTTAATTTCTTGTAATTCAAACGATTTAACATTAATTTGTATTATGTTATTCTACTAATTTTTATTTAATATTATAATATCTTTTGTGTAATAAGTTAAATAATAATACGTTTTGCATGCCCATGTGACGGTAGAGCATGGAGGACTCTTATATGAAAACATCTTTGTACAAATACCCATGTTTGCAAACCAATAAATGATTTGATTTGACCGTTTTGTTCGATAACTTTTTGCCATCTTGTAGGGTAGGGACATGGTCCCATTGCTATAGAAATTTTGGGACGTCTGATCAAAATACCGCGACAAGTGGTTTTGGCAGTCCTCTCGTGATGTTAACCTGACACTGCCTAAAGAATTCTGAAGAGACCGAAACAGGTGGAAATCTGAAGGTGCAAGGTCAGGACTATACGGCGGACGTATTAACACCTCCCAGCCAAACTCTAGTTGTTGTTAACCCGGGTTTCGCCACAGTCTGTGAAGCCTGACCGGCCTTTGACCACGACCTTTTTCGCACGTTCTTGTCGTACGTGATCCACTTTTCATCACCAGTTATCAGCTTCTTCGAAAATGGTTCGGTTTCATTACGTCGTAATAAATAATCACAAATGAGTACACGGTTCACTAAGTTTCTTTCAGTGAGCTTGTGAGGTATCCAAATATCGTGCTTTTTTGTGTGCCCAGTTTTTTTCAAATGCGCCAAAACTGTTTTGTGGTCAATTCTCAGTTCTTCAGCTACGTCGTAACTACTGATATGCCGATCTAGCTCCACTTTTTCAAAAATGGCATCCATTTTATCCGTAATAGGGCGACCAGAGCGACGTGCATCTTTGACATCAAAATTTCCGGATTGAAAAAGCTTAAACCAAATTTGTGCTACTCTCACAGACACTGCAGTAGGTCCATAAACATCGCAAATTTTTTTCGCGGCTTGCGTTGCCTTTTTACCTTTTTTGTAGTAAAATTTTAAAATGTATCGAATTTCTTCATTAGATTCACTCACAGTACGAAAAACAAATGAAAATCACACATTTTCCTAATTTGAATTTGGAATTATGTTCTTTAAAATTTAAACTTTCAATGATACCTAAACCAGCCAGATACAAATAGTATAGCCAAAGAGATTTTATTACAAGTTCATACATACTATAATGCGAAAAGGCTTTTTCCCCAACCCAATATATAACCTAATATATCAGTGAGTTTTAAGTTTTTGGATAATATTAGTGATGGATCTTCAAGTTAAAGGTATGTACTTTTTAATTAATTAATTATAATCTTTACTTATAATAAATCTGTAGAAGTGAAAATTCTGTACATTGAAAATATCAAAAAAATAAATGGCAGGGGGGGGGGGGGGTGTTACTAGACCGACACCGAACACAAAAATGTGATTTAAAAAATTTTTGTCTGTCTTGTCTGTTTGTTCAGGCATCACGCAAAAACTACCGGTTCGATTACGATGAAACTTAGTATAATTATTCTTTAATATCCTGGGCACCACACTGGGTATTTTTTATCCCGGAAAAGTATATACAATAAAAAACAAACTTAATTTTGCGGTTCGATCCTTAGACCCGATTACTGTACCAACCGCAAATAATAAGTTTGTCGTAGGTTACGTCACCCGCAGTATTATCTGTGCGACCTTCTTATTCCTTTTAGTTTTTAGAGTTATTTAGGTTTAATTTTATAAGTCGTAGGTATAGATTTTAATTTTAAAGTATAGGTAGTATATTTGATAATCAGTGATCGGAATAGGGTGAGTATATTTACCTACAGTTTGTAGAACAGAGACAAAAATCGGAGACTTCCTTACAACTAAAAATTTTTTTACCGGTATATTTACTAGAACTTTAATTATGTGAATTTTAACATCTTATTAATATTTAAATTGTGAATACCTTTCGTTTTATAACGACTGCTTAAAAAAGGAGCGTTTTCTTGGTTCACGTGATCTTTATTTCGTTAGTCCACCATAACTCCTGATCTACCAAATGAATTTAGGTGCCGTGAGTGACACTGTATTTTTTTTATATAACTCGCGGCAATATGTACCTAATTTTTTTTTATTTGGTTTTGGGTTCTATCACGCTATTTTCTTTCACGCTGTTTTCACAATTTGATTGCACGAAAAATATTGAGGTTAAAAGGTAGCCACTTTATAAAACAAATTCGACTGTAAATTCTTTACATTCATTTATTGTCAAATCAAACATCAATGAAACAAATAGAAATATGAACTACAAAAACAATTTGTCTCTTAAAATAAAGATTTTAAAACTATAATTCAATCAAATACCTAGAAAAATAAAACAAATCATAAATCAGTGTCGTCATTATCAGTACCATGACTTATTTTGTTTTCTCGTAGGAAATTAAAGTAGATCAACATAATTTTTTCAATATTTTGTACATTCAATCGGTTTCTTTTTACGTTTAAAACCCATTTATAAATTGAAAACGATCTTATATAAGTCGTTAAAAATGTAAATGTAAAACCACGTGAAAAAAAAACCAAGATAGAATATTTACGCAATAAACGTTTTTATTAAATTAATAAGACTTATAAATTCACATAATTAAAGTTCTAGTAAATTTACCGGTAAAAAAATTTTTAGTTGTAAGGAAGTCTCCGATTTTTGTCTCTGTTCTACGAACTGTAGGTAAATACACTCACCTTATTCCGATCACTGTTGATAATGTACGTAGTGACCGTAGGTTATTTTATAATACTGTTAGGTAGGATTAGTCATTTGTATAGATATTAGTTTTTAGGGATTTTGCTTACTTATTGAGTTTAGATTAGTTATCATCAGAAATAGGTTTATTTAGGTAGGTAGGTATTTTATTTTCTGTTATTGAGTTTTTTTTTTTTTTAAATTAGGTAGGAAAGTCTGACAACCAGTCTTACCAAGGGGTATCGTATTACCCAGTAACTGGGTTGTGGAGGCCAGATAGGCAGTCGCTCCATGTAAAATACTGGTATTCAGCTGCATCCGGTTAGACTGGAAGCCGACCCCAACATAGTTGGGAAAAGGCTAGGCAGATGATGATATTATAAGTAAGAAAATTATTCTTGGTAGGTAGGTGATGATGACTGATGATGTCCCACTGTCATAATTAGTAGCTACGTCATTTAGTTAAGTATTTTGTGACTGTTGTTAATCTTTTCTCTATTGGCATTATTTTACGTATTCAATTATACAAAATATCTATTGTTATTTTTTGTTTTCTTGGAACCCGCGATCCCACCTTCTTTTATTTGTGTATTTTGGACTTAAACCGTCATAAAACATCAAAAGCCGTACGAAGCAAACAAACCCAATAAATATTTTTGTCTAGCTAGCTTGTTCTATTGAAAACACTGTGCGGTGGTCAGGGGGCAGTGAGTGCCTTAGACAAGGTCGCCAGGTGGCCACCGCCGCTCTCACTACTTCAATACCGCCTTGTTTAGAACTACCACACAAATAGAATTGTTCACTCAGTCACTCCTCCATGTAACGAGCTATTTATTGTTTGTTACAAAGATTTGTTTACATTGTGCGCGCCGGAATTTGTTGCTGTCAATTGCGTGTAGCCATCCTTCACTCTGGATGTAGTACAAGCTAGTATGCTGTAGCCGTGTGTGAAGCTTAGTGACATTAAAGCGTGTATGTGGTACATAGCCGATTATAGTAATAGATTGCCTCAGAGCAGGCCACACCTATCCACAATAATGCCAAATACTGAGCTACAAATACATTTTTGTGGTCAACAGTCGACAAGTTATCCTCATAACGTCATAACTATGTATTGTGCTTCTGCTTTGCGATAATTTGTGCGCACATTATGTATATTTATGGATAGCTTTAACCCGGATGTAATTAAAATATAATTCCTATTACTTGTCGAGGAGCCACTTCACTAAGTTCTACTAGTGGCATTATACACATCCGGATAAAGGGACGCAAGTCATTTTCAATCGGTTTTTTAGATTTAGTCTTGTTCTAGATTTGAAGAATATCAGATGCACCGATATCTACGGAGACTTTATAGCCGGGAGGCGGAAGGTGGATAGAGACCCAAGAGATCCAGAATTCCAGAGTAACCGAAATTCTAAAATTTGACTTCTGAAATGAACATTCAATCTGTGGCTGAATATGGACCAATTAGGTAAATGTTCTGCTGTTTACTATTCTCGACAAGTGCCGAAATTGGCTAGTTACCGCTTATTCCGCCAGATGAGCAGGCAGTTAGTCAGAACATAGTACACACGGCTACACATCAAGCTATGCAAAACCGGTATTGGCTGACCGTTCATTGTGAGAAAATATCATACAAAGTGAGGCCAAGACAAACTGGTTTTGTATAGCTTGACGTGTAGCCGTGTGTACAATGCACATCAACATGGAGCCACAACCGCACAGCCACGCAGGGATGATCATCGTTATGTCATGTAGTTGCGCGTCACGAACGCGGTCAGGACAGGACTGATTGCTGCGTCTATTCCGACGCGCTCCGCTGGCCCTCCGCCAGCTGCAGGTCATCATCGACGACGTCGAACAGAATTACAAGCTATAGCAGATTTACTATATATAATTAATAATATATAATTAAAAATTAATATATATAATATGTAATTAAAAGCCCGTGGCTAAATAATAACAGCCGCACAGGTCGATCGGTCAGGTTAAGCTACGCTTGACGCGGTTGGTCTGTGGATGGGTGACCATCTTTACATAACGAGACCCCTCCGTGCCTCGGAAAGCACGTTAAGCCGTTGGTCCCGGCTGTCATTCGTGGATCTTTGACCTATCGCCTAATCAAGCGTAACTGCAATGTTAAATAAGAGTTTTGCCTTTATTTTATTGTCAGGCACTAAAAATATTGTTATAATACAACACTTTTGTCGATATTCTTTATTGCCGTGATAGTTACAGTATTATCTTGTAATACATTGAGAGAAGCAAACGGGAAGTAATTAATGGCCACCGTGAATTTCACTAATTCTATTTAACAAGGACACTACGACTCTGTGACCGGCCGTCCTGACATCAGAATGAACGGTCACTCTTAAAATGTTTTTTTTTCTTCTAGAATACGATGCAAGCAATTAATTGAGAATAGGAAGCAAATAGAAGCAATAGGGAAGCAATTGTTAGGCATAAATTCAACGTTAAATACGCCTAGTGACCGTTCATCCTGATGGAGACAGCTCTCGGGATGATCGAAACATTGGACATCGTACGAACAACATGTGGATAGAAACTGTCGCGTTCCGTATCGTTAAATGTGTACCTACAGTGATTCGCTAGTGTGACTGATTTGTTCGTGAATTGTAATCTGATTTGAACTGCAAACCGTTTTTCTATAGGGCTAAAACCAACACTACCTATAGTACGCCCACAGTAATTAAAATGTGCCTGATGTTAACGAGAGACAGACATACCATCTCCGACATATATAATTGGTTAAATAACAATAATTTATGTTAATCTTGACAAATCTGTGTATATACAATTTAATAAATATTATAATAATAAATTCAATTTTAAGATGGACATACCAAAAATTAACCAGGTGACAAAAACTAAGTTGGAAGGCACAGGTTGAGCATGTATGTAGCAAAGCGAATAAATTTGTCTATGCCCTTAGAAAGATTAAATAGATAACAAATATAAAAACAGCTATAATGTCATATCGAGCGTATGTATCGCACAAAAGAAATGTATACGAGCCATATACGGGGTTCCATCAGATGAATCGTGTAAACCAATATTTAAAAGGCTTGGTTTGCTATCATTGCCTTCACTATATGTGTATGAAGTATGTATGTTTGTACAGAAACATAGAGATTGTTCAAAACAGCGGAAGATGTATGTTCACATAGTCGGCGTGACCAATTCAGGCTTGTACTAGACAACTGACAGGTTATTGTTATCAGTATTAACTTATTTATTTATTTTACTTCGATGGTCCTAGTTTTTCATCTGTGACTCAAGTGACAGCTATGTGACCAGAACCCAGCTATGCATAAATATGTAATAATAATAATAATATCCCTGGACATTTCACACAGCGCCATCTAGTCCCAAGCTAAGCAACCTAATGCTTGTGTTATGGTAACAAGATGGCTGATAAACTACTTATATACATTTTTTTTTTGTAAATACATACATATTATAGATAGAAAAACACCCAGACTCAGAACAAATACATGTAGGACTTACAAATATTTGTTCTGTGCGGGAATCGAACCCGCGACACGCAGTGCAGCAGTCCGATCGCTCAGCCACTGCGCTAACCGTGTTGTCACGCCCTTTATGCCTGGAGGCTTTTATTTAGGTAGTAAGTTTTTATTTACATTTTAATTAATTATTTTTCAGCTTGAGTACGTATAGTTTTTATTATATTTGTTGGTATATTGGCGTGGCTAGCTGACATATTTTATGGCAAATAATTTAAGTTTCTTGTAATGTTAATTACTGAACATAGGTTCCTAGTATTGTATACATGCAACTATATTCTAACTGAACAGACAGCTGTGCTGCTGGGAAGTTTGTTGCGCCACTTCTTCTTCCCAGCGATAGCACTAGGAAGTGTTGAAGGGCGGGCGTTTTTGGGGACTGTCTTTTGTAATTTTGACGTTCGAAAAGTGCTGATTCTCAGCCTAATTTGAATAAATTACTTTTGATTTTGTGTACGTATATTTAATAAATTACCAAATACGTTTAAAGACCTAAACAATAGACTTTTTAAAATTAAATTGTATAACTGGTTGAATGAAAATAGTTTCTATAATGTTAAAGAATTTCTCGATCATAAACTGTAATGAAAATACTTCCTATAATTTTGCATGCTTTAATATTAGGCAAAACATGTTTGGACTTATTTTGTACTGTAACATCTCTTAATACCGTGTTTATTGCAAATAAATATTATTATTACTACAACCACACAAGATAACGGCCTCGCATAGGCATAGACAGCGGGGTAAGGCAACATTTATCTTTCGAAAACAAAACATTAATATACATAGGTACATACATTCATGAAGACATGACGCTTTTGGTAATCGTCGTGGAGGGCAGGTACAAGACTGGTCTGGCGGACATCAACCCGCTTTTCTTTTCGGAAGCAACGATGCTATCATGTACAAACACAAATAGAGGCAGTATCGAACCTAGTACGTCTGTTATCCGGAGCTTCTGCGCGTGTTTATAGAGTGGCACAATGCTCAATAGTGCAGATTGTTCGCCGGCGCGGCATGCGCTCGCAACACGCTGCAGATTGTTCGCATAGACACATTGATATGAGAGCTTATGTCAGTCTAGCGACATTTATTGTTGCCGCTATTGTTCAAGGCTCACCAAGTTTGCGTTAGGTTTTGCAATGAGTAGGTGAATCGGTTGTTGCAGGGTAATTTAGAGCATGCTTATTTATGGCCAGCAATAAAGCCTGATAGACCATCGTCAAAAGAAATTAATTGCAAAAAGATAAATTTCCATTATGTAAATGTAAACCACGTTGGCAAGTATATCGTATCGGCGGATATTTTGCGCTAACATTAACTACTGAATTATATTCAGCAGATTATTCGCACTTGCAGCGCTGTCACCGTGAGTCCGCCGGAACACCGAGCTGACAACTGATGCTATCAGTATAGAAACAGGCCACAGATTATTTTTATTAAAAAAAAGAGATGGTTCAAAACCAAAACGTATTCGTCAGCTGCTGATACCGGAGATTGCGTGAAGTGATTCCAAGTATTATAAAGTCCATTGCCGAAATATTTAAATAAGAATCGGATTCTTATATTTCGGTTAGATTAAAGAGGGAACAACAGACGAGCTCGGATAAAATGCGATCCTAACTTTTGTTCCAAAAACTTTCGAACTTTCGGAAAGTTGTTTAGGTGCTATACAATGTTTCTTTCATAAATGAGACGTTATATTATATGGGCACGATTCATGCGATTGCATGGTAATCTTGTAGCGAAAGCAAAACACGCAGCGTATCGGCTGCTTATCTTTCCGCTCAGCTGCAAGATGTAACCGACTTACTGCATTAGGCCAACCATGCTACAATGTAAAACCTGTTACATTTCACAATACTACAGATCGGAAATACTTCTAACTAGGATGTTATATCGCGTGCGTATTTATATAGCAGTCACGCTGTTGACTTGAAGGGTTTGGTAGAAGCACGGAATAGAAAAAACAGGGTAGAAGTCTACTTTTCTTGTCGTGCTCTGGCGTTTAGCAGTTACTTATTGTGGAGGGAGGGCTAGTAGATTTTGCTGGAGCAAAAGAAACCTCAATTTTGTTCCTTGGCTAGTTGCTCTATCTCACCATGCCACATGCAGCTTGGTACTTAGTAAGCATAGTATAATCAATGCTCAGGTCTCAGAGACAATCTGAAAGTGAACTTGTAGAATGATGACACACATAATACTTCACCTGTTCAAACACAGATTATGTTAATGTGCTAAATTATTCAATCTGAACTATTTGCTAAATGCTTCATTCACATTATGTAAGTCATTAGGTGTTTATTGTGAATTATTTTTATATAGTATGTTTTATAAGGCTTTTGTCCTTAAGTAGGATGCATATTAATAGTATTTAATTATCAAATGGCTAGAAACGGAGTGGCTACCGAGATTACGACTAATAGAGAAGTATGGAAGTAAAAGACATGTTGCACCAACTTCAAAATAAATTGGGATAAGGGCAGAATGATGATGTTGATGATATCAAGTTTCTTTAATTAAAAGGTCATATTATTTCACCTTTGACATGACATATATGTAATGTAATATTTACATGATTTAAGTGGTAAGCACTTCGTTCTAGAACATGTAAATACACATTAATCATTTAATGATAACAACACTTCCTATTTCATAACAATGACAACATAACTTCAGTACACAAAGTTATGTTACAAGTAAATTAGCATCATTATAATCTGACTATTATGAAGCCAGGATTGTAATCTGCTGCTATTTACATTAACTTGACAATATGAAGTTTATATTTACAAAGAGCAATGTCAGGGTATTGTCCACAATTAAAATTGCTCCTAGGTTTGGCAACAGTGTGATGGAAACATGGAGAGTGCTAGGTGTAGTAGTAAATTATTTGTCAATTGCAACCAAGTTTGTAGAATAGAATAGAATACTCTTTATTGTACACCATAACACAGCCTGAACTTGACATATTTAAGACATGAGGTCAAGTATAAGGCTTCTACCTCCCTCTTGAGAGGAGGCGTGAATCCCAAAAGAAGAAATATTATAGTCTTAATGCTATTAGGCTTTTATAGTCAAAAAGCTTTTCACAACACAATTTATGTTTTATTATAAACATGTTAATGATGCATACAGATCAATAATTTAATTGAACAATTTGATTGGTTTGTCATCATCTGCCTAGCCTTTTCCCAACTATGTTGGGGTTGGCTTCCAGTATAACTGGATGCAGCTGAATAATAGTAATAATATCCCTGGACATTTCACACAGCGCCATCTAGTCCCAAGCTAAGCAACCTAATGCTTGTGTTATGGTAACAAGATGGCTGATAAACTACTTATATACTTTTTTTTTTTTGTAAATACATACATATTAAACCACAACCACAAATACATACAAGAAAAACCACCACCACCAGTACCAGAATACCAGTATTGTAATTTGATTGGTTTGTACTATCGCCAAAATCGATGACTGACCACCATAAGGACTATTCCTGCTTGGAGAGCATATTATTAGTCAATCTAAAAAGGATCCTCCTTTGATTTACTTACGCAGCAGCAGCTTTGTGGTCATTGTGTGCTCGGGATTTTGTTTTCAAAATGGTAGGTTTTGGCGATAGTACATGTAGCGATAAACAAGATCATAAACATGTAGATTTGTTTGACTCACATTACCTATTGGCACCATTTATCTGTAGACTACAACAAACAAAAAATTAAACAAGTTAAAGTAGCAAACTCTTTAGGGATCTACATTGACAGACAACTAAATTGGCAAGCACAAGCAGAGGAAATCTGCAAAAGGATGAATACAGATATATTATTAGGCATCAGATTCATTGAATAATCACTAAAATAGTATAATGCGGTGCTAGTCATCTTCATCAAGCCCATTCCTGGGCACATAATAGTTTACCCATTCGTTGCAATGTCCAATTTGTCAAACTTATTATACAAACTTAATTTATGTGAAAAACGAAGATAGTTTTGTCTCCCTAAAAGTTAATTTGAAGAAGTTACCATCAATTACAGAATGACATGGTTCCCATGCCTATCGCCACAATCCACATGCAAAAAAGAATGATGGCACGGGAGATGTGCCATCCTCAACGAATCGGTTAACTAATAGCCCTTGTTACCTACCAGTCTAGTTTATTTTTATTAATTTAAAAATACCAGATATTACCAATATCAAATATTTTTTATAAATTTTATGTAAATCTCAATTAGGTTTTTAGCAGAGTATTAAATGGGTGTTTAAGTTTAGCTGTACACTGACATAAAATTATATTATGATAAAGCATTTATTTTTCCTTGTTTTGTAATAAATAAGTGTTTCAATCATGCAGTATACAAAATGTTATGGCTAACCGAACCGATTCGACTGTTTGACACTTAGACAGTCACTGTCAAACTTCTTGCACAAGTTTAAGTTTAAGATTTTGAAAACAATAACAGAGTAACACTAAGTCAGTATGTTTTTCAATATTTGTTTAGCAATACATCATTGATTCATTGGTCTTACTCTTAACAAAACTTGCTGATAACAAGGTACTTAAGAACCATTTCTGGTTTTCTTGGGAATCTATCATTAAAATTTATGCAAAATAAGCACGATAATTGTGTAAGTATTCAGTATTCGACTTGCAATAATTGAATTGTCAATTGAGTTGTAATGTGTCCACGAGTAGATAGGGAGCAGGTGGCGCAACCCCGAGCACTCGCCCGCCGCTGGGCGCTGGTGACATGCCACTTGACAGCCCGCAACACATGGGTTGCCGCGGCTCAGCGCTCCGCCGCGAGTGTCACGCGGCGCCGCCGACCGCTCTTAACCAACACGTCAAACACGTTGACATCGCTAGCAAATACCAAAATAATAAATTAAAACGTCACTCACCCTAAAATTCCCGGCTTATAATTATGGCTGGGTGACCGCCACGGACAACCCCCGTATTCACCTATGAGAGCATCGTGGTTTTTGTTCAGGTTAAACGTCGATGCGCGGTTATCGTTAATTTTCCTCCGCGCGGGGTTGAAATAATTGTTATTCCTACTTTCACCGTTCACATCATTTATTGGTATAAAGTCCTGCGCTTTATTCACATTAGGGTTAGCGTTTTCTAAGTTTTTCAAGTTCATTTTGTCTATATCACTTTGGGTTTCCCAGATACGAAGCCACAGGCGCTTCGCGGGTCCTTCCTGCTCGGGCTGATACCACGCGACGGCGGGATCCATTCAGCCGGAGCAAGGTTCCACTATATGGGATGACACATATTGTTGCATTTCACATTTATAATAATGTAATGAAAATTAACACAAAAAAAAAATAAGTCAGACCACATTCGGAACATGGACGACAGCGACACGCGTATAGTTGACACTTCAACAACTAGAGGGAGCCATCTTAGCAAAATACTTCTAGATTGTAACTCAAATCAGATACTTAAAAATGTTAACAATACCATTTACAGTTTTATTTCCACATATTGTATTAAAAAATCATAACTAAGTATATTTTATGAATTTTTAGGCTCTAAAATTGATTATTACTGCTTGTAGGCTTTAAGCATGCTTATTTTGACAACAGCAAAAAAGGATGTGAAAAGAATTATTATTGTTCGAATACACACTCAACGAGTCAAAAGCATTTGCGTCCATCCGCCAAATGTTAATTTTGTTATAATAGTGATTTCGTTATTATTATTTATTTATTATAGATAGGAAACATCATATTTTATCGTACAGGTTATGTGTTTAGCCAAAATTTATTACGCAAGAAAACAGAGGCCATTAAAGATTTTGAAAACGATGATTCAAAAGAGTGTATCCAAACATGAAATGCAAAGTGGTGGCAACACAGCACACCGATTTGATTTTTTTAAATATATAGATATCATTGAGAGATATCAGAGATATCGACTACATTCAATGGAATTTAATAAAAATAAAATTCATAGGACGTGTTGCCTGAATATAATAATAAATACCTATCTCACACAATGAAAACTAAATATGTAGAAATCGGTTTCGGTTGACTATTCAGAACCTTTTAGAACGAATCTGAATCTGTCAGATTAAAAACTAAAAAGGTCGCAAAATCAGCAAAATGTCAAATGTTTATTTTCGCGCCGTTTTTTGTCAACTAAAGTAAATTGGAAAATCCGAATCGTATTAAAATTCCGTATCATCTCGTATTTCTAATCAGTTGAAAAGAAACGAATAAAGTGACTAAAGCAGGTAAAATTATTATTTTTTGGTTTAAATAAAGTTTCATGGTGCGACTTTAGCTTTTTATAGTCAAGAACAACCTGTAACTATGTACTTGTGACTGCTAGTTAAGTTCTAGTTATTGATTGTTCGAAATAATCAGTTATTGCATTCGACTTTAGTGATTGCGCTGTATACTTTTTAAGATAGGAGTTTAATTCACTATCCACATGTCACTTATAGGGGCCACTTCTTGTTGTTTACATTCACGCCACGACCACACACGGGATCTATAAAAATGATAGGTTAACAATATTATCAAATCAAATCTAAAAACATCTATCGTAAAGCCTCTGTTTAAGAAAGACAATAAAGAGTTGATGGAGAATTATAGACCAATATATAATATCTTATAATTTCCAAAATATTTGAAAAATATATTCCTAGGCAACTCAACTCTTATTTAGAACACAATAAGATCCTCTGCAATAAACAAAAAGGTTTCAGAGAAAAAAAAAAACTATTAACATTGCAGTTTATGAATTTTTACAAAGTGATGGCGAATAAGGATCAAAATAAACCTGTGTGCAGTATATTCTGTGATATGACTCAGGCGTTTGACTATGTTCAACACAATATTCTACTTGAGAAACTCGAAGCATATGGAGTGTGGACATTAGAGGTAATATACCTGAGTTATTCTACTCAAAATTATTGTATGCCAGGGTCAACCTACAAACAAATAATGGCATCAGTAACAGGAAATTTATTTAATCCTAAAACCAACATTACTGTATTTGTATGTAACAGTTCTAAAGTCAAAAAACATGAAATCACTGACTGTGTAACTGAGTTGTTAAAGTTAAATTGTAGAAAAATAATATTGTGTGCTTTCCCATATTTTGAAAAATTGACAGAGTGACAAAACAAGTATATTCATATGCTTAATAAACATATGCATTTTGTAGTTAGTCATCACAGTGACAAACTTGTATATTTTGACACCAACAGTTTTGTGGAAACTTTAAAGTCGACTAGGGATACTGTGTATCTGCCTGTTAGTTTTAGACACATAATAGCAAGGCTATTAGCTTCTTATATAAACTCAGACATAAATAGTATGTCGAAGTCGTGTATTATTAACATCACAATGGTTAGTAATAACACTAATAATAAGGTGGTGAGCCTGAATAAATGTAGCTCAAATGCTGTAAATAAGTTTACACAAATTGTACGAAGAGGGTTCCATGTCCCTCATTCAATGTGAGCTCACCGTCCGGTGATGACATTGAGAAGGTACCAGTAAGAATATCCTTATAACTTACAACAACAAGGTATCTTCTTGCTCTAAATTAATAAAAGGAGATCAGCAGAATGCCTTGAAATTATTTCGTCAAAATATTCAAGGTATTTCCTCCAAATTATCAGAAATTGAAATCTTTTAAAAAAAACAAAGTTTGACATTGTTTGTTTAACTGAACATTGGTTAAAGGATTACCAAATGCTGATTAATTATGAGAACTATAGTGTTTGCAGTTGTTTTAACCGTAAATCTATGCTACGTGGAGGTTCTCTAATCTTAATAAAAAATTGTTTAAAATCCAAGCAACAAAACAACATAGTGGATTTATCAGTTGAACATTGTATCAAACTGTCCTGTGTTGAGCTAGATAATTATGTTTTTTTTTTTTATTCTTTATTGATTTAATCGGGGTTTTTATCCCAATGGATACGCCAACCCCATCATGCCTTATACAGACTAATGCTTCAAAACTACGAAATAATGCTTTAAACTTAAATTAAAGGGAGAATCTTAATCAATATGGTACACCAACTCGCTAAATCTTTTCTCCACATCTGACTTGGGTTGTGCTAAAATTGATTGGATTAAACCTACCTGTGATATATTTAAATTAAACTCATTGATAAAAATTCTCCTTTCCTCTTGGTTCTTGACGCAATCCATCAGCAAATGATATACATCCTCAAGCACATTGCACGTGTCGCAGTTGGGAGAACTTACTTTCTTCATGAGAAATGCAAACTTTGCCGATGGATAGTGTCCAGACCGTAATCTTACAGCTAACTTCACATAACTTCTACTTAACATACTAGTGTCAAACCATTCACCATAGGTACCTACGTTTTGGAATGGGCAACTAGCTTCATCTTTTTGACTGACCGACCTTGACAATTCAAAAGTGCCTGTAATTGGATTATTTGAAATAAATAGTTTCGTGTTTAAGCGAACATGTGGCATCTATGGTCTATATTTTGCATCATACAAGGCTACTAATGAACACAAGCAATCACATAAGAGTCAAAAAGAAGTATGCCCATCGCGAAGATTCGTCCTCAAAGAATTGCTGCTAGACGTGCCAGAGAAATTCTTTGTCTGGATGTTGACGATGATGCTGGTATGGTTGGATGAAAAACATGTTGACACAACAAATGTTCCTGACATTAACAACCCAAACGAGAACGAAGTGGCTTTTATGCCAGTTATAAATTATTTAAAGAAGTGGGTTCAAATTCTATGGACTCAAGATGATTAAGTTTTGTATCATTAATTAATATAATTAATCGTTTTTTGTTTTGTTAATTTCTTGAAATGTTTGATTTGATGTTCATTTTATTAAAAAATAATTTAAATGGAAATAAAACTAATTTCGGAACTGCTGTTTTAATTCAATAATTTCTAGATGTAAAATTTCAAAATATGTGACGTCACACTAGGGAGGGGGGAGTCTCACAAATGTGACCAGCTGTGACAAGGACGTGGGGGGGGGGGGGGGGGTAAAAAAATCATTAAATTCGTGTGACGTAATTTATAACTTATGGATGGCCCCTAACCTACTTATTTACAGTAAATGATAAATGATTTCATTTCATGACGTAATGTTCCAAACATTATTTACCTACAATCATGGCTTAGACGCGCCACAATACAAACAAGTAAGAACAGTAGGTAATATGTGTGTCTTAGTTTATAATAACTTGCCAAATGAGTTAAAGTTAACAATATAAATTAATAAATTGAATAGTGAATAATTGCATGGTAATAGTATATAATAATAATAATATAATATCCCTGGACATTTACCTTAAATACCAAAACAATGTATTTCTAGCAAATAAACTTTTGATTTGATGATTTACTGAGCAGATTGAATTTGTTCAAACGATTATTTTGTTTGCTCAATAACTTTAACATATCGATATCATATAGTATTATAAAATATCTTACAAATTCTAGGTATAATTGAGGCCATGAGAGCCACAGTGGTCTAACTGAAAAAAATTGAACTAATTTTAGGCCACTGTGGCGCTGTCTTTTACAGTTTAGAGCAGTTTTTTCAAATAAAGTCAGTATTGAAAAAATTACAGTTAGGCCACTGTGGCTCTCATGGCCTCAATTTTAACGACATATAAATTTATTTTACGTGTGATCCTTCAATTACATGATACCACAGAACGCACATATGGATAAAAATAAACAATAAAAATAGACAAATTATGAATGATGAAAACTAAAAATAAAAAATAAAAAAATTAACATGTCAAGTATGAGCATTAATAATTATTATAATAGTGTAAAAAGGATAAAAATAAACATTGACAAAATAAATGATTAAATTTGAGGAAAAAAATTACATGATTGTCAAGATTGAGCATTCGTATTAAAATTGGTTAGTAAAATAATTATTTCACATTAAATTGTTGACTGAAGAAAAGTGTATTTGTAGGTGGTTAAATTCTTTTTGTATTTTGAAATGGGAAGGGTTATGTCCGCGTTACATGTATATAAGTTTATTTGATATTTGATTACAATACTATACAAACAAAGCAGAACAGCAATTTTATTTCCTTTTCCGTCAATATACCCGAACCCGATACACCTTACCTACTGCATTTACGCTGCATTGTGGCATGTTCAAACGCTAGCATCGGCTAGTTCGCCGCCCGGCGCGCGCTCGCTCTCTGCGTCTATACGCTCGATACATACCTACATATATTATTATGCGGGGAGTGAGGAAGCGTTTTCATACCTACACACCGCGCTACAAGAGGGCCTTAAGATACGGTATTATCTTTTGGGGCAACTCAACTGACCGGGAACTTATATTCAAAACTCAAAAACGTTGCATTAGATCGATGCTCAAACTTGAAACCACTCAGAGTAGCAAGCCTTATTTAAAAAAATACAAAATCTTGACATTAACTTCACTTTATATAATAGAAAATGCAATATTCTTATGATCCAACCCTCCTTTTTTCTCGCAAGGCAGATCGATTTCCTCGTAATAGACGTGACAAGACAACAGTCAAATTTGCCTACATCTATATAGAACGGCACTTATGCGGAAAAGTGTTTTTTGCATGGCTCCAAAAATATATAATTAACTACCTAAAATCTGGAAGCAGTTAACTGACCTAGCGTTCAAAAAGACAGTTAGAAATTTCCTAGCAAATAAAGCCTATTATAATTTAAATGAATTTTTCGATGAGAGATTTTGACCATGTTTACTAATTTAATTACCTATCTATAATATTTTTAATGTTCTCATATTAACATGACATTTATTTTGTGACATTATACTTAAGTTTTATTAATATTTGCATGCCAATTTTCAAGCCAAATGTCATGATCTGTGTTACCCCTACTTTTAACATCTCTTGCATGCTGAAAATTTGTGTTGTATGTATTGTACTCATGTTTGAGCAAATAAATGACTATCTTATCAAACCTGTAAAAGTTTTCTGCTGTTAATTCGAAATTTTTACCTACTATGAAATGTAAATTAATTGCCTAACTTTTCATTACAGGTCTAGTTGAATGAGGCAGTGCTTGGACGCAATTCGACTTCAAATGACATATGAACAGCACATTGAAGCTGGTTGTATCATGCAGAGTAGTGAAACAGGTACATCAGAGCGTAATCCCCAGCATTCCTAAAGTGTGGTACCCTATTTCCACAAGAGTCTCATGTATTAGTGTTCAGACAATGGCACAGAGAAGCATCACATCCTTCTTCAAGGTGTCACCGCCTAAATCTGTGAAGGAGAAGGTGGAAGATGAGGACACAAAAGTTAATGGTGATGATAAAGTGGAGTCACCGGTCAAGGATGAAAAAGTTAAGGTAATCGCATTGTTTTAATGAAAATAAACATTTATTTAGCTTTACACTACATTTATTACACACTTATGGTTTTGTGTACTTATTAGATAATTATCTAATAAAAATAAATATATTTTCTTAAAAAAGTTTAAAAAGAAATGTTATAAGTAAATTCAAGATATTTTTTTTCTTTGTAGACAACATCTAAAAGGCCTCGGCTAGAGAGCAGTGAAAGTGACTCGTCACCTAAGGAGAAGAAGAGCCCCACACTGAGCTCTGATAAGGTACCTAGCTGCCGTCCACATTTTTATTTAAAACTCAACAAGAAGTACACAAATGCATCTTTTAATTTAACATTTTCAATCATTTTACAGAAGAAGAAAGTAAAACGCCAGCGTATTGAAAGCTCAGGCAGTGAGTCGGACATCTCACCAAAATCAGAATCACCAGCACCAGAAGAAGAGACCCCAGTATCGCCATCACCTGTAAAAAGTACTGTAGCATCACCAAGCCCATCCCCAGAGAAGAAACCAGTCATAAAAGTTGAGAAGTCTAAGTCACCCAAAACATATGCATCACCTAAGAGTAAAAAGAAGAAACCGCTCACAGAACCAAATAGCCTCAAGAAGAGTCCGTCGCCTAAGAAAATAAAGATAAAAAGTTCAGAAGAAAGTAAAAAGAAGGACATACCAAAGAAAGAAGTAAAAAAGGATCAGGAGAAGGAAGTAAAGAGTGAAAACAAGCCGAGTAACGAAGAAACCGAAGTTGAGAGTGAAGCTAAGGAGTTGGTCCCGGGTGAGTTTTGTTCACCACTATTATGGTGTGCGTAAATCAACTAAATTATTGTTTGCTACATGATTTTAACGCATATTTGTCACTTAACATTCTCAAAAACTTAACATTTTCTTGTTAGCTACATCGCCATATGCATACTATAAATTATACTAATGTCAAGCAAAATCCTGCATTGCGCAAGCAGAGTTTATTGCGCAACTAGCATAGTTCGAGAGGTCGGAATGTCGGTTGTTTGTGTTTGTGAACTGTACTGGTTGCCCTATCGCTCTCCTGGAGGAGGGTTATGGGGTCATCGGGTTCGTCGATGATTGCTCGCGGCTAATCCCGGCCTTATATAGTGCCGCAGATAGTTCCAGAACCTTCTATTGTAGAAACGTCTAGAATGTTCAAGTACATACCGGCCCCGACTGACCAGATGTCGATAGTTCTAGTAAGTTCTAGTTTCGTCAAATCTACTCGTCAATAGATGGCGCTAGTATTAGTTCTACTATTCTACAATAGATGGCGAATCTATCAGTTCCGCTATTCCACAATAGATGGCGCTAGTGGTAACTAATGTCACCATGTATCAGGCATTAATTGCGGCGCGTAACAATATGTACAACGTACTGACTTTATCTTCTGGTCGGAGGATCCTCCCTTGTCTATCCAGGATGAGTCTTTACAGTTACACCTATGCAATGAGAACTTCATACCCTGTTCCTCGTACCTCTTTTTTTTTTTCAAATACTGCCATCAGTCCTTTCTGAACTATTATCAGTTTCGTTGCGTGAATAAAGTGGCGTTTCAGCTACAGTAAGGGTCAAAAGTGGAGTGAAAGTGTCACGAAGCAATAGATTAACACTTCTGTTTAACTTAAAATAGAAAGAAAATATTTAGAAATTATTAGTAGAAATTATTATTAGTATATAGTAATTATTATTAGTAGAAATTATTTATTAGAAGGTTGTCCTTCTAATAAATAATTTCTATAATATAGACACACACTCTCACATTCGTTTGCAACTGATTGTAGTTCATAAATTCAACCATTATGTTATATGGCATGATAGCCGAGCGGTTATCATACGTCGGTAAGCACGTTCATACGTAGCGAGCCGTCGTGGGTTCGAATCTCACGCGCTGTGATAATTTTTTAAAACGTTTTTATAATTACCTACTCGAATAATCACGCTATTGAATATAATTCCTTATCATGTTCGCCTTGTTCACATAGGATTATACCCACAGAATCATCATCATCTGCCTAGCCTTTTCCCAACTTTGTTGGGGTCGGCTTCCAGTCTAACCGGATGCAGCTGAATACCAGTATTTTACATGGAGCGACTGCCTATCTGACCTCCACAACCCAGTTACTGGGTAATACGATACCCCTTGGTAAGACTGGTTGTCAGACTTTCGGGCTTCTGACTACCCGTAACGACTGTCAAAGATCCACGAATGACAGCCGGGACCAACGGCTTAACGTGCTTTCCGAGGCACGGAGGGGTCTCGGTATGTAAAGATGGTCACACATCCACAGACCAACCGCGACAAGCGTAGCTTAACCTGACCGATCGACCTGTGCGGCTGTTATTATTTAGCCACGGGCCCCTCATTATACCCACAGAAATCTAAATAAATAAATTATAAGGTAGATAGATGCAGTTAACTTACGACTCATTCACCGCGACTAAGGGGCCCTCTCCACGAGCGAGAGAATCGCGGGGGCAAGTAATAGATGATATAACAACAAAATCTCTAATATTAACAACATATAACAACGGAACCTATAATTTTATTTAATATAGCGATTAGTTAATATAATGAACGATTTATATAATTTTTAAATAACTAATTTTTATAAGCATAACATACATTAAATATAACATCGTTTGACATAACATACATTAAATATAAAATCGTTTGACATACCACTCAAAAGATATAAAACTTATTTGCTCTAATATGATGAAAACGCCTTAACGCCACTTAAAAACACAAAGCAAAATTGCATAGACACGGGTTAGTTTAATAAGGTTGCATATTAGAAAATCAAAACTTTCCTGAGCAAATTTCAAAAGAACAACGTACAAATCAACAAAGTTTAAAATAACGATGGTCATTTGATCAAAAGTTCAGCTAAAGTCTAGAATATCAATGTTTAAATTATTTATTACACTATTGACCAAATCGATGAAATCCCAAAGAGCGGCGACGTAGTTCCCGCGATTAATATGTTTCTGGCACTCGCCGGCCGCTGCCGCGGCACCGCTCGCTACGCTCGCTCGGCTCGTGCGTTGTTCTAAATAGAACATTTTGGTCTTTTAAATTTTGTTATTTCGTTTATTGTTCTTTTGAAATTTTCTCAAGAAAGTTTTGATTTTCTAATATGCAACCTTTAATAAATATTTAAAAGTATTTTTTCTTTGTTTTATTCTTTGTAAGTTCTATCGTAGTTGTAGGTAATAGTAACCTAAGTAGATATTAAACATAACTAGTAACTGATTACCACCTGTGCTAAGATAGGTCGACGGAGCCCCGCTTAGCGGGGCTCCTGTTTCTGGGTGGTTTAAAAAAAAAATAACCACGACCTTCTAACCTAACCTATCCGAGTCGGGGTACTTTGAGTCGGGGTGTTAACCATAATGACGTTTTTTATATTTAATAACTATTAAAACTAAACTAAAAAACTAACTATAAAATATTTAAATTTTTTATATTCAAAAACGTTAAATCAAATCAAATCACTTTTATTTGTTAACACAGGTAAGTAAAAAAATACAGATCTTGAGTTTGGTGAACAGAACGCTATGTTATGCCAGGAGGCGTACAAATATGGTGTGCATCTAGCTCAACATCACGAGTTTAAATTTCAAAGTAAAAAAAAAAAGATGTCATGCATAATTAAAATTTCAAAATCATTTATAACAATTACTTAATATTATTAAAGAAAAAAAAAATAAGTGATGTCAGATTAGACATAATGATTTTCGATTAAATAAACAATATACATATTAAACGTTAGACCAAATGATTTTCGATTACATAAACGTTATATCAAACAACGTTTTACTAATTAAGTTTTAGAATAAATAAATGTTATATGTAAAGAAATTATATCAACAGTTGGTATATCTCACGTTGATTATATCTTATGAACGATAATAAAATGAAATTAGACCAAATGAGTTTATACGTTATGAGACGTACCCGAATCGCGGCGATATTATCGTCGTGCCACGTATTTTTATACACTCTTAGAACATGTCTCCACACGGCGATGTCATCGCGGCGAGGATTAGATGGCACGACGAGACTATCGCCGCGATTCTCACGCCCGTGGAGACGGCGTCTAAATAGACCTTGACAACACGGTTAGCGCAGTGGCTGAGCAATCGGACTGCTGCGCTGCGTGTCGCGGGTTCGATTCCCGCACAGAACAAATATTTGTAAGTCCTACATGTATTTGTTCTAAGTCTGGGTGTTGTTCTATCTATAATATGTATGTATTTACGAAAAAAAAAACGTATATAAGTAGTTTATCAGCCGTCTTCTTACCATAACACAAGCATTAGGTTGCTTAGCTTGGGACTAGATGGTGCTGTGTGAAATGTCGAGGTATATTATTATATTATATATTATTAAACCGTTATTTGTTTTTGGTTGGTTGTTATTGTAGACTAGCTGACCCCGGCAAACGTTGTTTTGCCATATAAATTATTTCTAGCTGCCCGGCGCTACTTCGTTTGCGTGGTGTCCTACCCCCTACCCTACTCCTACCCTACTCCTACACTACTCCTACCCTACTCCTACCCTACTCCTACCCTACTCCTACCCTACTCCTACCCTACTTCTACCCTACTTCTACACTACTCCTTCCCTACTCCTACCCTACTCCTACACTACTCCTACACTACTCCTACCCTAATTCTAACCTGCTCCTACCCTACTCCTACCCTACTCCTAACCTACTCCTACCCTACTCCTAACCTACTCCTACACTACTCCTACCCTACTCCTAACCTACTCCTACCCTACTCCTAACCTACTCCTACACTACTCCTACCCTACTCCTACCCTACTCCTACACTACTCCTACCCTACTCCTACCCTACTCCTACCTGCTATAAACCTCACGGAGCCCGAGACCTTTCCAACGAATGCAAAACCGTGGAAATCGGTTCGTGCGTTCTGGAGTTAAAGCGTCAGGAAGGAAAACCCGACTTATTTTTATATAGTAGATTAGTGACGTGTGTTTAATCTATTAGCGGTGTTGTAGTTCATTTTGAAATTCAAGGAAATTTAAATATTGAGATGAAAGCAGATATTATCGCGCTGCGTAAAAGTGGAATTCATATTATATCACAGATATTTGATAAAACCGGACTGTGTGAGTATTATGATTTAATTATTTTATCGATTTTCTTTCTAATTGAAGTCTGCTGATCCTTTAGTTATTTTTTTAAACGTTTTATATTTATCATAAAGCCTAAATAGAAGAAAAAATAGTATTGATGAATCTATACTTATAATAAATCTGTAGAAGTGAAAATTCTGTACATTGAAAATATCAAAAAAATAAATGCAAGGGGGTGTTACTAGACCGACACCGAACCCAAAAATGTGATTAAAATTTTTTTTGTCTGTCTGTCTGTTCAGGCATCACGCAAAGACTACCGGTTCGATTACGATGAAACTTGGTATAATTATTCTTTAATATCCTGGGTACTTTTTATGCCGGAAAAGTATCTTCTAAATATATAAAACTCAAAGGTGACTGACTGACATAGTGATCTATCAACGCACAGCCCAAACCACTGGGAGGGATCGGGCTGAAATTTGGCATGCAGGTAGATGTTATGACGTAGGCATCCGCTAAGAAAGGATTTTGATAAATTCTACCCCCAAGGGGATAAAATAGGGGATGAAAGTTTGTATGAAAAATCTTATTCCTTGAGTTAATAAACTTGAAACTTAGCACGAATACTTATCTAAATAAATTATGAAGATTGTCAGTTTTTTTCTTCTAAACTACCCCCTAATAAGGGATTGGGGGGTTTCAAAGTTTGTATGGAAGAATTTTAGCGCGCAGTCCGGTTGACTCGAAACTCAGTATTTATACCTAATATTGAAAGTAAAGAATAATGTGTATCAAGGTTTTTTGAAAATCTGCCCCTGTCGGGCTGAAATGGGGTAGTCAATTTTTCAGGGGAGGATGTTACTGCATGGCTTGATTAACTCGAAAATTAGTATAAATAATCTTTGAGTCAAGTTATGAATACATCCCAAACTATTTTTTTTTAATTCCACCCCTGTGGGGCTGAAAAGCGGGGGTACAGTTTATATGAAAAATCTTATTCATTTAGTTAATAAACTTGAAATTTGCCTAAGTAAGTAATAAAGTTTATCTTTATAAGTTTTTCAAAGCTACCCTTCAAAGGGGGATATAGGGGTGTTAAGTTTATCTCGAAGAAATTGAATGCGCGGTCTGAGTAACTCGAAACTCAGTATTGATACTTTTGACAGAAAATAATTAATAATAAATATGTAAAGTTGTCGAAAATTTACCACTGACGGGACAAAAACGGGTAATTCGGTTTTTAAGGGGAGGATTTGAACTTGAAACTGTATGTTACATTTTCACGCCTAATCCACTGAACTTTTGGTTAGGCATAGAGATAGATGGCATCCTGGGGAAGCACATACATTTTATCCTGTTAGCACGTTCCCGTGGGATAATTTTCGACATCCACGCGGGCGAAGCCGCGGGCAGAAGCTAGTAATAATAATATAATTATGCAAAATTCCTATTTTCAAAATATTTTGTTTCAAATTGGTTATTTTCGTATTTTGCTAGTAGCCTAACAGTACTCTTTTTTTGTTTTAGAGAAATACCTACTGTGAGTCGGAGGGTCAAAAGATGACCCCAGGTAGTGAATAATGAAACAAGTGGTTTCATCCAACGAGATATTTTGCCAAACTCAAACTCAAATCATTTATTTCAATTAAACCATTTTCAGGCACTTTTGAATTGTCAAAATTAAATAGTCGGTCAGTTAGTCAGAAAGTTGAAGCTAGTTGCCCATTCCAAAGCGTAGATCTCTATGGAGAAGAACGGGCAAGAAACTCCACGGACACTCTTTTAAATCAAGACATTTTTACAAAATCCTGGTTACATTATTTTTATTGCTTCTGTATGTGAGAACAATGTAAAGAAACAAATTAAAATATAAAATTAAAAATAAGCCCTGGCAGTTAAGAGATGACCAGTCTCAACTGATGGCGCCCGTTCACGAACATGACGCGTGGATCAGCACCACCCAGCTCAACCATTTCGTAGGGAACCGAATGATCCAACACACGCGCCACCACCAGTGAGACATTTAAGTGAGCATGACATATTCTCAACTGCCATGCTCTTTCAAGTCAACATCAAAATATCATAAAATCCCATCATCCAAATTATTCGACACATCTTTACGAATCGTTCGCCATACAAACAAAAACCAGCTTTTTGAGCTGGTTTTCGTTTCGCCCATATTTGATTGAAAAACATAAACAAGAACGTTTACATTTTGCGATACAGCGATGGAAAGCACGGAATGAGAGATCAGAGGGGCAATTCTCATAATTTTAAGAACGTTCACAGTCTGATCTTAGTAAAAAAATACTTCTAATTTCCCGTCTGGGTCAGGATGACTGGACCAAGAGAGATTTTTGAAGTTTGAGCAATACCAAGTTTTAGTACCTATTTGGTACTATTTGGTACCAGACATCAAATAATTGTTACCTCGCTAAAGAGGGAAAACTATTACGAGGAAAGTGGCCAGCCATTCTGACTTCAGAATGGCTGATCCAAGTCGGCTTCACCTAGTTGTAGGTGTTATAAATAGTTCATCTTTTCATTAAAATTTAGTACCTCATTGGTACTTACCTCAACATATGTGCTTACGCAAGTTTCTATATTACAAGTTTCTCTCTATTAAATATCCGAACGAAAACGTCAACCCGCTTTATTCTGTCATGTCGCCAAGTGCCTATCCATCTATCCCTCTCCCTATCATTACGTCCATACGCGACAGAAAGAGAAAGCGCCAACCGACTACCGTTTCCGGACTACGTGGAACCAAACACCAGGAGAGAGACAGAGATTCAACTTGACTTGTAATCGAACAGTTAACCGCTACGCACCGCAAGCTACCGCTAAGCTTCGCGACGCGCTCGCGCCGCGAAATATACCAAACCGCTTTAAATAAAATAAACCAGTTCACGAGTGTCGGCCGACACAGAACCAGGAAGAAGCAGAGAAACAAAAGCTACCGGACGCCGGTCTGCATATCAGCACGGCACATGCAAAACCACCAAGTAAGTCCTTAATTGTTTCCTACCCCCTTGTGTGCAGGCGACATGACATTCGTTCCCAACTAATTACACAACGCTTATTGGTCCTTCGACAGCCGCAATAACCCAACTTATTCCACATAAGTTTTTGGTCCTTCGAGCCGGATTTTTAATTGTTCTAGTGCCGAAACAGACGCGTGAAAACTTTCAATAAAACTATTTAAAGAGGTGGAATTATTACTTGCAGGTTTAATGTTTAATATGTTAGACATGTAATGTGACCCTAGTGTTCGTTTATCTTGATACTTTTGAACCAAACTGTTCCAAATGGATTTATAATTTTCGCCCGATGGAATAATTCCGGCAGTAATTTGTAATGCGTTTCCTTTCAGATTACCCATTAAGTATTGCACTCGTTGAGAATCTGTAAGATTTATATTACTATGGATGTTTGACTTAAATGATTCGTAGAAAACAGGCCAGTTTTCAATCCTACCATCAAAAAATGGGATCTGAATTGGGGGTAGTTTGATCGAGTATTTAGATTGTTTCACGATATCACAAGTTGAGTCATCCGATGACCTTGCAGACCTCGCGGCGACAAGTGAACGAA
This sequence comes from Apamea sordens, assembly GCA_945859715.1. Classification (NCBI taxonomy): domain Eukaryota; kingdom Metazoa; phylum Arthropoda; class Insecta; order Lepidoptera; family Noctuidae; genus Apamea; species Apamea sordens. The sequence continues at coordinate 18,059,357 of OX244007.1, forward strand.
CTCTCGACACGGGTGTAAACGCCGTCAAATGATATTTGACTGTTATAATCGATTGTATAATCAGGATTTATTTGTAAAGAATATGTATTTATTTTATCTAAGTTAGCACTAAATTCCTGACGAGTGATCGAGAGTATTTGAGTGTCCGCCATGAACGTTTCCGCCGAACGAAGCTCAATATTAATTGTATTTATTTTCTTTGAAGTTTCATACAATGACGATAAACGCTCAAAGATTGCTTGATTTTTAGCTTGAAGTAATTTTATCTTCATTTTTAGTTCTTCCATAATGGGTTATTGTTGAAAATACAACGGATAAAAATTATTAAGTATAGCGGGTAGACTTACAACAAATATTTTTATTGTAAGTGAGTAAGAAGTAATTGGTTATAAATAAGTTAGTAGGCAAGTTTGCCGAACTAACTCACGATAATAAGCGGTTTTTTAATATTGACCTATGCTATTGTAATGCAGTAGGAGCAATATTAAGTTGGCACAATGGTTCTCAATGAAATATGTACCTAGCGGAATGAACGAACGTTAGTACGCGTTCGTTTAATATGGCGGTTTTACGAACTTAGGTATTTGCCTAAATTCTTAGGTATGGGACCTATGAATGCTGATTTTTTGAATCCGACTCGAATGGACCAAAAACTTATGTGGAATAAGTTGGGTTATTGCGGCTGTCGAAGGACCAATAAGCGTTGTGTAATTAGTTGGGAACGAATGTCAAATGTGTTTTTCTTAATTTTTTTCGATAAGCCAAAAATAAGTTACACCTAGAAGGAATTTTGCATGTAATCTGGAGCACGTTGATTTCACCTAGTTGTAGGCGTTATAATTAGTTAATCTTTTCATTAAAAATTAGTACCTCATTGGAACCTCCACATATGTTTTTCTTAGATTTTTTCGATAAGCCAAAAATAAGTTACACCTACAAGTAGTTTTGCATATACATATAATAATGTTTATTTTTGTACTAAGAAAATTACCGAAAATAAATCATAACACATAAATTTTACGTATATTATTTATTCATTGATTGACACGTTAATCTTTTTTTGGCATACCTATAATAAACAGTGTGCATATATTTTGTTTTTACTAATTGTGATTCTACTTGACATGTCGTCGTAACATTGCCATTTGGATCCTCTGCGGCAATGTGATTTGTAATGTCTCACGCTTTTCGGAGTCGGAGGTGGCAAAAATTCTATAACAGACAAAAGGTGGTACTCTATTCCTTTTAATGTTATATTTTTAAGTAAATCATTAATGCAAATTTCGACGTCTATTATCGAGTTGATCTGCAAACGGTGTAATCGAACCATTTCTAAACAAAGTTACCTTAATCATTTGTTTTCCTATCTTTGTTTTTTTGCTGTTTTTTCTTTGTAGCTAAACCTCTCCAGTTTTCTATCAATGAAGGCGTATCAGAAAAAAACCGATTTATCAGTTTTTAGTAGTAGTTTTTATCAGTTTATTTTTGGACAAAGAAAATACATTACCGAAAATATTTTTTATACACATAAATTTTACATCCATATTTATTGAAAGATCCACATCCACACCACACACCAACACACCACACACACACCACACACCACACATCCACACCCACACACACCACACACACACACACACCACACACACACACACATTAATCTTTGATGGCATTTGAAAAACTGATCTTATTAGGGTTCCGTAACCGAAGGGTGCTAAACGGAACCTTATTACTAAACCTCCGCGGTTCGTCCATCTGTCTGTCAGCAGGCTGTATATCATGAACTGTAATAAGTAAATAGTCGAAATTTTCACAGATTGTGTATTTCTATTGCCGCTGTACCAAAAAATAATGAAAATAAAATAAAGTATAGAACGAAAGTAGGTCCCTATACAAAAATCGTGTTTTATTTAAACTCAAGTATTTTTTTTAAACAAATGGTAAAATTTTGATCATTGTAAGTGACTAGTTCGATTTCAGGTTTGGTCCCATAGTAGGAGTTGTTCATAATGATGAGTACAATGACCCCTTAAGAGGATTAAAACGATTAAAATGATACCCTGTATAGTGTTAATTTATATTGTACGGTGGTACGGAACCCATCGTGTGCGAGTCCAACTCGCACTTGCCTTGTTTTTTTAAGCTAGTAGGTACTTTATGACGCAACTAAATATGTTTAAAATAAATAAATAGGAATCTATAAATATAAAAAAATAATCAGCTATTACATACAAAAGTTTAATACCTACTCGACCAAAATATAAGAAACAGCAGCTTTTTTTTTTCGTGATTTCAGAGTTGGTCCATGAATATTTTCATATTCATGGGTAGAACAGCCTGTGATTTAGTTAATGATTTAAAAATAGTCTTGTATTTACTGTTCATTAATCAATCAATGAATAAATATACGTAATATTTATGTGTGTTATGATTTATTTTCGGTAATTTTCTTAGACATTACAAATCACACTGCCGCAGAGGATCCAAATGGCAATGTTACGACGACATGTCAAGTAGAATCACAATTAGTAAAAACAGAATATATGCACACTGTTATTTATATGCAAAAAAACATTAATGTGTCAATCAATGAATAAATATACGTAATAATTATGCGTTATGATTTATTTTCGGTAATTTTCTTAGTACAAAAATAAACATATATATATGCAAAACTTCTTGTAGGTGTAACTTATTTTTGGCTTATCGAAAAAATCTAAGAAAAACATGTGGTGGTTCCAATGAGGTACTAAATTTTAATGAAAAGATGTACTAATTATAACGCCTACAACTAGGTGAAATCAACGTGCTCCAGATTACATGCAAAATTCCTTCTAGGTGTAACTTATTTTTGGCTTATCGAAAAAAATTAAGAAAAACATATGTTGAGGTACCAATGAGGTACTAAATTTTAACGAAAAGATGAACTAGTTATAACACCTACAACTAGGTGAAGCCGACTTGGTCCAGCCATTCTGAAGTCAGAATGGCTGGCCACTTTCCTCGTAATAGTTTTCCCTCTTTAGCGAGGTACCAATTATTTGATGTCTGGTACTAAATAGTACCAAATAGGTACTAAAACTTGGTATTGCTCAAACTTCAAAAATCTCTCTTGGTCCAGTCATCCTGACCCAGACTAATTTCCCTACATTTTGACAAGTTTTTAACATCTGTTTGTTGCCGAGATGAGACTGCGACTACATTTTTAACGTTTAAAATTACGAGAATTGGCCTTCTGATGAACAGTTGAAGTTGCATTGCATGGAAATATGGGAACATTATTTAAGAGGAAGAAATATGTTTCAATATTGTTGGATTAATGCGCCAACGTTTACTTGATAGCATTGATAATAATGGGGGTTATTCAAACAAAGTATTAAGTTATAAATTACAAATTGATTTTAGTAATATTGTTTCATATCTATACTACTTATAATAAATCTGTAGAAGTGAAAATTCTGTTTGTTCAGGCATCACGCAAAAACTACCGGTTCGATTACGATGAAACTTGGTATAATTATTTTTTAATATCCTGGGCACCACACTGGGTACTTTTTATCCCGGAAGAGTATCTATATATATAAAATTCAAAGTCCTGACTGACTGACTGATAGATCAACGCACAGCCTAAACCGCTGGTCCTAGAGACATGAAATTTGGAGGGTGGCTTAGTGGATGCCTACTCTTCACGAAGAACACTTCGTGAAGAGTAGGCATCCACTAAGAAAGGATTTTTCGAAATTCCACCCCTAAGAGGGTGAAAAGGGGGGAATTCGTTTTTATGAAAAATCTTATTCCTTGAGTTAATAAACTTGAAACTTTGCACGAATACTTATCTAAATAAATTATGAAGACTGTCAGTTTTTTTTTTTCTTCTAAACTACCCCCTAATAAGGGATTGGGGGGTTTCAAAGTTTGGATGGAAGAATTTTAGCGCGCAGTCCGATTTACTCGAAATTCAGTGTTTATACTTAAGACCAAAAATAAAGAGTAACATGAATCAGGGTTTTTCGAAAATCTACCCCTAACGGGTTGAAAAGGGGTAGTTAATTTTACAAGGGAGGATTATAATGCGTGGCTTGATTAACTCGAAAATTGGTATAAATAATCTTTGAATCAAGTTATGAATATTCCCAAACGATTTTTCAAAATTCCACCCCTGTGGGGGTGAAAAGCGGGGGATACAGTTTATATGAAAAATCTTATTCATTTAGTTAATAAACTTGAAACTTGGCAAGAATACTTGCCTACGTAAGTAATAAAGTTTATCATTATAAGTTTTTCAAAACTACCCCTCAAAGGGGTACCCCTCAAATAGGGGTGTTAAGTTTGTGTGGAAGAAATTGAATGCGCGGTCCGAGTAACTCGAAACTCAGTATTGATACTTTTGACAAAATAATCTATACTTATAATAAATCTGTAGAAGTGAAAATTCTGTACATTGAAAATATCAAAAAAATAAATGGCAGGGGGTGTTACTAGACCGACACCGAACCCAAAAATGTGATTTAAAAAAAATTTGTCTGTCTGTCTGTCTGTTTGTTCAGGCATCACGCAAAAACTACCGGTTCGATTACGATGAAACTTGGTATAATTATTCTTTAATATTCTGGGCACCACACTGGGTACTTTTTATGCCGGAAAAGTATCTTCTAAATATATAAAACTCAAAGGTGACTGACTGACATAGTGATCTATCAACGCACAGCCCAAACCACTGGAGGGATCGGGCTGAAATTTGGCATGCAGGTAGATTTTATGACGTAGGCATCCGCTAAGAAAGGATTTTGATAAATTCTACCCCGAAGGGGATACAATAGGGGATGAAAGTTTGTATGAAAATATCCCAAACGATTTTTTTTATTTTCCACCCCTGTGGGGGTGAAAAGCGGGGATACAGTTTATATGAAAAATCTTATTCATTTAGTTAATAAACTTGAAATTTGCCTAAGTAAGTAATAAAGTTTATCATTATAAGTTTTTCAAAACTACCCCTCAAAGGGGGATATGGGGGTGTTAAGTTTATGTCGAAGAAATTGAATGCGCGGTCTGAGTAACTCGAAACTCAGTATTGATACTTTTGACAGAAAATAATTAATAATAAATATGTAAAGTTGTCGAAAATTTACCACTGACGGGACAAAAACGGGTAATTCGGTTTTTAAGGGGAGGATTTGAACTTGAAACTGTATGTTACATTTTCACGCCTAAACCACTGAACTTCTGATTTGGCATAGATATATGTAGATGGCATCCTGGGGAAGCACATACTTTTTATCCTGTTAGCACGTTCCCGTGGGATAATTTCCGACATCCACGCGGGCGAAGCCACGGGCAGAAGCTAGTATACAATAAAAAACAAACTTAATTTTGCGGTTCGATCCCTAGACCCGATTACTGTACCAACCGCAAATAATAAGTTTGTCGTAGTGTTGTCTAAATGTAGTGCTGAAGGTTGAATTTGGCTTGCACCGTTCGCAGCACATGCGTGGCGCGCGGCCGCCACGGATCGCTACCGTATTTAGACGGAGTCTGAGCGCGCGCATTACATTTTTTGAACTTTGATTTGAACGGACGTGTCGAGTGGCGAGCGTTCGTTCTTATTTTAACTGCTACTTGCAATTCTAAACCGTGCTTTTCAGTGCGACCTTTTTATTCCTTTTAGTTTTTAGAGTTATTTAGGTTTATTTTTGTAAGTCGTAGGTACAGATTTTAATTTTAAAGTATAGGTATTATATTTGATAGTGTACGTAGTGACCGTAGGTTATTTTATAATACTGTTAGGTAGGATTAGTCATTCGTATAGATATTAGTTTTTAGGGATTTTGCTTATTTATTGAGTTTAGATTAGTTATCATCAGAAATAGGTTTATCTAGGTAGGTAGGTACTTTATTTTCTGTTATGAGTTTTTTTTGACGTGACAACGTCTTATAAATTGGTTTGCCGGGTGACACTTCAAGAAACTGCGTTACGCTCCGCTCACGTTATGCGCTCACAATGAGAGCGAGTGAGAGGCACGCGTCCCTTCCACTCGGGCATGGTTAGCCCGCCTAAGAGCGAGAGAGACAGACATAAAAAGTGAAAGGCACGCGTCCCTTCAAAGTCGTTGTCACGTAAAACTTTCGCCCGTATACCGACTTTACAGGCAACCAATTTTTAAAATTAAGTAGGTACTTAGGTAAAGATATCATATAGGTACCCTCTTAATCACCACTAATGAGACACAATTGGTTTTCTATTGTAATTAGCCACAAAGGGCCCGCGAGATAGATGGCATCCTGGGGAAGCACATACATTTTATTTTGTTAGCACGTTCCCGTGGGATAATTTACGACATCCACGCGGGCGAAGCCGCGGGCAGAAGCTAGTCCGTAATAAGGATTATTTTGAGGTTTAATTTCAATCTTCTTTTCATAATGAAAATGAATAATTAAGCTATAACCGCAATAAGTCCTAATACATACGATTTGTTAACTTTGACGTTTAAGATAGGCAACTAAAGTTAAAACGAACGCACTGGCAGTAAACAAAAAATAGTACTACTGAGTAATTTAATTGTATTGTGACAAGGAGTTCACACTTTTTTTATTTACGTGGGTAGATTTGCTAGTTGTGATTTCTTGAGAGTACCCACACACATTAGTAGTTAAAGCACAATATTATTATATTACTAAGATACAATATGTTAAGTCTAAGGGTCATCATCATCGTAGTTCACTGATTACCTGCTTTACTTCAATAAATTGTTCTTTATGAGAAAAGAGGGGCCCGTGGCTAAATAATAACAGCCGCACAGGTAGATCGGTCAGGTTAAGCTACGCTTGCCGCGGTTGGTCTGTGGATGGGTGACCATCTTTACATACTGAGACCCCTCCGTGCCTCGGAAAGCACGTTAAGCCGTTGGTCCCGGCTGTCATTCGTGGATCTTTGACAGTCGTTACGGGTAGTCAGAAGCCCGAAAGTCTGACAACCAGTCTTACCAAGGGGTATCGTATTACCCAGTAGCATTTGATAAGTTCTATGAGCTATTGAATGTATACTTTAAACTATGCTTCCCAAATATAAGAATAAAGAAGAAATATATTAATAATAAGCATAAATGGATAACAAAAGGGATTAAAAACAGCTGTGCTACTAAAAGATCGTTGAGACATAAATATTACTTAAATAGAAGTAGCGAAAATAAATTAAAATATAAGGCATATTCAAAATTACTAAGAAAATGTATGAACAACTTACAGTCACTGTGTAATCAAAACCACATTACTCACTCTCAAAATAAAATTAAGGCCACGTGGGATGTTGTGAGGCGCAATATGGGAAATGAGGCAGTTAGAGAATACATCAATGAAATTGTTGACAATATCACTAATATAACATTAACTTCAGGATACGACATCGCAAATAAATTTAATAAATATTTCATTGATATAGCTAAAAAGCAGTCTTCAACATGTATTGGAGATGCCAATAATATGTACAACATAAAAATTCATGACAACAGTTTATTCCTAGAACCTACAAATTCATTAGAAATTTATGGTATCATAATGTCGTTGAAAAACTCAAAGTCAGCAGGCTATGATAATATTTCAACGGAACTTCTTAAATATATATCTAAACATATTTCTTCACCTCTAGCACATATTATTAATCTATCCTTACAACAAGGATGTTTTCCAGAGAGCTTAAAAAAAACATTAATTAAACCACTACATAAAAAAGGTTCCAAAATTAACGTGTAAATAGACCGATAGCACTGACTTCTGTACTCTCGAAAATATTTGAAAAAATAATGTACAGGCGTGTACTAAAATTCTTAGATAAACACAATATACTAGCCAGCCAACAGTATGGTTTCAGGCAAAATAAATCGACTATCCTAGCGATTTATACATTAGTTGAGGAAATTGTTGGCAATATTAATGATAAAATACCTTCTTGTGCTTTATTTCTAGACTTGAGTAAGGCTTTTGATTTAGTTGACCATGACATACTTATAGGAAAAATGGAAAATTATGGTATCAGAGGTCCAGCCAAGGAATGGTTCCAGTCATATCTATGTAACCGAAAACAGATAACAAGAATAACGAAATTCAATCAATTAACTAACAGCCTAGAATGTTTTGATTCTAAACCGGATATTAACGGCTGTGGCGTTCCGCAGGGCAGCATTGTGGGACCTTTATTGTTCCTTCTGTATATTAATGACCTGCCAAAATCAATAAAGCATAAATGTGTCCTATTTGCTGATGACACTACAATAATAATTAAATGTAAAAACCCTCAAAACTTTGATATGGAAATTAATCAAACGTTGAACGATATAATACAGTGGCTAGATAATAATAAACTTAAAATAAACATTTCTAAAACTAATTTGTTATATTTTAAAACTTGGAAAAGTCAAAATATACGGTTTAATGTGATCTATAATAATAGTAATATTAATCAAGTGTATACCACTAAATTTCTTGGAGTTACACTGGACGAGTGTCTTACTTGCAAGAAACACATTGACACAATCAGTAAAAAAATAAACCAATTCGTGTTTGCATTACGAAAAATAAAGGTTGTTACGTCACAGCATACCTCCCTGATGGTGTATCACGCCTACATCTGCTCAGTGATTCGCTATGGTATCGTAGTTTGGGGAAACTCTTCCGATTTAGAAAGAATTTTCATTGCCCAAAAAAAATGCATTCGGACAATGTTTAATATCGAGTGGTCCGAATCCTGCAGGCCCGTATTCAAGTCGCATGGCCTCTTAACGGTGCCCTGTATTTACATCTACGAAGTTGCTAAGTTTTTAAGATCTTATCCTATGCTCTTCCAACGGAAAGACAATACAAATAAAAGGCAAGTTACACATTTAGCGTATGAAATGCCGATTCCTAGATTGCTAATCTTTCGGAAGAGCTGTGTCTACATGGCTCCTTTAATTTATAACGCGTTACCAAAGTCAATAACGAAACTTCCTTTAAAAAAAATTTGTACCCAATTGCGAAAGTGGTTGTTACAGGAATGTTTTTATTCAATTAATGATTTTTTCCACAAATGTCCACGTAAATTTTGTTATTATTATGCCTAAATATTTTATGAAAAAGTGAAGCTCTCATTTATTGTTAACCATTTAATCTATATCTATATCTATACTTATAATAAGAATGTAAAAAAGTTGTGTCTGTACATTAAATATATTTAAAAAATAATAATTGAGGGGGGTTGAGAAACAGTAATAGAACACGAATCTAATAAAAAAAGTCTGTCTGTTTGTCTGTTTATCTGTTTGTCTGTTTGTCTGGTTGTACACGCTAATCTCCGGAACTACTGAACGGATTTGAATGAAACTTTTTTTGTTATCTAGCTACTAAACCTGGGCAACATATAAGCTATAATTGATTATGGAAACTGGAACACCTGATGTAGAACCGCAACAGACCAGCTAAACTATAAGAGTTACAAAAATGACGCCATAGAAAATAATGTTGTGTCTGATGAGCATTTTCTGCTGAGAGAATAAAATTGAAGATCTGGAACACCTGATGTGGAACTCTTAGAGCACAGCTAAACTATAATATATATAGGTTTGACATCTTTGCAAAAGTTATTCGTTCTGATGAGCATTTTCTGCTGCGAGAATAAAACTCGAAGATCGGAACATCTGATGTGGAACTCTAAGAGCACAGCTAAACCATAACATATATAGGAATGACATATTTGCAAAAGTTGTTCAGTCTGATGAGTATTTTCTGCTGGGAGAATAACATTCGAAGATTGAAACATCTGATGTGGAACTCGGAGAGCACAGCTAAACTATGGCATATACAGACATGACATTTTAACAAAATTTGTTTGGTCTCATGAGTATTTTCCGCCGAGATAATAAAAATCAAGGATCTGCAGTGCGATTCTGTAACCATCTCACCGTGAAAACTTAGGTGAAGTGAGCGTGGAGTGAGCTGTCATTCTAAATAATGCTAGGGATTGACACTACTGACAACTCACATCAAGCTCACTTCACTTGAATTTTCACGGTGAGATTTTTACAGAATCGACCGGCAGGAACATTTGATGTGGAAATCACTTAATATACTAATATATTAACGTAATCTGGGAGTACCTCTACGCGGTGAAGGCGGTAACAGTTTGGGCCTTCTTTTCGATGACGATAGTAACTCATTGAAAACTTGGCTTCACTGGCTAAATCTCCCATTTATGTATAATTATATATATTATAGATATGCCTTCGGGCTTATGTTATTTGAGTGTTTAATTTCTTTTTCCATTTATCTTCGTGACACGGTAGCCTACCCGGTAACACAGGGGAGCAGTCACTTAGATCTTCATTGCAAAGTTATTAAAGTACATTAATAACCATAACCATGCCACGAAAGAGGTCACTCGCGAGTCGGAAACATTCACGGAAAGCGAATCACGCTTGAATTCCCAGCGTATCTACACATCCACTTATAGATCTCTAGACACCAGTGAAGAACGTGATGCGCGACTGACCGCTGATCGAGATCGCCATACATTGTCCCGAACATGCACGCAACAAAAGTGAGAGAGAGAGAATTGCTGAAGTACGGCATGAGGAGACAGAAGAACAGCGCAGCGCAACGAACGCTTAAATTCTGATCGACTTCGACATTCTCTCAACAGAATGTCGATATCATCTGAAGAATCTGATGAGTCTCAAGAAATTGTCCTAAGGCAGCAGTCTTCCCTATGTCAGCAAAAGCGACGGGGCCCCATAGGGCCGAAGCCTGCCAGGGTAGCAGGAACATCCGAAAGGGTTTACCGCTGCCCTGGAACATAAAGGGCTAAGGAATGAACACGGGTGGGTTTTAGTCAGTAAGAGTCTGACACTCCCTCCTGCTCCACCCAGAGCGGGAGGAGTCATTTGATGATTTCCCATCCACAAAAAAAAAAAGGCATCTTCCCTGGGTTGATAAGGAAAAGAGTGCATTTACGTATACTACAATGATTGACTACGCCACATATGCTGCCCTTGGAGGTATGGTTGTAAATTGTTCTTTTTGTGAAGCTTCTAAATGGCCAAAAGAAGCAAATGGTATTGTGTTGCTCAGGTGGGAAAGTGCATATTGGCATTTTACAAAATCCTCCAGAGATACTAAAATCATTGCTAACAGGTATCAGAAGGACCATTAGTAATGTTAACTAATTGATATTAATTTCGCTTCATAATTTCGGAATGAAAATAATTCTACCTTTACCTACCTATATTTTGATGAAGTTATAAACGACCCAGTCTACAACACTCAATCTAAGTTATACCAAACTTAATCGAAATTCTTCATCGGTTTTGACTGATTTATTGGCTGACATAATTATCAACGCACAGTTCAAACTCTTGCCGAAATTCCTATCGGAACGAGAAAGGGACTGGATCCGCGTACGAAGTCGCGGGCAGAAGCTAGTATTACATATTTGTTGTTAATTTAATTTGTATTTTAATTTAATTTGTAATTTAATTTAATTTGGTTTTATTTGGAATTTAATTTAATTTTATTTGTAATTTATTTTAATTAAGGCGGTACCCCGAGCTAAGTGGCGCCCTCATTGAATAAAAAATCGTAGCATAGCATAGAAAACAAAAATAAAAAAAATGATTCTAGGAGTTTGTTACAAAGAGGATAAAGTATTTTTACGTTGTTAAAACAGGACTCAAAATGTTTCGTATCCAAAGTAGATAGCAAAACTGTCAAAAATGGCCGCTTTTGGTACTTTTGCTATCTACTTTGGACACTAAACATTTTGAGTCCTGTTTTAACAACGTAAAAATACTTTATCCTCTTTGTAAAACCTCCTAGAATCAATTTTTTAATTTTTGTTTTCTATGCTATGCTACGATTTTTTATTCAATGAGGGCGCCACTTAGCTCGGGGTACCGCCTTAAATAAATTTCTATTTGCATGCCGCTGTGTCGGCGAGACATGATGATCCTTAACTACTTTATTACATCTTTGTACCGTGTTTCTGGCAAATAAACGAATTATTATTATTATTATAACTGGGTTGTGGAGGTCAGATAGGCAGTCGCTCCATGTAAAATACTGGTATTCAGCTGCATCCGGTTAGACTGGAAGCCGACCCCAACATAGTTGGGAAAAGGCTAGGCAGATGATGATGAGAAAATAAACTGTTTTGATTAGAAGTTTTTTTTAGTTTATAAAATTATAACGAATAAACATTTTGAAACCACTTATTTTATTTTAACCCCGTATTACAATACAGGGTTATTTTTCAAAGACCAGCCAAATTTAAGGATGTGGACAGACCATCAAACTGAACCATTTTCTCCATGGGACAAATAGCGTAATCCTTAGGAAATAACGCGTGACACTTTACGGGGTGAGGGGTGATCCCGCCCACTTCTATTTTCCATCTACCGGTCAATAGCAAAACTATTTGCTCGTTCTGTCGATTTTACTTTGTAGTTACGTACTTAACTATCTCGCACTAGATGTCACTAAGTGCAGGATACAACAGGGTCGTACTCAGGATTTTCTTACCAGGGAGTAGTTTTTTAGGTTTATGTTTGTTGTTCATAGTTGACGATAGATGGCGGCCTGTTTTCAAAATGATATAAAACTACAAAAATAAAATTTTGGCCATTAAAGGGGCTTTAGGAATGAATGTTGAACAAACTTCAGTATTAAGATTATTAAAATATGTTAGTTCTGAGCTCTACGTACCTAAATATTTTTAGTTTCCATGACGCCAAGTGTCGCCATCTAGTGTCGGGTAGAATTATGTTTGGAAACGCCGACGCTAAGAGATTTTTCTGGAACTATTTTAATAAATTACGTATAAAATTACTTACAAACGAAATGTGATGCCATACATAGCGTCAGAACGTCTATCCGAGTAATTTTACATGATAAAACACAACACTATTTTTTTTTCCTCTAGCGTGAATAATGCTGTAAAATGGGAACATTTACAACGTTGTGCACAGTACGAACGCCAACAACACCACTGACTAAGGCCACGCCTACATGATAACGTCAGGACCTAGTGAGAATAACAGTGCACAGTTGCTTAGGCCGTCTCCTCTTTGTATTTGCTTCGTGATCTCAACACATTGTTATGTCACAGCTTTAGCAATCTGTAACTGTGAAGATCACAAGCAGCGGTTTGGCAGATTGTATTACATTTTACATCATCAATTAAAACCATTTAATTGTATAACAGGTTGCTGAACATGCGCTTTGCTATAAAACCCTCTTGTTACATTTCATCTCATGCTGAAGCGAGAATTTTATTACTTACGAAAAATATACAAAACACTACAGACATAAATCCAGGTCATTGCACAGTCGAGTTTCAGTAAAAAAGTCATATTTACAAATTACACAACAAAAACACATAAAGTTAAACAAATCAAACTTAAATAATATTGACACAAAACTCATGTTTCGTCCATCATCTCACAGAATCTCAAACATGTTGTCGATGCTTGTAAGCTTGACTCTGTATTCTATCCTCTTGATTCCAGGTTTTACACCAAAATGTTTCTTCCCTCAACAGAAGCAGAGTACAACCCAGCGAAAGCCAAGTACCACCCAATCACAGACGCGTGCTGGCACGCGGGGCAGGCGGTGCCGTACCTGGCGCTGGCGCGCACGCTGGAGCTCATCGAGGGCACCTCCGCGCGCCTCAAGATGGTGGACATACTCGCCAACTACTTGCGCTCCGTGATCGTGCTCACGCCCGAGGACCTGCTGCCCAGCGTGTACATGTGTCTGAACCAGCTCGCGCCGTCCTACGAGAGCTTGGAACTGGGTGAGTGGCGCAATCCTTATTACATTTATAGAACTAGCTTTGCCCATGGCTTAAAAAAAATAACGTTGGTTCGGAACTCTGTTATTGAGTGAAAGAAATTCAAACCAGCAATGATACAATTTCATATTTAAAATTAATTGTTTTCTAAATTAGTCCATCACCGTGTTTATAATTTGAGAACCAGCGAACCCGATTGCGTAACACACTTTCTATCACAATCTGAAGAATTTTGAAGGAAACTGCTAATCCAAAGCTTCATGTTTGAAAAATTCGTAACAAACATAAATAACCCAATGAATGTGTTGAATTGTCGCATACGCTGGCATTTACTTCGCAATCATGCGGTTTGGGGGTTGCTTTTTTTCAATAAAACGATTTTTTTTTTCCAGGCATAGCCGAGACATACCTGATGAAAGCCATCGGGCAGTGCACGGGCCGCACCGTGGCCCAGGTCCGCGGCGCGGCGCACCAGTGCGGCGACCTGGGCCAGGTGGCGCAGCAGGCGCGCGCCAGCCAGCGCACCATGTTCGCGCCGCCGCCGCTCACCTTGCGCAAGGTGTTCGCAGCGCTCAAGGAGATAGCCCACATGACCGGTAGCTAACTGTAGTACATCACCGCTAGCACAAGTGCGGCGACCTGGGCCAGGTGGCGCAGCAGGCGCGCGCCAGCCAGCGCACCATGTTCGCGCCGCCGCCGCTCACCTTGCGCAAGGTGTTCGCAGCGCTCAAGGAGATAGCCCACATGACCGGTAGCTAACTGTAGTACATCACCGCTAGCACAAGTGCGGCGACCTGGGCCAGGTGGCGCAGCAGGCGCGCGCCAGCCAGCGCACCATGTTCGCGCCGCCGCCGCTCACCTTGCGCAAGGTGTTCGCAGCGCTCAAGGAGATAGCCCACATGACCGGTAGCTAACTGTAGTACATCACCGCTAGCACAAGTGCGGCGACCTGGGCCAGGTGGCGCAGCAGGCGCGCGCCAGCCAGCGCACCATGTTCGCGCCGCCGCCGCTCACCTTGCGCAAGGTGTTCGCAGCGCTCAAGGAGATAGCCCACATGACCGGTAGCTAACTGTAGTACATCACCGCTAGCACAAGTGCGGCGACCTGGGCCAGGTGGCGCAGCAGGCGCGCGCCAGCCAGCGCACCATGTTCGCGCCGCCGCCGCTCACCTTGCGCAAGGTGTTCGCAGCGCTCAAGGAGATAGCCCACATGACCGGTAGCTAACTGTAGTACATCACCGCTAGCACAAGTGCGGCGACCTGGGCCAGGTGGCGCAGCAGGCGCGCGCCAGCCAGCGCACCATGTTCGCGCCGCCGCCGCTCACCTTGCGCAAGGTGTTCGCAGCGCTCAAGGAGATAGCCCACATGACCGGTAGCTAACTGTAGTACATCACCGCTAGCACAAGTGCGGCGACCTGGGCCAGGTGGCGCAGCAGGCGCGCGCCAGCCAGCGCACCATGTTCGCGCCGCCGCCGCTCACCTTGCGCAAGGTGTTCGCAGCGCTCAAGGAGATAGCCCACATGACCGGTAGCTAACTGTAGTACATCACCGCTAGCACAAGTGCGGCGACCTGGGCCAGGTGGCGCAGCAGGCGCGCGCCAGCCAGCGCACCATGTTCGCGCCGCCGCCGCTCACCTTGCGCAAGGTGTTCGCAGCGCTCAAGGAGATAGCCCACATGACCGGTAGCTAACTGTAGTACATCACCGCTAGCACAAGTGCGGCGACCTGGGCCAGGTGGCGCAGCAGGCGCGCGCCAGCCAGCGCACCATGTTCGCGCCGCCGCCGCTCACCTTGCGCAAGGTGTTCGCAGCGCTCAAGGAGATAGCCCACATGACCGGTAGCTAACTGTAGTACATCACCGCTAGCACAAGTGCGGCGACCTGGGCCAGGTGGCGCAGCAGGCGCGCGCCAGCCAGCGCACCATGTTCGCGCCGCCGCCGCTCACCTTGCGCAAGGTGTTCGCAGCGCTCAAGGAGATAGCCCACATGACCGGTAGCTAACTGTAGTACATCACCGCTAGCACAAGTACACTGTGTACTGTGTACTGGGGCTGCTGCAGAGCAGACTCGCGCTAGCCGTCTGATTCATTAATCTGTTGTCCTGAAGACTATAATTCAGTACCCAATCAAGTGTCTACTTTAGTGTTGTTTTGTCTAAGTAGATGTTTGATTAACCGTTGCCGGTTCGTAACAAAACGGATTACTCAAAAACAATATTTACTCAAAAACCTTCACTTTTGTGAAGGTTAAAGTGTGTGTATATTTTTTAATATAAAAAAACAAAATGAAAATGAGACGTGAACAAGACTTTTTACAAGTACCCAATCCAACCCAACCCACACAAACTACGGAAGAAAAACTATCGTGTACGAAGGATCTAAAATATTTAATAAACTAGCTTCTGCCCGCGGCTTCGCCCGCGTGGATGTCGGAAATTATCCCACGGGGACGTGCTAACAGGATAAAATGTATGTGTTTCCCCAGGTAGCCATCTATCTCTATGCCAAATCAGAAGTAAAATGTAACATACAGTTTCAAGTTCAAATCCTTGCCTTAAAAACTGAATAACCCCTTTTTGTCCCGTCGTCGGTGGTAAATTTTCGACAACTTTACATACTTATTATTAATTATTTTCTGTCAAAAGTATCAATACTGAGTTTCGAGTTACTCGGAACGCGCATTTCTTCCACACAAACTTAACACCCCTATATCCCCCTTTGAGGGGTAGTTTTGAAAAACTTGTAATGATAAACTTTATTACTTACTTAGGCAAGTATTCTTGCCAAGTTTCAAGTTTATTAACTAAATGAATAAGATTTTTCATAAAAACTGTATCCCCCGCTTTTCACCCCCACATGGGGTGGAATTTTGAAAAATCGTTTGGGATTATTCATAACTTGATTCAAAGATTATTTATATCAATTTTCGAGTTAATCAAGCCACGCATTATAATCCTCCCTTGTAAAATTAACTACCTCTTTTCAACCCGTTAGGGGTAGATTTTCGAAAGACCCTGATACATGTTACTCTTTATTTTTGGTCTTAAGTATAAACATTGAGTTTCGAGTTAATCGGACCGTGCATTAAAATTATTCCACACAAACTTCAACACCCCTATATCCTCCTTTGAGGGGTAGTTTTGAAAAACTTATAATGATAAACTTTATTACTTACTTAGGCGAGTATTTTTGAAAAGTTTCAAGTTTATTAACCTAATGAAGAAGATTTCTCATATAAACTGTATCCCCGCTTTTCACCCCCACAGGGGTGGAATTAAAAAAAATAGTTTGGGATGTATTCATAACTTGACTCAAAGATTATTTATACTAATTTTCGAGTTAATCAAACCATGCAGTAAAATCCTCCCCTGAAAAATTTACTACCCCATTTCAGCCCGTCAGGGGTAGATTTTCAAAAAACCCTGATACACATTATTCTTTACTTTCAATATTAAGTATAAATACTGAGTTTCGAGTAAATCGGACTGCGCGCTAAAATTCTTCCATACAAACTTTGAAACCCCCCAATCCCTTATTAGGGGGTAGTTTAGAAGAAAAAAAACTGACAATCTTCATAATTTATTTAGATAAGTATTCGTGCCAAGTTTCAAGTTTATTAACTCAAGGAATAAGATTTTTCATACAAACGAATTCTCCCCTTTTCACCCTCTTAGGGGTAGAATTTCGAAAAATCCTTTCTTAGTGGATGCCTACTCTTCACGAAGAACACGCCCTCTAAATTTCATGTCTCTAGGACCAGCGGTTTAGGCTGTGCGTTGATCTATCAGTCAGTCAGTCAGTCAGGACTTTGAATTTTATATATATAGATTACCGAGAGACCTTAAAGAACCTAAATCCAAAACCACTTTTAAAAAGCTACTTAAACAATTTATATTAAAAAATTCACACTCCCTACAATAGTGTCGAGCCACATCCAGTTACCGCTTATCTATGTTACACGGATACTTGTTTACATGTATCGAACGTCCATATTGATTTGTAATCTACCCTCAAAACATTTATATAATCAACGGCGAATTTTGGTAATACCCTAACTTTTTGTTCTTTTTAAAGTATTTAGTTTTAATATTCTCATGTAAGTGAATAGTATAATTCTTATGAGAATAAATGATCTTAAACCTCTAAATGCTGATTTCCAAAGTTTAGGAACAACACTAGCATCTAAAGATTTTTAAATAGAATTGAAATAGGAAGTCGAAACAAGTTGTCTATGTCTTTAATGTAAACCGTGATACGACTGATATCGGACGACAGGTTTGAGGGTTCAGTAAAAGAAGAAGAGGAACTTGAGCTACCTCCATGAATAAGGTTGGGATCTAAAAATGTGGACTGAAAATAAGTAGAAATTGCCTCACATATTGATTCGGGGGGTACGCAGTGTTTCGTTGTTAAAATTGAACGCATTTATATTATTACATTTTTTAACATAAGTCCAATATTGTTTCGGGTTATTTTTAATAGATGCTTCGGTAAGTTTCATATAATTTGCGTAACACTGACTTTCTAATATTCTTACCCTGTCACGAAGAAGTTTAAATGTTAGTTCGTCAGCTTTATTGCCGTAGGTTTTATGTTTTTTAAAGTATTTATATTTCTCTTTTTTTGTTTTAATCTTAAAGGAACTGCCGATCGATTCTGTAAAAATCACCCCGTGAAAAGTTAGGTGAAGTGAGCTGTCAATAGTGTCGATCCCTATCATTATTTAGAATGGCAGCTCACTTCACCTAAGTTTTCACGGTGATATGGTTACAGAATCGCACTACTGTACCAGGTCGGATATGATTTGTTACGACAAAGTTTCGAGGGAATATATTTCGACTGAAGATTATAGATAACGTTATTGAAAAAACTTACGGAATCGTTACCTGACCTTACTGAGAACTCACTTTCCCAGTCGGTATTACTAATGTCACAGTTAATGGATTTGTAATCACCCTTATCATATAAAAATTATATACGTGACGCACACTCAAGGAGAGGTGTTTCGACAAGATCCATTGTAATTAACAAAGCTGGGTGATAATCATCAATTGGTACTAGTGGGCTTAAACTTGCACTCACATTGACTGCCTGGTTCGAGAGGACTAAGTCAAGTATATTACCGTATCTGTTAGTCACACCATTATATTGACCAAGGTCAAGAGTACACACCTCATCCCCAAGTAGCACTTATGACGTTGTACGTAATGACGCCGTCTTTGTTCCCAAAACATGATATTTATCATGATTCTGAATTCATCATCATCATCTGCCTAGCCTTTTCCCAACTATGTTGGGGTCGGCTTCCAGTCTAACTGGATGCAGCTGAATACCAGTATTTTACATGGAGCGATTGCCTATCTGACCTCCACAACCCTGTTACTGGGTAATACGATACCCCTTGGTAAGACTGGTTGTCAGACTTTCGGGCTTCTGACTACCCGTAACGACTGTCAAAGATCCACGAATGACAGCCGGGACCAACGGCTTAACGTGCTTTCCGAGGCACGGAGGGGTCTCGGTATGTAAAGATGGTCACCCATCCACAGACCAACCGCGGCAAGCGTAGCTTAACCTGACCGATCGACCTGTGCGGCTGTTATTATTTAGCCACGGGCCCCTCCATGATTCTGAATTCAAATAATATAATTGAGTCCAATGTCGGTTGGCAGGCACAGCGTCGGTGAACAAGAAGATCAACAAGATACAGTCGCTGTACGTGGCTTGCAGGCACTCCGAGGCCAAGTATCTTATAAGGTATGTCGAATTGGACCAACATTGTATACTTAGTAAAAGTATATTGTGCCTATAAACTTTTAATTTGTTACAGTTTTTCCATACAAATACTCAACAGGCATCAATTTAATTCCACGGATAAAAGATAGGATAAAATCAACCCTTAGTTGTCTCCTCCTCTACAATAACTCTTATCATTTTCTTCTAAGATCTCTTATTTGTGTAATTCTCACACGACAACGGCGTTACAAATTAGCGCTGGGGGTACCTATGTTTTCTGATCCATTTGTTTACATTTTCATCAGATACAGACTACTACTATAGCCAAAGTCAAATCATTTATTTCAAATATCAGGCACTTTTGAACGTCAAAAATTACAAAAAATAAAATTTCATTCTAGTCGACCTTTCTAAAAGGTAGTTTCGCTTGGAGAAGGATGGGCAAGAAACTCCACCGTTACTCTTTAAAAATATTTTTTTTTTTTACATTAATTGTATAATTATATGTGAAGACCACAACCACCTAGACTATCATTACTCAAACTCAAACTCAAATCATTTAATTCAACTAAACCAATTACAGGTACTTTTGAATTGTCAAAGGGTCGGTCAGTCAGAAAGATGAAGCTAGTTGCCCATTCCAAAGCGTAGGTACCTATGGAGAAGAACGGGCAAGAAACTCCATGGACACTCTTTTAAATCATAAAATTGTTACAAAATATTTGATTACATCATTCGTGTTGAAATTAACCATGTGAGAACGATGTAGAAATACGTGCACGTTAAAAGCGTCCGTTATTACTAAACCACAATATATAAGAAGAACCTAAAATGAAGTATTAACATATAAATTAATTATGTTGTAAACATGTGAGCACCATGTATGAAAGATACATGGTGCTCACATGTTTACAAACATTATAAAAGTAGACAATTTTTTCCAGTCATACCATCTTTTACTTTAAGAACATTCCGTCCACCTCCTATATTGAGAGCGCTATGTCGGCAGGTCGCTGGAAGGCAAGCTGCGCATAGGGCTGGCGGAGCAGTCCGTGCTGCAGGCGCTGGCGCAGGCCGCGGCCAGCTCGCCGCCCGGCCGCGCGGTGCTGGACGCCAGTCAAGGCATGTCGCCCGACGCATTCAAGGTAGCAGCTGTTTGTTGTCTATAACGTTCTGCCTGCTGGGACCCAGGCAGGCCTCTCTGTGAAACGATGTGGCTGGTATCGTACTATATGTAGGTAGATTCTACGAGGACGGTGGCTTGTCATTATAATAATAGTTAGGTTGTGGGTACTCAACAAAGATCCGTCTTAGTCAACCACCGTGGTAATCCACCATGCCTTTCCAGTGCGGGTCGGTGGATGTTTCATATCTTTGAATTTTTGGACGAAGTTAGATATTTGCCTTTACTGTTTTCGAGTGGTAGTCATGAAATGAACTGCACAAAATTAAAAACAATTTTAGTATAATGGATTAAATAATGTCGTGATGGCCTAGCGGTCAAGGGCTCACCTCATGTACCAGGGTAAATAACAATGTGTTTTTTTTATTTATATGTACTTTCTGAATTTCTCTTGGACATTATTGGCGTCGGTAAAGGAAAAGCATCCTGAGGAAACCTAAACTTATAAGTAGTTAATAAAGTCTGAAATCGCAAACCCATTTCGGAGTGTTAGATCACTTGTTGAATTAAGTCCACGTATTACAGATAATTAGTTTATTACACTGCAACTACAGTACAATTCACAATACTTAAAAACACACAGAGATAGTTTAACCATTTATAACTTTTAAAAAGGGCGCGAACTAACTTCCTCTATAAAAACGACACGAAATCATGTTTTTTTTTATTCTTTTACAATAAGCAACGAACGAAAATGCTACCTATCAGCCAAATTAATTATGGAATAATCTTTTCTTTTTCTATTTACAATGAAACTGGCATAAAATAAATACAAAATATTTTAAATGTTGCCAGCTGAATTAATTATGGTATAATCTTTTTTCTTTATCCATTTACAATAATTTTAAATCTACATAAATGTTACCAGCTGAATGAACTTTATTGTAACAGTGTATAAAACACCTAACGTTACCTATTACAAATCAAGATATTTTTTTTAAAAAGAAAACAGATCTATAATCGTTTGGTATTATTTGACACAAGCGTTTTAACATCTCGTCCATTTTGATAAGTGATAACCATACACGTCCTCGTGTATAATAAACAAAATTAACACAAAGACAAAAGAAGTAAAAATAACATTAATTGTTGTGTGCAAATTATCAGCACAGGTAGGTAGGCTTATTCAGTAGGTAGTATTTTGCTTAACACACCATACACTTTGTGCTTCACACAATAAAATCTTGTTTTTTTTTTCACCACTCATTGAACACAATGTGTCTTGCACGCACAACACATCACATCACAAACAACGCACTCCTTGTGCGCTCCGCATCGCGCACCTTGCACACTCCGCATCGCACTCATAGTGCGCTCCGCATCGCACTCATCGTGCGCTCCGCATCGCACTCATCGTGCGCTCCGCATCGCGCACCTTGCGCACTCCGCATCTCACACCTTGTGCACTTGAACATTTAGCGCTGCGCACCTTGCACCGCACACCTTGTGCATCTTATTGATTATGCGTTGCGCACCTTGCGCATTGCATCGCACGCCTCGTGCATCATACTAGTTATTATGCACCTCGCACTTTGCGCATTGCATCGCCCACCTTGTGCATCCTATTCATTATGCGTTGCGCACCTTGCGCATTGCATCGCCCACCTTGTGCATCTTATTGATTATGCGTTGCGCACCTTGCGCATTGCATCGCACGCCTCGTGCATCATACTAGTTATTATGCACCTCGCACTTTGCGCATTGCATCGCCCACCTTGTGCATCCTATTCATTATGCGTTGCGCACCTTGCGCATTGCATCGCCCACCTTGTGCATCTTATTGATTATGCGTTGCGCACCTTGCGCATTGCATCGCACGCCTCGTGCATCATACTAGTTATTATGCACCTCGCACTTTGCGCATTGCATCGCACACCTTGTGCATCCTATTCATTATGCGTTGCGCACCTTGCGCATTGCATCGCCCACCTTGTGCATCCTATTCATTATGCGTTGCGCACCTTGCGCATTGCATCGCCCACCTTGTGCATCTTATTGATTATGCGTTGCGCACCTTGCGCATTGCATCGCACGCCTCGTGCATCATACTAGTTATTATGCACCTCGCACTTTGCGCATTGCATCGCACACCTTGTGCATCCTATTCATTACGCGTTGCGCACCTTGCGCATTGCATCGCCCACCTTGTGCATCCTATTCATTATGCGTTGCGCACCTTGCGCATTGCATCGCACACCTTGTGCATTAGCACACACAAACAAATTTTGCATAGAATAGGTTCTATGCAAAATTTGTTACGTATACAAAACTATCCAATATCTATCTCCTAAGCACACTTTGCGCTGGCTTTTTATTAATTTACATTATATTACTTTTTTTCAAATTTATTTATTCTTTTTTTTTTCGTAGTTTAGTCAAAGTTCGAACTTTTCCTAGTTAGCGGAGTGTCAACAACCACCTATCATTATCAAACACTTTTGTAATTCGATACGGACCTGATAATTTCGCTAACAGTTTCTTACTTTTACCTACACTATAAGTCTCTCTTGCTAGCCTAACAAAATCCCCTATTTTAAAATTTTGCCCTTCTTTCCTTGTCTTATCGAAATACTCCTTTTGTTTTATTTGAGACTCATCAACATACTGTTCTACTTCTTCTCTTATTTTAGTAATACTTTCCTGATAACTATTTTTATTTGTATCGTCTTCCACGTCTGATTCTATCTCGTGTATGATATAACCTTCATTGGTACTAGTGAGTTTAAGGCCAAACAATATTTGTGATGGAGACTTTCCCGTACCCCACGTCCCATTGAACTTGAAGCAAACGGTCATCCCATAAACGTTCATCCTTACCGTGATTTTGAGCGGCAAGAGAATCTAAAATTGTTCTGTTGTATTATGTTGTTATGTTATGTGTTTTGTACCAACTTCGCTCATAAAACCTTTAAATTTAATACTCGTAAATGATGTACCCTGATCGCTAATTAATCGTGTTGGTACACCGAACGTACCGAAATAATCCCTTAAAACCGCAATAGATGTATTTGACTTTGTATTTTTCACCGCCTTTAAAACAATAAACTTTGAATACGCGTCTATAATCACAAGGATATACGAATTCTTCCTTTTACTTGTAACAATCGGCCCGACGTGGTCGATGTGGACTGTATGAAAAGGTTTTGAAATTTTCGGAATAGGATGTAGATAACCTTGTTTCTTTCCCGATGGAATGTTATTATGTACATACTCTAAGCATGCGGTCACATATTTTTTTGTGAATCTACGCATACGCGAACTACGAACCAACAGTGATCTTTAATTCGCTTGAGCTTCTTCTCAAAACCAAAGTGCCCTATTTCGTCATGATTCTTTTGTAGAATCGGCCATCCACACCCTTTAGGTACTACCCACCTCAACCCGTTTTCTGTAATACGATAAATACGATCAGAACCTGGTCCCTTTACTCGATACCTCAAAACCTAAATATTCTACATGCTCTTGTAAGAAATGGCATTTTTGAGGTTTTAGGGTCAAAGGACATCAACCGTATTGGGAAAAAAGGAATTCATAAATAATTGAGTAATAATATTTACTGAACATTGGTCACTATTCGGGAGTGCCAAAATAAATGATATTAAAAACGATTAAAAAAGATTTTTAATTGATTAATGTATTTGTATGGTGACAGTTGCGGCGCGGCGTGCGGGGCACGTTGATTTAGGGTTGCCTAAAGAATAAAATCACAGAAAAAATATAATCGATATTGTTGATGTTTCGATTCGAGAGCTTCGAAACATTAAAATGTTTTCCTGGAAGACCAAGCTTTGCTCTGGCCGTTGGAGGGTTCATCAGCATCACCATTATCATCTTAACCTTACATAAATAAAAAGATATACGTAGATATATGTTTACGTTGAACATTTTTTTTTTTTTTTTGAGGTGGTAATATCATCCATTTATTTCTCCTGCTCTAGGATGGAGCGGGGGGGCGTGTCAGACTTTTACTGAATAAAACCACACCTGTGTCATTCAGTTGCCCCCTGCGTTCTAGAGCCACAGGTTTCCTTTTCAGAAATTCCCTGCGGCCCTAGCAAGCAAGCGATTTTGCTGACATCTCTTTGAGGCACGCGTGGAACACTACGCGCCATCGACGACTTGGGCTCGGTCCGGACAGTTACTGGTCAGCCGGGCGGCGAGCTACCCATTGCTCGCTGTTCGCAAGCCCGTGCCTACAGTGGCTGGTAGTCGGGGTCGCAGCTGGGGCGTGAGGATGTTCGTTTCTTCACGCGTGCAGCCGTCTCATTCGCTGGCATTACTGCTTCGCAGAAGGAGGCGACCACCTCCTATTCCCTCTTGCTCCGAGAGGTCGCCGCCACAAGGACACGGTGGTGCTCCGTCCAAGCGGGGAGGATACCTCCACCGTATGCACCACCGCGTCCTCCGGGCGGTCCGCACATTGGTGACACCCGGGTTTTTCTTCCGCCTGAATCCGATGCAGGAAGCTCCCAAACTTACCACGTCCGGTGAGGACGCCATGACGCCTCTCCAGCCACTCCTCAAAGAGGAGACTTACCGCCATGATTATAGCGTGCTCACGTAGAACAAACGTTAGAAGTCGTTTAGCCTCTATCGGGGAAAAATAATAAGAATCGTTCGTAATTGGTAATTCGTCTTCATTCGTTTGGGTTTTGTCCGTCGTGGTAGTGGGTATTATTAACACGTGCTTTTCTTGAAGATTCTAATTGTAATGCGGCATGGTCCATGGTCCAAAAGAATTACGCAAAACAAAACAGCACAGCACGATGGAATCGATTTCAAATCGAGTGTTCGACTGACAGTGCAGAGAACAGGCAACACTGACCCAGACCCGATTGGCGCTCGATTTTCAAATTGTCAATGTCATTCGCTTTGCGTTTGCCGCTCTTTTTCGTATCGTATTGTGAATATTATTTCGACTTCTATTTTTGACGACTTGTGCTGTTCAAAATGGATTCTGATGATTTTCTATCCGACGACCCCGGCTCACTCTCGGACTCAGTACCCGCTTCAAACGTTAACCCTGACATTTCTCCGCATAATGAACCCGCTTTACATGAAGACTTGTTCGTTAACATGGACTTTCCGATTTTGCCTAGTGAATCTAATAGGTTGGGGAAAAAGTTTCTTCGCATTTTTTAAGAAAATTCAAAACATTTTTTAATATAGTTTATTTACATTTAACTAAAGTATGTAGGTACCATTTTGTTCGATAACAAGAACGTGCGAAAAAGGTCGTGGTCAAAGGCCGCTTTGACCACGACCTTTTTCGCACGTTCTTGTCGTACGTGATCCACTTTTCATCACCAGTTATCAGCTTCTACAAAAATGATTCGGTTTCATTACGTCGTAATAAAGAATCACAAATGAGTACACGGTTCATTAGGTTTCTTTCAGTGAGCTCGTGAGGTACCCAAATATGGAGCCTTTTTGTGTACCCAGTTTTTTTCAAATGCGCCAAAACTGTTTTGTGGTCAATTCCCAGTTCTTCAGCTACGTCGTAACTGCCGATCTTGCTCCGCTATTTCAAAAATGGCATCCATTTAATCCGTAATAGGGCGACCAGAGCGACGTGCAACTTTGACATCAAAATTTCCGGATTGAAAACGCTTAAACCAAATTTGTGCTACTCTCACAGACACTGCACCAGGTCCATAAACATCGCAATTTTTTTTCGCGGCTTGCGTTCCCTTTTTACCTTTTTTGTAGTAAAATTTTAAAATGTATTGAATTTCTTCATTAGATTCACTCATCTTGACAGTACGAAAAACAAATGAAAATCACACATTTTCCTAATTTGAATTTGGAATTATGTTCTTTAAAATTTAAACTTTCAATGATACCAAAACCAGCCAGATACAAATAGTATAGCCAAAGAGATTTTATTAAGAGTTCATACAAACTATAATGCGAAAAGACTTTTTCTCCAACCATATACGTATACATTGTATAAATTGTGGTACTGAAATCACTCACAGGAGAAGACACATTGTTAATCTTGTGGAAGTGCAGCTAGTTATACTGCAACCTAAATAATGGGCCTAACCGTGAACACTCGTATTGGGAAAAAAGGAATTCATAAATAATTGAGTAATAACATTTACTGAACATTGGTCCCTATTCGGGAGTGTCAAAATAAGTAATATTAAAAACGAATAAAAAAGATTTTTAATTGATTTGTATCTGTATGGTGACAGTTGCGGCGCGGCGTGCGGGGCGCGTTGATTTAGGGTTGCAAGAATAAAATCACAGAAAAAATAATATCGATATTTTTGATATTTCGATTCTAGAGCTTCGAAACATTAAAATGTTTTCCTGGAAGACCAAGATTTGCTCTGGCTGTTGGAGGGTTCATCATCAGCATTACCATCATCATCATGATTACTTACACTAGAAAACGTGCAGTCCTAGCCACTACTTATACTTTGGCGGGCCAGATTTTGCCAAGGTGCAATACTGTTCGTGATTTGGGCATCCATCATGACAGTAAGTTACTTTTTGACACACACATTGACGCAATTGTTAAAAAAGCTTCTAAGCTGCTTGGGTTTATAATACGTGTTTCTAAGTGTTTTACTGACGCTAAAACACTAAAAATATTGTATTGCACTTTTGTAAGAAGTCAGCTTGAGTACGTGTCTCAGATTTGGAATCCACGTTATCATAAATACATTGACCGCATGGAAAACATTCAAAGACGGTTCATAAAATATCTCTATTTTCATCAAAAGATACCATATCAGTCAACCGATTATCTTGGACTTTGTAAGAAGTATCATCTGTTCTAGAGCCACGGGTTTCCTTTTCAGAAATCCCCTAGCGAACATCGGCCCTGCTGGGCTCCTACGGTTTTGCTGACATCTCTTTGAGGCGCGCGTGGTACACTACGCGCCGTCGACAACTTGGGCTCGGTCCGGACAGTTACTGGTCAGCCGGGCGGCGAGCTACCCATTGCTCGTTGTCGTTATCCGCAAGCCGGCGCCGAGAAACAAACCGCACAGCGCGATGGAATCGATTTCAAATCGAGTGTTCGACTGACAGTGCAGAGAACAGGCAACACTGACCCAGACCCGATTGGCGCTCGATTTTCAAATTGTCAATGTCATTCGCTTTGCGTTTGCCGCTCTTTTTCGTATCGTATTGTGAATATTATTTCGACTTTATCTATTATTTCGACTTGTGCTGTTCAAAATGGATTCTGATGATTTTCTATCCGACGACCCCGGCTCACTCTCGGACTCAGTACCCGCTTCAAACGTTAACCCTGACATTTCTCCGTTTATTGAACCCGCTATACATAAAGACTTGCGCGTGAACATGGACTTTCCGATTTTGCCTAGTGAATCTATACATTGTATAAATTGTGGTACTGAAATCACTCACAGGAAGGAGAAGACACATTGTTAATTTTGTGAAAGTGCAGCGAGTTATACTGCAATGGATCGCACCGGAAGTGGTAAGTTCCAACTTCTGAGATGATTATGTACTTACATAATTGAATATTTGAGTTTGCTAAAAATCCATCACTAGTTAAAGGTTCTGGAGGATCATTGTTTAAAACTCTTTATTGCACATAAATAAGAAATACATGTTTACAAGGACGATGGTCAGTGGGTATCTTAGGGGCGGAGTTTACGAAGTTAAGCTTATCTCTCGCAGAGATCTCTCGCAGTCAACCTGTGGGTGTAAGATAGCGTACAAGCCCATTGTGGAATATAAAAAAATGTATGTAGGTATATGTCCGTTTCTTTTTTTTTTAGACATTGCCCCACACTAGGAATTTCTCCTGTATTGTGGGTGCGTTTACAAACATTTAAACTCACATACATAAACAGCCAGACCCGGAACAACTACTTGTAGGCCATACAAATATTTATTCCGTGCGGGAATCAAACCCGCGACACGCAGCGCAGCAGTCAATCGCTTAACAACTGCGCCAACGGTGCCGACTTTTTTTTTCGATCTTAGGCACACTCTTTAGCTGAACTGGCTTGGTTAATTACAACATAAATGAGGTGTAGTATTGAAGTTTTTTTTTGTATTATTTAACCAACTTGATACAAAACTTCTTATCTATGTTTTCTTTGTACTGTATAAACCACTCAATAAAATTAATAATAGTGCAATATTTTTATGTTCATGTTCAAGCCCAAACGCCATACAGTGTGGTGGATGTCCTTTAACTTGCAAGATATGATTACAGACAGACAGACAGACAACGGGACAGGTGAAACTAAATAAAAGCTTGTAATAAAAAGAAAACAGATTTATAATCGTTTGGTATTATTTGACACAAGCGTTTTAACAGGAGCAAGCATGGTGTTCAATGCTCGTGCCTTAGCTGTGTAAGTAGACGCCTTTGCCCTGCAGTGGGACAGTGATAGGCTGGTAGTATTGTGAGGCAAGCTACTGTGGAGGCTAGACGAGCCCTCTGAGGTACCGGGAGGAATCAAACACTATATAAGATTCCTTTTATATTATATTTTGAGAAAGTCTTTGCATCTTTCCCTCTAATTGTCACTTCTTATTCTCGAACAAAAATCCTACTATCAAATAATTGACACTAGTTTGAACGTTCGAATGGAACCCGCGCTAAATTATATCCGGCCTGCAACATATGAGGTCGCCTTCGGCAGACAAGCCACTACACTACACTGATCTCTTTGCTATCTAATACCTGTACACATAATGGTTGTCCCTTCCCAGGCCCGCGTCGACGAGCACTCCCTCATAATAAAGACGACGTACTGCGAGTGCCCGTCGTTCGATCGCATCGTGCCCGTGCTACTGCGGCTGGGCGTGGGCGCGCTGCCCGAGCACTGCCGCCTGACGCCCGGCGTGCCGCTCAAGCCCATGCTGGCGCATCCCACCAAGCAGGTCACGCACGTGTTCGACAGGTGAGCTGATATTTTTTGGCAAATTTTCTCGTTTGTCAAAATGCTTAATTTTGTCAAACTCATAGTTTATTTTTCGTTTTGTCAAAGTCATTTATTGTCAAACGTACTGGCTTTGTTAAAACCCACTCATTGTTTTTGTGAAATATTATTATGAACCTCTCTGTTAATGAATGTATGGTAAGGTTCGAGAAGGAGCAGTTCACATGCGAGTGGAAGTACGACGGCGAGCGCGCGCAGATCCACGTGCCCGGCACCGAGCGGCCCGACTTCGGGCGCGCCGCCGTGTTCAGCCGCAACCAGGAGAACAACACTAGGTTAGTTCGATGTCTAATGAGCAAATGTTATTACTCGACAGCTGACTTTATAGAAGACAAAACTGACATGACTTTTTGTTCATTTGACTTTTGGTATTATTCATACATAAGTTGTTGACTTACAATTTTAATTTATCTATTAATATTTGACATCTACTGTTATGCACTTGAATTTCTAAAATTATTTTGTATTATTAGGAATGTTTATTATTATACTTTACGTTTACGATTACGTTTCGCCGTACTAGAACAAACTCGGACTCGATCCTAAACAACAGTGATAATATGACACACATAATCTCAATAATACGGTCACTAGTGTACCTGAGATGTCGAACTACAAAAGTTACGAGAACAGGTTATGAAACTTACTTTGGAGCTTCAAGTGCTCATTCAGGAATAGAAATATTGTCATTAGAAAACAATTAACTAAAAAAATTAAATGGTAATTTGACAAAAAAAAAGATTTATTTAAGAAAGTGACGATCAGTCCAGCTAGATTAAGGCCATCTAGTGCCAAAAAACAGAAAAACAAACGAACAACTAGCAATAAACAAATACAAACCGAACCGCCAGATAGCAAAAAAAATGACGAGACTACAGAAATAAACAAAACTTGTCTTAGTACTATACATAACCAATCCGCAAGTCCTAACCCAAATAACAAGAAAAGATGCAAAATATGTATTTTGAGTTCAGATAATAATAATAAAATTCTGAACATTGCAGAAGACTCTTTTACACGATCTGAAATCTATCACTACATAACACCTCATGGGAATGCACACTTATTGCTAAAAGGGCTAACAACAAGAATTTCGCCAGTAAAATCGGTTGTTTTAGCGAGGATCATAAACTAAAAACTCAGATGATTTCTCCCCCGCGCCGATTCAAACACATGCCATGCCACGAATTATGTATTTTAAAATTGACTTTTATACCTTTTTCGAAAGCTTACAGAATAGGCAAGTTGTTTTAGTTATTTGTACGATTAATGTCATAGAATTTTTGTGACGAGACAACATTTTTGAAGCGTAAAATGAAAATATTGGTAAGATATTATTCTCATATCGCTCATTATTTTAATTATTTTGTTTAATTAAGTAGTTTTAATTATGTCCATAGCTTAATTGAAGTGCCAGCTACAACATCATTTTTAATGGTACCCATTCAAATATGTAGTTTTTTTTTATTTGGAATTAAATGTCAAATTTTGGGTAAATATCGAAAAACCCTTAAAATTCAAATATCTCGAAAACTATTGAATTTCGGCCATACATATGGGGGGTTGAATTTGTTGCA
The DNA here is from genome assembly GCA_945859715.1 of Apamea sordens. Classification (NCBI taxonomy): domain Eukaryota; kingdom Metazoa; phylum Arthropoda; class Insecta; order Lepidoptera; family Noctuidae; genus Apamea; species Apamea sordens. Next base: position 18,090,599 of record OX244007.1, read on the forward strand.
TTTTGGCCCCCTTATCAGCCCCTGACGGATATACGTCGAATTACCAGTAACCCTGTATAACAGACGGACTGGCGCAATAAATAACACTGGACTACAAGTCATTTTTAAGGACATAGTAAATTTAATTGATCACATAAAATATAATAACCAAATGATATCAGCTGACATGAAGTATAATATGGATAATTTGTCAGACGGTGAACTTTTTCGTGACTAAACATCTCCGTATAATGCACCAGAACATAGCAGGTTTATTCAATAAGTCGGATGCGCTCACGGTTTGTATGAATGAACTTACAGAAAAAAACAAACAAGTGGATGTAATATGCATTACAGAACATTTTATGATGGAAGGCTACGAAAACCAGCTGAACATACCAAACTGCTGCTTAGCCGCTCATTACAGTAGGAAAGAAGTTAAGAGAGGTGGATCATGTATCCTAATTAGAAATGGACACGAATGGAAAGAGCTATTAAAAATCTCAAAAATATCAATAACAGGGATTTTTGAATGCTGTGCCATTGAGCTCACCAAGTACAAGACGGCGTTTGTATGTGTGTACCGAATACCAACTGTAAACAGTCTCAATAATTTCTTTAATCAGTTTGAAACAGTCTTATTTTATTTTTATTTTATTATTTATTTTAAAAAATTTGCCAAAATCTTTTCGGAAAAACGGCAGGATCCCGAGGTTAAGAGTCGTACCATGAACGCAGATATTAAAAGCTGTTGTTAAGATATTATTAATAACTAGCTTCTGCCCGCGGCTTCGCCCGCGTGGATGTCGGAAATTATCCCATGGGAACGTGCTAACAGGATAAAAAGTATGTGCTTCCCCAGGATGCCATCTATATCTATGCCAAATCAGAAGTTCAGTGGTTTAGGCGTGAAAATGTAACATACAGTTTCAAGTTCAAATCCTCTCCTTAAAAACCGCATTACCCGTTTTTGTCCCGCCAGTGGTAAATTTTCGACAACTTTACATATTTATTATTAACTAGCTTCTGCCCGCGGCTTCGCCCGCGTGGATGTCGGAAATTATCCCACGGGAACGTGCTAACAGAATAAAATGTATGTGCTTCCCCAGAATGCCATCTATCTCGCGGGCCCTTTGTGGCTAATTACAATAGAAACCCAATTGTGTCTCATTAGTGGTGATTAAGAGGGTACCTATATGATATGTTTACCTAAGTACCTACCTAATTAAAAAAAAATTACTCAATAATAGAAAATTAAATACCTACCTACCTAAATAAACCTATTTCTGATGATAACTAATCTAAACTCAATAAATAAGCAAAATCCCTAAAAACTAATATCTATACGAATGACTAATCCTACCTAACAGTATTATAAAATAACCTACGGTCACATCGTACACTATCAAATATACTACCTATACTTTAAAATTAAAATCTATACCTACGACTTATATAAAAATAAACCTAAATAACTCTAAAAACTAAAAGGAATAAAAATGAACTCCATTGCGGGTGACTTAACCTACGACAAACTTATTATTTGCGGTAGGTACAGTATCGGGTCTAGGGATCGAACCGCAAAATTAAGTTTGTTTTTTATTGTATATACTTTTCCGGGATAAAAAGTACCCAGTGTGGTGCCCAGGATATTAAAGAATAATTATATCAAGTTTCATCGAAATCGAACCGGTAGTTTTTGCGTGATGCCTGAACAAACAGATAGACAGACAAAAAATTTTTTAATCACATTTTTGGGTTCAGTGTCGGTCTAGTAACACCCCCTGCCATTTATTTTTTTGATATTTTCAATGTACAGAATTTTCACTTCTACAGATTTATTATAAGTATAGATTATTTTCTGTCAAAAGTATCAATACTGAGTGTCGAGTTACTCAGACCGCGCATTCAATTTCTTCGACATAAACTTAACACCCCTATATCCCCCTTTGAGAGGTAGTTTTGAAAAACTTATAATGATAAACTTTATTACTTACTTAGGCAAATTTCAAGTTTATTAACTAAATGAATAAGATTTTTCATATAAACTGTATCCCCGCTTTTCACCTCCACAGGGGTGGAATATAAAAAAAATCGTTTGGGATGTATTCATAACTTGACTCAAAGATTATTTATAATAATTTTCGAGTTAATCAAGCCATGCAGTAAAATCCTCCCCTGAAAAATTGACTACCCCATTTCAGCCCGTTAGGGGTAGATTTTCAACAAACCCTGATACACATTATTCTTTACTTTCAATATTAGGTATAAATACTGAGTTTCGAGTCAACCGGACTGCGCGCTAAAATTCATCCATACAAACTTTGAAACCCCCCAATCCCTTATTAGGGGGTAGTTTAGAAGAAAAAAAATTGTCAATCTTCATAATTTATTTAGATGAGTATTCGTGCTAAGTTTCAAGTTTATTAACTCAAGGAATAAGATTTTTCATACAAACTTTCATCCCCTATTTTATCCCCTTGGGGGTAGAATTTATCAAAATCCATTCTTAGCAGATGTCTACGTCATAACATCTACCTGCATGCCAAATTTCAGCCCGATCCCTCCAGTGGTTTGGGCTGTGCGTTGATAGATCACTATGTCAGTCAGTCACCTTTGAGTTTTATATATTTAGAAGATACTTTTCCGGCATAAAAAGTACCGAGTGTGGTGCCCAGGATATTAAAAAATAATTATACCAAGTTTCATCGTAATCGAACCGGTAGTTTTTGCGTGATGCCTGAACAAACAGACAGACAGACCGACAGACAGACAAAACATTTTTTAATCACATTTTTGGGTTCGGTGTCGGTCTAGTAACACCCCCTGCCATTTATTTTTTTGATATTTTCAATGTACAGAATTTTCACTTCTACAGATTTATTATAAGTATTTTTTTGATATTTTCAATGTACAGAATCTTCACTTCTACAGATTTATTATAAGTATAGATATAGATTTCAAAATAAGAATTTTACAAGAGTGAGTTCTAGATGATTTTACGCAAAATATGCATGAAGTATAATCGTGTGTAAAGATAAGAACGACATGCAACAAGCCGGGCGGCTGCATGCACTCGGCGGAGTGGCTGCCTGCACTGGTGTCTGACCCGAACGTTCTGTCCGCAGCAAGTACCCCGACGTGCTGCGGCGCCTGCCCGCGCTGCTGAAGGACTCGGTGACGAGCTGCGTGCTGGACTGCGAGGCCGTCGCCTACGACACCAGCACCAAGCAGATCCTGCCCTTCCAGGTGAAAGGCAACACATTTTATGTTATTGTATTGCAAACCGACTGCCCACCAGATTATAAGTAATCATTGACGCATATGCACTGCGGCAATCATCGTCTATTTTCGAGAATATGACTGAAGCAATGATGACTCAGTGGTATCTGTCGTGAATTCTAGATATCATCACCACAGCTCTCAAAACAATGTAGGAAAGTATGAGAAAACCAACATGTCCGACAACCAAAAAAATCGAAAACATGTAACATACATCAACCCGCACTGGGCCCGCGTACAGGATTAGGACCCACTCCCTCTCACAAAGAGGAGATCTGTATTCCAGCAATAGAAACATCATGGGCTGATTATGCTTATGCTTTAACGAATACGAACACGCTATTATTCGATCTAATATAGACTTCTCACACCCATAGAAGTAATACTACTTTGTGTTTTATCTGTGGAGGCTTGTAATTAGCAATTCAGTTATATATTACTGATATTATAATGTTATTAGTCCGTAAGCCTTCTGAAAATAAAGAAAATAAAATTAAAATAAATACGTTGATTACAAAATTATGAACACAACTACAGTAATAGATAACGATCTGAAATCAGAATAGGTAAGGAGAAACCTTCATAGAAACACCCGCGCACCAGACGCAGCAGTGCGGGGCGGCGTGTCAGCTGCACACGATATAATTTTGCCTTGATTAATATTAAAATTACACAAATCGTTGATATAAATCAGGAAAAGGGGCCGATATTACCCTCTGATTGACGACTTCCACCGCTGCCGCTCAATGTCGGCATCGTCTTTTAGATCAGCTGTAACAATGTGACCCAAATATTTAAACTGTCCACTATCTTTCTCTAGTGGTGCATTATTTGTACTCGCAGGGGGGTACACTATTCACACTTCTCAGACTAACCCCAAACACCATGAATTTACTCTTCCGTGCATTATATTTCGACCCATAGCCAACCAATTGTTGCCAATTGTTGGCTAACCTAACCTAATAAATAAATAAATAAATAATAGCTCGGCATACTCTTCACAGCCCTTAAGTTCCCTAAGAGCGCAGACCGATGCGCTCAGCAGCAGCATGTCGTCAGAGTAGCTCAAATTATTTAACTTCACATGTTCATGTTTTTACCCAAATGCGTCAATTATGTTTTGTGTAATTACTTGCCAACAACTGGTAAAATATTGAGGCATAACGCTTGGTCGAAAACTCATATGGAAAGTTCATACAAACTAAGAGAGAGCAACTTAACCTAAAACACATAAGTTTACAATAGCTCCTGGGTAGAACCTCCACGCCCAGCATAGATAACAGACTGCTCCTGTACAATGCCATACTGCGGCCTATTTGGACATAGCTGTGGGGCACAAGACAACATTCTAAAACCAGTATCAAATGCTCCATGCTTTATCAGCGTGCACTAACAGACCTATCAAGCTAGACTATGCCTGACAAGTCTAATGCAAATAAAGAGGATGACTAATGAAGAAATTACTCTGCAAAGCCCTAATTACTCCACATCTGCTCATAGATAACTGACTGATTGCAGAACAAAATACAGAAGAAAAAAAAACTGGCCATCGACTAAAACTATTTTTTAATTATGATGGCTGTGTTTACTATTCAGCCATGTAGTGAACTTACCCACATTGCCATCAGATCCTCTCGACCCGCAAGCGCAAGGACGCCAGCGAGGCCGACATCAAGGTGCAGGTGTGCGTGTTCATCTTCGACCTGCTGTTCCTCAACGGGCAGCCCTACGTGCGCCGGCCGCTGCGGGAGCGTCGCGCCGCGCTGCGCGAGCACCTCAACGAGAAGGAGGGTAACGGGACGACGATTTCTAAAACTACGATTTGACAACTCGAAATATAACTATTTTTATTAGAATGCCATCTTCTACGGGGACTGCTGCGACGCCTTCTGGCTGTGTCGGGGCTTATAATGGGTATTTTAGCCCACAGCTATTTGGGCATACGGCAGACCAGCTCCAGATGGCGGGACGAGGGTGGAGGAAACGAACTACTAGTGGTCCACATTAGTCCTGGATCGAACGAGCGGGAAATCATGCAGAGGTCTTAGTCCAGCAGTAGAGTCATGCAGGCTCACAGTAACAGTAACAGTGTTCGAACGCTGGCAATTTTTGAAGACGAAGCGATTCTTGTCTTTCGACATGCGAGCGTCGCACGTGCTGGCTGAGGCCCAAGCACGGGTTCCAATATTAAAATCGTCGGAATTAATGTTACGTTTACTTCGCTCGTTGTTGCTAGGTCACTGTCTACACGGGTCAACTATTTCCTTTCAGTAATCGCCGCGGTATTCAAATTCCAGATAAATAACTCTCGTGGTGTATCTGACCCAGTCTGGTTGTGTTGGTTGTTAATATGCACACGGCAGTCTTAACTTTAAAACGACACTATACTAGCTGGACTTAACTTTATGACGACATTAAAACCGACTTAACAATAGTCAATATAAATAACGTACAAGTTATAAGTTACGATTTGCCTGCGGAGTACGGGCATGTAGGTTGGAAATTATCTCACGTATTGAACGTACTACCGCGTACCGGGATAAAAACTATCCTATATACCTATGTCGTACCCCAGGTTATGGTCTACTTGTGTGGCCTTTATTGAAATCCGTTCAGCCGGTAGGACGTGAAAAGGTAATAGACATACAGTTACTTCACATTAAAATTTGTAATATTAGTATGGATACAAGTTGCAGTGTCGTCTCAGACCACACGAAGATCATAAAAAACATACTGAGAAGTAAGAACTTACTGCAACCATCACGATATCATCTGGGTAACAGGTGCCACTGACAGGAGTACCCAGTTCCTATTGAATATGATTCACAAATAACAATAGATAAACCGGTATGATTTGTGCATTTAATTGCAGTCTCAGTGTTGTATCTTTGTTGCATTGTTCGGTAATTAGCGATGTTATGATTATACTCGTTGTGCGAATAATAATAATAATACCGGTGCTCACAACGTACATAGGTGCTGAGTTATTACCTTCAGTCGTTCTGTAATTACAGCAGTACTGTGTTCTGTAAGTAAAGTGCCGGAACTGCCGGCTGACGCAATGACTGTTGCAATTTAAAGTTTGCTCGTATTGTATTATCTGCAAACTGGTTTAATTGCAAAATGTCGGCACAATAATAATATGTTCCTTGGTTAGATTTAACTTTGTGTATCCAGGCGTAGCTTATGTTTATGTATACAAGAAAAACATAAAAACACACTGGCACATCCGCACAAGTGTTTGGGTAGATTTTAAGCCGGAAAACATTAGTTTTGAGGTAGTGGACTATTTACGTTACGGAGTGTTTTAGCACCTTAATGTTTCTTAATATATGTATGACCAGCGAGCCGCCCTTGTATCGCACGGTTTGTACGACTTGACAAAACGTCGAGACTTCTTTATTATGTCATCATCATCATCATCTGCCTAGCCTTTTCCCAACTATGTTGGGGTCGGCTTCCAGTCTAACCGGGTGCAGTTTGTAATTAAAAAGCCATTGTTTCTCGCATGGATCCACGTTCAGTGTTCAGGATACGAACTACGAAGGGAATTATATTCTTAAACCTTCCGGAATAAATGATCTATATCATGGTGAAAACCACATCAAAATCCGTCGTGTAATTGAAGAGAAGAATCAACGGGGTCACACAGACGGACACTTCGTTACTAATTATCTATCTATATTTATAAAATTCAAAGTCCTGACTGGCTGACTGATACTATATATCAACGCACAGCCTAAACCGCTGGTCCTAGAGACATGAAATTTGGAGGGTGTGTTCTTCGTGAAGAGTAGACATCCACTAAGAAAGGATTTTTCGAAATTCCACCCCTAAGAGGGTGAAATGGATTTCATTTGTATGAAAAATCTTATTCCTTGAGTTAAAAAATTTGAAACTGGCACGAATACTTATCTAAATAAATTATGAAGATTGCCAGTTTGGTTTTTCTAAACTACCCTTTAAAAAGGGATTGGGGGGTTTCAAAGTTTGTATGGAAGAATTTTAGCGCGCAGTCCGATTTACTCGAAACTCAGTATTTATACCTAAGATTGAAAGTAAAGACTAATGTGTATCAGGGTTTTTCGAAAATCAACCCCTGACGGGCTGAAAAGGAGTAGTCAATTTTACAGGGGAGGATTTTACAGAGTAGCTTGATTAACTCGAAAATTGGCATAGACAATCTTTGAGTCAAATTATGAATACATCCCAAACGATTTTTTAAATTCCACCCCTGTGGGGCTGAAAAGCGGGGACACAGTTTATATGAAAAATCTTCTTCATTAGGTTAATAAACTTGAAACTTGGCAAGAATACTCGTTTAAGTAAGTAATAAAGTTTATCATTATAAATTTTTCAAAACTACCCCGCAAAGGGAGGGGTGTTGAAGTTTGTGTGGTAGATTTTGAATGTGCGGTCCGATTAACTCGAAACTCAGTATTAATAGTTTTGACAGAAAATAACTAATAATAAGTATGTAAAGTTGTCGAAAATGTACCCCTGACGGGCCAAAAAGGGGTAATTCGGTTTTTAAGGGGAGGATTTGAACTTGAAACTGTATGTTACATTTTCACACCTAAACCACTGAACTTCTGATTTGGCAAAGAGACAGATAGGTGGCATCCTAGGGAAGGACATACTTTTTATTCTGGTAGCACGTTCCCGTGGGATAATTTCCGACATCCACGCGGGCGAAGCCGCGGGCAGAAGCTAGTGTGTAGATATTAGACTTACAGCTCAGTATTTTACGTTTGTAACCATGGTGGTGTTGCTGGCAGGCGAGTGGCAGTTCGCGACCAGCAAGGACTGCAGCTCCGTGGAGGAGGTGCAGCAGTTCCTGGAGGAGGCCGTGCGCGGCTCGTGCGAGGGGCTCATGGTGAAGGCGCTGGGCGGCGAGCACGCGCGGTACGACATCGCGCGCAGGAGCCACAACTGGCTCAAGGTGACTACATTAGCATCCTTAAATACGTTGTCAAGAAACCAGACTTTTTGTTAACGCCATCTTGGATTTGATTATGACATGATTTTTGGCTTCTGCACTCTCGGAAATTATTAAAAAAATGTATGATCAAAGCCATCTTGGATTTTGACCGTACTTTCAGCATCAGCACTCTTGTAGATTATGAAAATGGCGCCCATTACCAACAGTTGGTATATATCTTGGATTTTAAAATCAGCCAATCAATCGGGCGCCAGGTGTAAATTCAAATTCTTTATTGCGAACTAAGTGTAGAATTAAATCAAATCAAAAGTCATTTATTCAAGTTTCGAACGTCCAAATCGTCCCCCAAAAACGCCCGCCCTTCACCACTCCCTAGTGCTATCGCGGGGAACAAGAAGTGGCGCAACAAACTGTCCAGCAGCATAGCTGTCTGTTCAGTTACAAAATACTTGATATTTGATTGTATACAATAGGTGTTAAGTAATTAACACATTACAAGGCACAGAACATAAAATTAAATTATTTGCCATATATCAGCTAGCCACGCCAATATACCAACAAATATAATAAAAACTATACGTACTCAAGCTAAAAAATAATTAATTAAAATTAAAATGTAAATAAAAACTTATTACCTAAATAAAGGCCTCCAGGCATAAAGGGCGCGACAGCTTACATATTATTATGCATTGCTGGGTTCTGTTGACATACGAGTAGCTGTCACTTGAAGTCACAGATGATAAACTAGGACCATCGAAGTAAAATAAATAAATAAGTTAATACTAAAAACAATAACCTGTCAGTAAGCTACTTCTGGAGAAAGAACACGAACATCGTCTTGAGTTAATTAGGGCGAATTTTGAAGATGTTAACAATATGTAGGTTCTAAGAACTTATTTGCCCGTTAGGTAAATTGTTATAATTAAAAAAAAAAAAAAAAAAAATAAGAACATACATACTCAATATTACAGATAAAGAGTTTACATGACATTATATTAATTATCATTATTCATACATTTTATTAGGTTGGGAAAAAAGTCTTGTCGCATTATATTATGTATGAACTTGTAATAAAATCTCTTTGGCTATACTATTTGTATCTGGCTGGTTTTGGTATCATTGAAATTTAAATTTTAAAGAACATAATTCCAAATTCGAATTAGGAAAATGTGTGATTTTCATTTATTTTTCGTACTGTCAAGATGAGTGAATCTAATGAAGAAATTCGATACATTTTAAAATTTTACTACAAAAAAGGTAAAAATGCAACGCAAGCCGCGAAAAAAATTTGCGATGTTTATGGACCTAGTGCAGTGTCTGTGAGAGTAGCACAAATTTGGTTTAAGCGTTTTCAATCCGGAAATTTTGATGTCAAAGATGCACGTCGCTCTGGTCGCCCTATCTAATTTGAATAAATGACTTTTGATTTTGCCTAAGCCTAAGTTACTCAATGCAGATTTTAATACTATTCTAATGAACAATCACTTGTTGTAGCTCAAGAAAGATTACCTGGAAGGCGTGGGCGACACCATCGACGTGGTCGTTATCGGCGCGTACCTCGGGCGAGGCAAGCGCGCGGGGCTGTACGGCGGCTTCCTGCTGGCGTGCTACGAGCCGCACGCCGAGGAGTTCCAGGCGCTCTGCAAGATCGGCACCGGCTTCTCAGACGAGAGCCTGCAGAACTTCACCGACACTTTGAAAGAGCATGTAATTGACGCGCCCCGGAACTACTACAGGTGACCCACTCAATTTACTGTTGTTACGTATAGTCGAGCTCGTAATTATTTTACCACTTTTGACAAAAGTTCCCAGTAAATTGACCCTTCACTATGGTTGACGACTATCTAAGTCCCAGTTCTATTGATTTATACTTACCGTCTGTATGTGTAGGTACATTATAGATGCAATAAAAATGAATTGAATTAAGCGTCACGTAGATAAATAGACCTTTCCGTTTTATGACGTCTCAGTATAAAGATGACCAGTAGTTCACTAGGCCCTTTAACCTTAGGGTGAAACAGTGCTCCACTGTACTGTAATGGGCCCTGGCGTAATGAGTCTTAGAAAGAGACTATTAAATAACACCGTAATGGCGTCGTCAGCGTCGTGTCGGTGACACATATGACCTTAGAACACACTTCACAATATTGTCATGTTTGACCCGAGTCTGCCATACGGATAACGGCCGCGGAGTGTAATGTGTTATTCGGTAATCGTTTACAAATTTTATTAATTTATTGTGATAGCAAATGCCACTAATTGCTGAAGATGATAGGTTTGATATTTGTTATACTACGTCGGATGTGTAAACTTGACAATGTTTATTAAATGTTACTGTAAATGGCAGTCCTTCGTAGATATTTGACAGTGGTTGCAGGTAGTCAGACGCACAAAAGTCTGCATCCGGTTAGACTGGACCTCAACATAGTTGGGAAAAGTCTGTGAGAGTATGAGTGTTGAACCAAAAAGTTACCAAAATTTGCGCAGTTGACCAGTTATGTGCAGCCATTGTCACTTAAAAAACCCTGCTTAGGTTTCGTGTCCTTCACAACACAATCGACGACGCGGTTGGCGCAGTGGTTGAGCGATGGACTGCTGCGCTGCGTGTCGCGGGTTCGATTCCCGCTCGGAACAAATATTTGTATTGCTTACAGGTAGTTGTTCCGGGTCTGGCTGTTTGTGTATGTGAGTTTAAATGTTTGTAAACGCACCCTGATCGCGACGATAGGTCGTGGTGGAGCAAAATGAAATTATAGTGGACTGTATAACAAGTATAATGATTTAGTAAAAGACATAAAATACAAAGGTCGGTTAAACATGTAAACAAGAGGTGACACAGCCGAGTGTCGCGGCGGGCGCGCTCGCACGGCCGCGTGCCGCACGTCTCAACACACGCACGATACAAGAGTCATTCCTATTGTGGGGTAACGTTTTTAAAAAAAAGAAAAGATACTAAGTTTCTTCCTTCATCTCATTCGTACATTCTCTATGCATGCATCTTTATTCTCAACGCACACTACAGTTGCGTATCCTTCACCACGAGTTTACTACGTGAGCTCGACAAATGAATGTGCGAATAACACTTGTGCGACAAAACTGTACTGCGACTCACCATAGTTCGAATGCACGCTTGTGCGACACACTGAAGCTCGTCATCACGCTAGTGCGACAAACGATTGTGCGACAGTAGTTCGACACTACGGTAGTGCGACACTACGGTAGTGCGACAAACAATTGTGTGACAGTACTGTTATTCGACAGTACGTTGGTACAGTATTACAGTAGTATGACACTATTACAGTGTTGATAGATTAGCTAGGAACTAATCTATCTATATTATATAAAAATGAATCCCTATTTCTCTTGGTCAAGCCATAACTTGAGAACAACTTTACCGATTTTATTTATATCTTTTTCAAAAGTTCTAATACTTTGTAGAAGGTTATTACGGAACGAAAAAATAAGAAAAGAAAAGTTGTACTTGTACTTGTAGTTGTTATTGATTCTAAGGCGGTACAAAGTTCGCAGACAGCTAGAGTATAAATTAAACAAATTATATTACAATATACTCGTAGTATTGCAATATAATAAAAAGTATTTATGATTTATGAAAAAAAATGGATCATTTGCTACTTGATCTTTTCTATTGTGTCCGTTGTCGTTTTTTGTTCCTTTAATATTTCTTCAAAAGTTTTATAAATATTCCATTTTTTGCGACCCAAAAGTGCATTCCATCTATGGTGCCATATTACGACACAGTATGTGCATAATATTAAAATAATGGCCACACACTTAAACTTTAAAAATCTTTAAAAACATCATTTAATCTTTATTGCACCGAAAGTACAATACGACTTTTACGGCAGCGCATTTCGTTATCTATTCTTAGAAATTACAAAAAGAAACCGCCATTGTCGCATACCAGCCAGATGTCCCGGAAAAAATTTAGTCCTAAGGAAGTCTCCGTTTCTTGTCTCTGTTTTTCGAAGTTTAGGCAAATAGGCACTACCTATTCATATCACTGATTATTATATATAATAATAATAATATCCCTGGACATTTCACACAGCGCCATCTAGTCCCAAGCTAAGCAACCTAATGCTTGTGTTATGGTAACAAGATGGCTTATAAACTACTTGTATACACGTAGCATCAACGAATATATTGTTTAGTAATATTATGCCCATTTGTAAATTTTTTGTTATTACATGGGATTAACAGATCTGTAATTAGAATGAAAAAAAAACATGCTATCACAAAGAAAATCTTGAAATGTTCCCACAAAAATTTCAGAATTATATCGTTAAAAGTGCTAACAAGTTTTGTAACCCGGAAACGAATCCGGGAACATTTATACTACGAGACTGTAACTAACTGAGCTATCAAGGTCATCAGATATACATATGATTAAGAATATTAATGTTTCTTCATGTCGCACTAGCGTGATGTCGAGCTTCGGTGTGTCGCACAAGCGTGCATTCGAACTATGGTGAGTCGCAATACAGTTTTGTCGCACAAGTGTTATTCGCACATCCATTTGTCGAGCTCACGTAGTACACTCCTTCACCACACAATCCTCACCTAAAATATAATAAATAACAACAACAAGCAACAAGAGGCAACTAGTCCATGGTATGCCGTTAAGAGCCTGACTGTTGACTTTCTTTGAAAATTGAAAAATAAGCGGATTTACTCAGTTTTTTCCACACTTCTTCAACATGAGGTTTCCATGTTAGTTGGTTCTCGATCACTACACTATACCTAAGAACTCGGCTTTATTTGCTTTCTCAACGTCAGAGCCTTGGTAGGTAATACTAACGTTTGAGTTTTCGCAGCGTTGATTAAAGTGCATAACTTTTGTCTTACCTGTATTTATTATTAAATTATTATTATGTAGCCAGTTTATAAATTGTAAACGAGTATTAAGTTCATTCTCATAGTTATTTTTATTTGTACACTTTATTACAGCTGTACTGTCATCTGCAAAGAGAACCATTTTTTTTAAATGTTACTGTCCGGAGATCGTTAACATAATTATATTTAAAAAAGTGGTAGCCCTAAAACTGGATAGTCCATGTATCGAGAAAGGCTATAGGCTATATTAACATCACGCTACGACCAATAGGAGCGGAGCATCGAAAGAAATATGTTGTAAAAACGGGAAACAATTATTCCTTTTGAGAGCTTCCGTTGTGTGCGCTGCGTAAACGGTTAAAGTTACGCAAAAATCATGTATGACGGAATTGTTCCCCTTTAAAAGTTCTAAAAAAAAGTTCGCGACAGCATATGTCTGAAATAAAGATAAATTATTATTATTATATGTCTATCTTTTAAGGTTGACTCACTATAACCTTTTTTATGGTAATCAAATTTGTTCTAAAATAATTAATTATTTGCGAAGGTGTGTTTATCTTTATTTCAGACGAATTTTTAATAATTAAACATGAAACATTAAAAAGCATTTTATTTTATTTCATGAAGTGTACTACAAATACCTACTGACATCTTTATCGAAAGAGGCAGCCCTGGCAATTGACAATAAGCACGCGGCGGCGGCGGCGCGCAGCTACAAAGTAAAACTCACTTTACGCTTGTAAGGTTAGGTACATTATCGTTTGCAGCGTCCAGCGACTCGAAGGTCGCCGTGTGGTCACGTGTTGTGTAGGCTATTATAGCAGTAGGTATTGATGTTTGGAGTGATTTATCTGTTAGTAATCTGTGCTTATGGTCCACAAAATCCTGGCGTCAGTTATAAATCATAACAAAAATAAGAAGGTAAACTCAGAGAAACTCAATACTGCAGATCTGGGTATTGCTGGCGATAAAATGCCGGTGTTTGTGCTTGAACACCTATCACCTGCTAATAAAGCGTTGCATGCAGCCACTAGACAAAAAGCAAAGGACAAGGGATATAAATTTGTCTGGGTGAGAAACAGCAGGATTTTCGTTAGGAAAACTACCGAAGACGAACATATTTTGATAAAGAACTTAGATTCCTTAAATAAGTTGGTTTAGTATCGTAAGATGCTCCTTTTCTTTCTTATTTACTTAATGCATGTTCCTGTGAAATTTGCAATGTCCATAATTCGATAACTTAAATATATTCTATCAGAACTGCAGAGGATTGCGAACAAAAACGAAAAAAAAAAATATGATTTCCCGCAATGTTTGTAGATAACTATGAAGTTATAATTTTTTCGGAAACCTGCAGTACGATTCTGTAACCATCTCACCGTGAAAACTTAGGTGAAGGGAGCGTGGAGTGAGCTATCATTCCAAACTAAATGCTAGGGATTGACACTATTGACAGCTCACTCTAAGCTCACTTCACCTAACTTTTCACGGTGAGATTTTTACAGAATCGATCGGCTGGCTTAACAATTCTATCAGGAGCAGTGAGCTATTCGATGACAGATATACGGTCCATAGGAGAGATAGAGAAACCAGTCAACTAGCTGGTAAAGAGGGCGGGGGAGTTTTAATTGCTGCCAAAAAGAAATTGAATACTAAACGCGCTGTACATTTTGAGAGCGGATATGAGGATCTCTGGGTTACTTTGGGACCTTCCTCCCAATAAATGTTTTCGTCGAATAGCTTTCTGCGCTGTGTACTTGCCGCCGCTAGTACGCCTCTCTCATTTGGAATTGTTTTTAAATAATTGTAACGCTGTTTTTGAACAACTTAATGAATCATGTACATGTATCATTGGTGACTTCAATCTAGGGTGTATAGACTGGAATCTTGCCAGTGATCTGAATAAAAACCTCAAATTGCCTAATACCTGTGAAGCTTTGTTGGATTTCACATATGTTAATAAGCTCAACCAAAGTAATAACGTATATAATACCTCCTCTCGCGTGTTATCTGATCATCCACTGTGTATATAATAATTCTCCGGATTAATTGCCGGTCACAATATTTATTATTTTGAAATGGCGGTATCTCAGGAACATTTGCACGTCACACGTCTGTCTCCGACTAGACTTTGCGCTGCAATGTGTCCTTCAAACTCACGGTCGCCTTTATAACGATAGTTCTTATTGAAGACTAGCTTCTGCCCGCCGCTTCGCCCGCGTGGATGTCGGAAATTATCCCACGGGAACGTGCTATCAGGATAAAATGTATGTGTTTCCCCAGGATGCCATCTATCTCTATGCCAAATCAGAAGTTCAGTGGTTTAGGCGTAAAAATGTAACATACAGTTTCAAGTTCAAATCCTCCCCTTAAAAACTGAATTACCCCTTTTTGTCCCGTCAGGGGTAAATTTTCGATAACTTTACATACTTATTATTAATAGCTGTGCCCGCGACTTCGTTCGCGTGGATGACGAAACTTATCAATGAGTTTTTTTTGTAGTGCTATTTGTGTAGGACTTTATCTATCGAGCATACCGGTATTAATACTTCTGTCCCGGCGCGGGCCCTTTGTGGCTAATTACAATAGAAAACCAGTTGTGTCTCATTAGTGGTGATTAAGGGGTATATATCTTTACCTAAGTACCTACCTTATTTAAAAAAAAAACCAATAACAAAAAATAAAATACCTACCTACCTAAATAAACTTCTTTCTGATGATAACTAATCTAAACTCAATAAATAAGCAAAATCCCTAAGAACTAATATCTATACGAATGACTAATCCTACCTAACAGTATTATAAAATAACCCACGGTCACTACGTACACTATCAAATATACTACCTATACTTTAAAATTAAAATCTATACCTACGACTTATAAAAATAAACCTAAGTAACTCTAAAAACTAAAAGGAATAAAAAGGTCGCACTGAAAAGCACCGTTTAGAATTGCAAGTAGCAGTTAAAAAATAAGAACGAACGCTCGCGACTCGACACGTGTGTCCGTTCAAATCAAAGATAAAAAAATGTATGATGCGCGCGCTCAGACTCCGTCCTTATATACGATAGCGATCCGTGGCGACCGAGCGCCATGCGTGTGCTGCGAACGGTGCAAGCCAAATTCAACCTTCAGCACTACATTTAGAGCATAACTTGGGGGCACTGCACAAGGCTAAGATACTATAATATTTTACTCGCCATACAAATTCATCTTAAGATACGAAAATATGAAATATTATTTATTATCTTCGTCGTGTGTGATAGTCCATTGAATTGTATGGCGAGCAATATTGTATCTTAAGATACAATATTATAGTATCTTAGACGTGTGTAGCGCTCCTTATTGAACTCCACTGCGGGTGACGTAACTTACGACAAACTTATTATTTGCGGTTGGAACAGTAATCGGGTCTAGGAATCGAACCGCAAAATTAAGTTTGTTTTTTATTGTATATAAGGTGCTATAAAAATATCTGCCACGGCTGCAGTGGGAGATAGTATTGTGTTTATAGATTACAATAGTAAAGATAAATTATTGATTATTCGTCATATTTTTTTTTCATACAAAAAAAATGTACGTATAAATTTGAATTGATTTATTAGTATAAAACCATCCCGTAGACTTGTAAGCTGTTACCGCACCGCACTGAATTCAATTAAAAAACGCCGGCGACGTTCATTCATACACTGTTGCCATTCTTATCAAACAATGCCGCCGTGCGCGGCGGCCACTCGGTCGTCAAATATTTTCTCAAATTGAATTAACTGTTCCGGGGTACGAAAGTTCTTCACTATTGTAATCTATAAACACAATACTACCTCCCATTAAAGCCGTGGCAGATATTTTTATAGCACCTTATATACTTTTCCGGCATAAAAAGTACCCAGTGTGGTGCCCAGGATATTAAAGAATAATTATACCAAGTTTCATCCTAATCGAACCGGTAGTTTTTGCGTGATGCCTGAACAAACAGACAGACAGACAGCAAACAAATTTTTTACAAAAAAAAAATTAATCACATTTTTGGGTTCGGTGTCGGTCTAGTAACACCCCCTGCCATTTATTTTTTTGATATTTTCAATGTACAGAATTTTCACTTCTACAGATTTATTATAAGTAATAATAGATAAATGATGTGTTTTAAATAATTAGACGATCCTGACGACAGTCGGGTTTGAACGGCATGACATGGCAGTCCACAAGCAAAGCTTATGCGCTATGTGTACAATAATGTTTTATTTAACAAATAAATATTTGTAAGTCCTACATGTATTTGTTCTGAGTCTGGGTGTTTTTCTATCTATAATATGTATGTATTTACAACAACAAAAAATGTATATAAGTAGTTTATCAGCCATCTTGTTACCATAACACAAGCATTAGGTTGCTTAGCTTGGGACTAGATGGCGCTGTGTGAAATGTCCAGGGATATTATTATTATTTAAAAGGACATGTCCAAAAATGCTTTTTTATTATTCAATAAAAAACCATTTTTGGACAACAAGAATAAATTAAATATATTTGGATAGACATCCCAAAAACTAGTGGTTCTAACTATATTATACATTTTTAAAGGCCCACAATTTTGAGAAAAATGTTTTTTTTATTTTAGTGTGAATTTACTCCTAAAACGAACAAACCTTTCTAATTGTCTAGGATAATAAAGTGAACACGCCCCAAAAAATAATAATCTTGTCAAAATTGACACATGGTAGGTACTGTCAATACTGTCAATGTTAGATTTGCGAGTTTATCAATGTGAACGAAACGAATCTAATCAGATTATCTATTTATCTCTGTAATAATCTATAATAATTATAAAGCGGAAAAGTTTGTTTGTTTGTCAGATTACATTTTTAGAGTGACGTATCAGACGGATAAGGCCTGCCTGACGGTCAACACTGTCATCTGTCATATTTAGACATCTGTCATCAGTCGTATCTAGACATTATCAAAGTGTGTGGGAGGTTTAATTTGGGCTGCCATAACGAATAAATTATATGTACTAACATTAAATAGTTTATAATTTTTCTCTGAAATGGGGGGTCTAAAAATATAGTTTCAGTGGTTCCAAGTTCCATATTTTTGTAGCTTTTATTTGGATGTAGTTTAATTCTTGTTAGATTTTTCTCGGAATAAAAAACCAACGTCCATATAAAAAGCGGACATCTCCTTTAGGTATAGGTCATCTCTCGCCGAGTGACGTCATTACAATATAAAGAATGAAAGATAATAATAATAATAATCGTTTATTTATAAAAAGGGAGTACATTTAGATTTAATACCTTAACAATTTCAAAATAGCGCACAGTTGCTAATTTGCCTGAACTAGGTTGAACCTGTGCTTCAGGCTAGAAAGTGCATAAATACTTAGTGAAATAAATTAACAATAAATATAACGTATAAACGAAATTTATAAACTTAGGTAAATAAAAGTAAAATAGCATGTTAGTAGTTTTATTTGCAGACAATAAGTAGGTCTATCTAGATGACTATCATTTTTTTTTTATTGTAATTTTTGCAATTGATCTGTATTTTTTTAAATCGGTTTTGTCATCTCTTTTATATAAAGGTTTTATTATAACCTTTTTGAGATTATTTGGAAATATGCCATCAGTAATACACAAGTTAATGGTGGTGCTATTACTTCTTTGGCAAATTCTATTACTTTCGTAGAAACGCCATCATATCCAACAGTGCTTGTATTTTTTAGGCTGCTAATTATTTTTATTATGTCGGATTCAGATTCATTTATTCCACATAAAATAGAGTACATCAAATGGTCTTAGTTTAAGTTAGTCTCATCCATTTTGCTGGTGATAAGTATGTGAAAATTTCATTCTATACTAATTTAGGAATTTACTTTAGATTAGTTACAGAAAATAAATTATAAAGTATGTCAAAAAAAAATGTCAGATAATAACAATAACACTCAGTAATTAAATTAAATATTTCAATAAATGTCTGAATACAATTTCAAGTCACCACTATATAATTGGGGTGAGTCTTTATCACTGTGGGTACAAGTTAAAACAATTCATTAACAGAATAGAAGAAACACTTTTCGACAAGCCAATGTTTAAGTAGGTACTTTTTAAATTTTAACAGGGGATGATCTTTCAAACTTTGTGGTAGGGCATTATACACTTTTACACACATAGCATATGATTTTTTTTGGAACAATGTTGTTCTTGGTGTACAGTTCAATATAAGTCTATCTCCATTTTTCCTGTTGCGAGGATATACTTCCGATGCTCTAATAAATAATTCTGGATATGTTTTTACAAACACACCAATTTCAAAAATGTACACCCGCACGTATTAAAACGTTTAATTTTTTGAAGAGTCGTCAATGGTTACGGGTTGCATGAATAGAGAATTTAATGTCTGATTATTTAAATTAATATTATTCGTCGTGATGTCAGTTTTTACGTTATTTTCAATTGAATCAATAAAATAATTGTTAAATTCGTTTGCAATGTCCATTGGGTGTGTAAACGACCGATCAAAGAAAGAAAGAAAAATATTTTATTCTGCACAAACGAAACGCACAACTACAAATAAAAAATAATAGTAATAAAAAAAGATCTCTTTTTACGCACATAATAGACTCCTGTGGTAAAATCAAAATCAAAAATCAAAATAATTTTGATTTTCACATGAAGTTTTTTCTTTTAAAAAATGTGCAACATTCGATTATTCGAGTTATTTTTGAATAAGAGTTCCGACATGGAACTAACGCGGCAGAAACAGCTCGCAATATCAATGTTGCGTGTGGAGAGGGGGACTGCTAATGAACACACCGTGCGATTTTGGTTTAAACGCTTTCGTGATGGAAACTTTGATTTGAAGAACGAACCACGTGGAAGACCGCCCACACAGGTGAATAACAATGAATTGAAAGAGATGGTGGAAGCCGATCCGAGCCAAACTACCCAGGAATTAGCGGCATGGTTTAACGTTACCTTACCAACAATATTTACTCATTTGCGTCAAATCAATAAAATGAGAAATGAGTGGCTCATGATTTGACTGATCTGCAGAAAGAAACGCGTGTTGAAACTTGTGTTGCCTTGTTGAATCGATACAGAAATGAAGGAATCATCATCATCATCATCTGCCTAGCCTTCTACCAACTATGTTGGGGTAAGAGGGTAGGGTACCAGTATAATCGGATGCAGCTGAATACCAGTATTTTACATGGAGCGACTGCCTATCTGACCTCCACAACCCAGTTACTGGGTAATACGATACCCCTTGGTAAGACTGGTTGTCAGACAAAAATGAAGGAATATTGGATCGAATTGTAACATGTGATGAAAAGTGGACTCTTTACGATAACCGTAAGCGAAAAATGCAATGGCTGACCCCAGGTCAAACGCCGCAACAGTGTACTAAAGCAAAGCTTACCAATAAAAAGGTAATGGTAACTGTTTTGTGGTCTCAGAATGGTGTTATTCTCTATAGGTTTCTCCGATCTGGTCAAGCAATAACGGCAGATGTCTACTGTGCCGAAGTCCAAACAATGATAGCAAAACTAGCAGTGAAACAGCCCCGACTCATGAATCGATCTTCACCATTATTGCTCCATGATAACGCGAAACCTCATACAGCACGAGAAACCGGTTTAACTCTATGGGAACTGCAATCAGAAACCATTCGTCACCCTCCGTATTCGCCAGAACTTGCTCCAACGGACTACCATTTTTTTCGTGATTTGGACAATTTTCTACGTGATAAAAAGTTTTCTTCTAAGGAGGCAGTACAAAATGCTTTCACACAGTTTGTCGAATCTAGATGACAAGAGTTCTATCGCAAAGGCATACATTACGTTCCTATTAGATGGCAGCAATGTATAGATAATAATGGTAATTATTTTGATTAAATAAATATGTTAAATTTAAAAAAGAAACGAATTTCAATTTTTCCGTACATATCGGCAATTTCATACTTTAACCCCTAATAATTTTCCTATTAAGTTTAGCGTAGTTTTTAGTCAGTCAAACTAATTTATTTTTTAGTCAGGATTTAACCTATGGTCCCAGAGTAATCTAGCTTAGGAAGAGCTGTGCCAGATACAGGTTTTATTTAGCTTAAAGAATGCTCCGGCCACAGCATAATAATATATTCTATCTTGTTTTTATTTACATATATCTACTTTAATCTTTAATTAATCTGTTCAAAATCTGTTACCGTCTACCACCTTTATGCAGACGATTTGCAAATTTATAAACAAGCTGGACACTCGAATTTGGCTGATGCTGTCCACATTATCAACAAGGAATTGGTTTCAATCTGTGAGTGGAGTGAGGCGCATGGGTTGCAGGTTAACCCATCGAAGACTCAGCTCATTGTTGTTGGCAGCTCAAGGATGATCCCCAAGATAAACTGGTCGCAGCTTCCCCAGGTTCAATTTAACGGAACTGCTATTCCTTTCAGCGAAAAGGTTAAGAACCTTGGGGTTTGGATCGACAAACATCTTTCCTGGGGTCCTCAGCTACAGGAGGTAAGTCGTAAAGTGTTTGCATCTGGTAAGTCACTGAGACGGTTGCGAAACTTTCTTCCAACTGCCACTAAAACTGCGCTTGCACAATCTCTTTTACTTCCCATCCATGACTATGCTGATGTCAGTTATCCAGATCTTACCGAGGCACAACTAGATAAACTTGAGCGACTTCAAAACTTTTGCATAAGATTTATATTTGGCCTGCGCAAATATGATCGCATTTCTGAATTTCGTACAAAGCTCAAGTGGCTTCCTATACGTCTTCGCCGGAATTCTCATATCTTATTTCAGCTCTACAGTATTTTGTTTAATCCTAAAACCCCCTCTTATCTTAAAGAACGTTTCAAGTTCCTTCATGACACACATAATAGATATCTGAGGTCATCGGAAAACCTGAGACTAGAGATGCCGATGCATTCCACCAGTTTCTTTGACAAATCTTTTAGTGTTCAAGCATTACGGTTATGGAATGACTTGCCCGTGTCGGTAAGGCGTGCTCAATCTTTGTCCGCTTTCAAAATCATGATAAAAAAGCACTTCCTCTCTCCTTAAACATCATCATTATAATATTATTATTTATTATTATTATTTTCTTTGCTCTTGTTTCATGTTTATTATTATATGTATATATTTATTTAGGTGAGTAAAACTTAAAAATAAATACTTTATGTATTATATCAATAGTATAATGTAAATGGTACACCACAGACTACCTACTATATTTGTCTCTCATTAATTTTTAATCCATCCAAAGGTTGTCTTTAAAAGATCGCTCTTAGCGATAAGACCGCCCATTGTGTCACCCTTTATAAAATGTTTTATATTTATGTTCTGTAATTTGTATGGTGTACAATAAAGACAGAACATTCTATTCTATTCTATTCTGTTGTAATATTCAACATTTTATGTAGGTATGATGCTATTCTGTAAATTTGATGGGCAAATCCGAATCATTGGATCAATCATTGGATTTTTGAAAAATTAATATTTCTGGGCAGGAATCGAACTTGTTGATTTTGAAAGAAAACACACGGCATTATTACACCATTCGATAGTGTCGCTAGTAAGGATTGAATTCTGGGAAGTAATACGGCAAACTAAAGAAAAGAGCAAATTTTTAACAAAATACTTTTTTTTATCAGAAACTACCTGTTTAGGTATACCAAAACGCGCAAAGACTTCACTTAACCTGTTTATAGTGTGGCCAGCCGCCGTACTCTGTACCTGACTTCTATCCACTTGGTCCTAGCATCTACCATGACCAAGAAAATTCTACCCATGATCGGTCCCAGGAAATCAAGATGAACCCGAGCCCATGGTTTATCAGGCCAGGGCCACGGACAGGGTACGTGTCGCGGTGGCGCGTCCGCCTCGGCTGTGCAAGTCCGACACGTACGGCACATCGTCTCGATCGCTTCGTCGATGCCTGGCCACCACACATAACTACGAGCAAATGATTTGGTCTTTACGATGCCCATATGCGCCTCGTGTAACTCCGATAACACTTTTGTCCTACAGGTTTCCGGTACTACTACTCTGTGCCCCACATAACGCACCCTAATCTATACTTATAATAAATCTGTAGAAGTGAAAATTCTGTACATTGAAAATATCCAAAAAATAAATGGCAGAACCCAAAAATGTGATTAAAAAATTTTTTGTCTGTCTGTCTGTCTGTTTGTTCAGGCATCACGCAAAAACTACCGGTTCGATTACGATGAAACTTGGTATAATTATTCTTTAATATCCTGGGCACCACACTGGGTACTTTTTATCCCGGAAAAGTATATACAATAAAAAACAAACTTAATTTTGCGGTTCGATCCCTATACCCGATTACCACTGTCTGTACTGTACCAACCGCAAATACTAAGTTTGTCGTAGGTTGGGTCACCCGCAGTGGAGTTCATTTTTCCTTTTAGTTTTTAGAGTTATTTAGGTTTATTTTTATATATGAGTCGTAGGTAAAGATTTTAATTTTAAAGTATAGGTAGTATATTTGATAGTGTACGTAGTGACCGTAGGTTATTTTATAATACTGTTAGGTAGGTTTAGTCATTCGTATAGATATTAGTTTTTAGGGATTTTGCTTATTTATTGAGTTTAGATTAGTTATCATCAGAAATAGGTTTATTTAGGTAGGTAAGTATTTAATTTTCTGTTATTGAGTTTTTTTTTTAAATTAGTTAGGTACTTAGGTAAAGATATCATTATAGGTACTCTCTTAATCACCACTAATGAGACACAATTGGTTTTCTATTGTAATTAGCCACAAAGGGCCCGCGACATAGATGGCATTCTGGGGAAGCACATACATTTTATCCTGTTAGCACGTTCCCGTGGGTAAATTTCCGACATCCACGCGGGCGAAGCCGCGGGCAGAAGCTAGTTCTTCATATAACTCTTTTTTTCGGTTGTAATATGGCTTCAGCGTAGTTATTATTTCCTCAGACGGCCATTCGTCTCTAAGATAAGATAATACCCGGCCCAGCATAGGATCACGGCTAGTTTGTTTCCTAACTTCCTGATAATCCATTAGCATCGCATTCTGCGCAAAATGTAAGAACGTTTGTTCCGGCATCTTAGTGCATTGTTTACATGACGAGCGCGCCGGCAGACGAGATAAACCGTCAGCCCCGTTATCTTTCGATCTTACAAACTCAATATCGTACGTATACGCTGACAACTTTATGGCCCATCGTTGTAGTCGACTCGCCGCCATTGATGGAACTCCGTTTGGGACCAAAAATGGTTACCAATGGTTTATGATCGGTTCTCAACGTGAATTGCCTACCGTAAACATATTGATGTAATTTCTCCAAACTAAATACAATCGCTAACGCCTCCCGTTCTATTTGCGAACAATTTTTCTCAGCGCAAGTGAGTGCGCGTGACATAATGCAGTTCTGTACACATGATCCTCCGACGGATGGGGTCTTGACGAAAAATACGATTGTAGCAATCTTTTGTTTTGCTTGCCATCTAATGATGGCATGGCTGCCTTGGACTGCCTGCAGCCCGGTGACGAGAACCACCAGTTCTCTGCCTGTGTGTGGGTGTGCTTCTGTAGCCACCTGCGTAGTTGATTGAATGGGATGGGCACGACTGGTTCCGGTCCGTAGACTGGCGTGCTGGATGCCCTTCTGGCCAGCTCGTCAGCCGCGTCGTTACCTAGTGATCCACTGTGTCCTTTTATCCATTGTAGAGTCACTCTCACTGTGTTGCGGTTCGATACAGTTACCTATTCAAGCGCCACGTGACATTCTAGTATAAGATTTGATGTGATGCATCCCTTCTTTAGGGATTGGAGGACTGAGGCGCTGTCAGAGAGTATACGAATATGGGTGTCCGTAACTCTCCTGGCTATTATGGCATGGGCCGCTTGTATTATACCCACACACTCGGCTTGGTAAACCGTGTTGAGCATTCCTAGCGGGCTGGGGATATGTTTATGTTGAGGTCGTGTGAGAAGACTCCGACTCCAGTTCCGCAATCGGTCTTTGATCCATCAGTGTAAACTCTCAGCTCTCCTGGGCCTGAGTAGTCGCACTGCTCCTCTTTAAGCACTACGTTGTAATGCTTTTGGAAGCAGTATTGCTTAGGGGCTTTGTCGCAGGGTGATGCCATCATTGGCTGCCGTTTAATCGCCTCGTCCTTTAGGCGTATGTGCTTGATCCTCGAGTCTTTGCTTAGGGTTCCTGATAGATGGAGCCTGAAGGCAGACAGGGCCCCCTCCTCTCTCACGGTGAGGTGTAGGGGAGGCAGTTCAAGCATGGCCTGTAGGGCAGCGGTGGGTGCAGTTTTCATGCAGCTTGTGATTGCCACACAAGCAAATCGCTGCAGCTTTTCGAGATCTCTTTGGGCTGTGCTCAGGTCTGTTCTGGGCCACTAGACTAGTGAGCCGTACGTGATGATTGGTCGGATAACTGTGGCGTAAAGCCAGTAGGTGACCCTGGGGCTAATCCCCCAGTTTTTTCATAGCATTCTCTTGCATTGCCACAGGGATATGCTGGCCTTCGTGGTGATGTGATTGATGTGTTTAGCCCAGTTCAGCTGTTTGTCCAAAAAGATGCCCAGGTATTTAGTTTCAGTTGAAAGGCTTAGGGTAGTGCCAAAGAATCGTGGAAGTTGTAATGTAGCAAGTTTCCTTTTTTTGTGAAGAGGATCAATTCGGTTTTTGTTGGGTTCACTTCATCATTACAATATTATTGATTCCATTTAGAATATTTTTCAAAGATCATTTAAAGTCATCAGTTGCATTAAATACGTGTTTTTCAATTTCAATTGTTTACATTAATTTTTTCTTTTACTGTGACCTTTAACCGCGAAGACATAATAAAATTTTGATTTTAGAACATAATATTGTGAAGGTGACTGCGCTGCGGGTGTGTTAATAAAAATGTCGGATCTTTCATGAGTATGCAATTAAAATAAAAATGAGATACAGGCGCCTTTGTTTAGCGTTGTGTGGAGTCTAGGATTAAGTATGGTATCCGATGCGGAGTTACGGATCTTACGGATACGGACATTGGAGCGACAGTGATCGTCTAGATGTGGTCGCGACACATACTGGCCTAGGAACTGCTCAGTGTTTCTTTCATGAAGTTTTCAAGGTGAGGATTGTGTGGTGAAGGAAACCAGGTCTCTACTAGGCCCGTCCAGCCCGTCCCCGATGCAAGCTTTTCTTTCCTGTGACAGTAACTCGATAATGTTTGTCTCCCTGTGCAGATACGACACGTCGCACGAGCCGGACGTGTGGCTGGCGGCGCGCTGCGTGTGGGAGGTGCGCTGCGCCGACCTGTCGCTGTCGCCCGCGCACCGCGCCGCCATCGGCCTCGTGCACTGCGACAAGGGCATCTCGCTGCGCTTCCCCAGGTACTGTGTAGACACGTGCGTCGCACGAGCCGGACGTGTGCGTGGGAGGTGCGCTGCGCCGACCTGTCGCTGTCGCCCGCGCACCGCGCCGCCATCGGCCTCGTGCACTGCGACAAGGG
The DNA here is from genome assembly GCA_945859715.1 of Apamea sordens. NCBI lineage: Eukaryota > Metazoa > Arthropoda > Insecta > Lepidoptera > Noctuidae > Apamea > Apamea sordens. Next base: position 18,117,160 of record OX244007.1, read on the forward strand.
CATCTCGCTGCGCTTCCCCAGGTACTGTGTAGACACGTGCGTCGCACGAGCCGGACGTGTGCGTGGGAGGTGCGCTGCGCCGACCTGTCGCTGTCGCCCGCGCACCGCGCCGCCATCGGCCTCGTGCACTGCGACAAGGGCATCTCGCTGCGCTTCCCCAGGTACTGTGTAGACACGTGCGTCGCACGAGCCGGACGTGTGCGTGGGAGGTGCGCTGCGCCGACCTGTCGCTGTCGCCCGCGCACCGCGCCGCCATCGGCCTCGTGCACTGCGACAAGGGCATCTCGCTGCGCTTCCCCAGGTACTGTGTAGACACGTGCGTCGCACGAGCCGGACGTGTGCGTGGGAGGTGCGCTGCGCCGACCTGTCGCTGTCGCCCGCGCACCGCGCCGCCATCGGCCTCGTGCACTGCGACAAGGGCATCTCGCTGCGCTTCCCCAGGTACTGTGTAGACACGTGCGTCGCACGAGCCGGACGTGTGCGTGGGAGGTGCGCTGCGCCGACCTGTCGCTGTAGCCCGCGCACCGCGCCGCCATCGGCCTCGTGCACTGCGACAAGGGCATCTCGCTGCGCTTCCCCAGGTACTGTGTAGACACGTGCGTCGCACGAGCCGGACGTGTGCGTGGGAGGTGCGCTGCGCCGACCTGTCGCTGTCGCCCGCGCACCGCGCCGCCATCGGCCTCGTGCACTGCGACAAGGGCATCTCGCTGCGCTTCCCCAGGTACTGTGTAGACACGTGCGTCGCACGAGCCGGACGTGTGCGTGGGAGGTGCGCTGCGCCGACCTGTCGCTGTCGCCCGCGCACCGCGCCGCCATCGGCCTCGTGCACTGCGACAAGGGCATCTCGCTGCGCTTCCCCAGGTACTGTGTAGACACGTGCGTCGCACGAGCCGGACGTGTGCGTGGGAGGTGCGCTGCGCCGACCTGTCGCTGTCGCCCGCGCACCGCGCCGCCATCGGCCTCGTGCACTGCGACAAGGGCATCTCGCTGCGCTTCCCCAGGTACTGTGTAGACACGTGCGTCGCACGAGCCGGACGTGTGCGTGGGAGGTGCGCTGCGCCGACCTGTCGCTGTCGCCCGCGCACCGCGCCGCCATCGGCCTCGTGCACTGCGACAAGGGCATCTCGCTGCGCTTCCCCAGGTACTGTGTAGACACGTGCGTCGCACGAGCCGGACGTGTGCGTGGGAGGTGCGCTGCGCCGACCTGTCGCTGTCGCCCGCGCACCGCGCCGCCATCGGCCTCGTGCACTGCGACAAGGGCATCTCGCTGCGCTTCCCCAGGTACTGTGTAGACACGTGCGTCGCACGAGCCGGACGTGTGCGTGGGAGGTGCGCTGCGCCGACCTGTCGCTGTCGCCCGCGCACCGCGCCGCCATCGGCCTCGTGCACTGCGACAAGGGCATCTCGCTGCGCTTCCCCAGGTACTGTGTAGACACGTGCGTCGCACGAGCCGGACGTGTGCGTGGGAGGTGCGCTGCGCCGACCTGTCGCTGTCGCCCGCGCACCGCGCCGCCATCGGCCTCGTGCACTGCGACAAGGGCATCTCGCTGCGCTTCCCCAGGTACTGTGTAGACACGTGCGTCGCACGAGCCGGACGTGTGCGTGGGAGGTGCGCTGCGCCGACCTGTCGCTGTCGCCCGCGCACCGCGCCGCCATCGGCCTCGTGCACTGCGACAAGGGCATCTCGCTGCGCTTCCCCAGGTACTGTGTAGACACGTGCGTCGCACGAGCCGGACGTGTGCGTGGGAGGTGCGCTGCGCCGACCTGTCGCTGTCGCCCGCGCACCGCGCCGCCATCGGCCTCGTGCACTGCGACAAGGGCATCTCGCTGCGCTTCCCCAGGTACTGTGTAGACACGTGCGTCGCACGAGCCGGACGTGTGCGTGGGAGGTGCGCTGCGCCGACCTGTCGCTGTCGCCCGCGCACCGCGCCGCCATCGGCCTCGTGCACTGCGACAAGGGCATCTCGCTGCGCTTCCCCAGGTACTGTGTAGACACGTGCGTCGCACGAGCCGGACGTGTGCGTGGGAGGTGCGCTGCGCCGACCTGTCGCTGTCGCCCGCGCACCGCGCCGCCATCGGCCTCGTGCACTGCGACAAGGGTATCTCGCTGCGCTTCCCCAGGTACTGTGTAGACACGTGCGTCGCACGAGCCGGACGTGTGCGTGGGAGGTGCGCTGCGCCGACCTGTCGCTGTCGCCCGCGCACCGCGCCGCCATCGGCCTCGTGCACTGCGACAAGGGCATCTCGCTGCGCTTCCCCAGGTACTGTGTAGACACGTGCGTCGCACGAGCCGGACGTGTGCGTGGGAGGTGCGCTGCGCCGACCTGTCGCTGTCGCCCGCGCACCGCGCCGCCATCGGCCTCGTGCACTGCGACAAGGGCATCTCGCTGCGCTTCCCCAGGTACTGTGTAGACACGTGCGTCGCACGAGCCGGACGTGTGCGTGGGAGGTGCGCTGCGCCGACCTGTCGCTGTCGCCCGCGCACCGCGCCGCCATCGGCCTCGTGCACTGCGACAAGGGCATCTCGCTGCGCTTCCCCAGGTACTGTGTAGACACGTGCGTCGCACGAGCCGGACGTGTGCGTGGGAGGTGCGCTGCGCCGACCTGTCGCTGTCGCCCGCGCACCGCGCCGCCATCGGCCTCGTGCACTGCGACAAGGGCATCTCGCTGCGCTTCCCCAGGTACTGTGTAGACACGTGCGTCGCACGAGCCGGACGTGTGCGTGGGAGGTGCGCTGCGCCGACCTGTCGCTGTCGCCCGCGCACCGCGCCGCCATCGGCCTCGTGCACTGCGACAAGGGCATCTCGCTGCGCTTCCCCAGGTACTGTGTAGACACGTGCGTCGCACGAGCCGGACGTGTGCGTGGGAGGTGCGCTGCGCCGACCTGTCGCTGTCGCCCGCGCACCGCGCCGCCATCGGCCTCGTGCACTGCGACAAGGGCATCTCGCTGCGCTTCCCCAGGTACTGTGTAGACACGTGCGTCGCACGAGCCGGACGTGTGCGTGGGAGGTGCGCTGCGCCGACCTGTCGCTGTCGCCCGCGCACCGCGCCGCCATCGGCCTCGTGCACTGCGACAAGGGCATCTCGCTGCGCTTCCCCAGGTACTGTGTAGACACGTGCGTCGCACGAGCCGGACGTGTGCGTGGGAGGTGCGCTGCGCCGACCTGTCGCTGTCGCCCGCGCACCGCGCCGCCATCGGCCTCGTGCACTGCGACAAGGGCATCTCGCTGCGCTTCCCCAGGTACTGTGTAGACACGTGCGTCGCACGAGCCGGACGTGTGCGTGGGAGGTGCGCTGCGCCGACCTGTCGCTGTCGCCCGCGCACCGCGCCGCCATCGGCCTCGTGCACTGCGACAAGGGCATCTCGCTGCGCTTCCCCAGGTACTGTGTAGACACGTGCGTCGCACGAGCCGGACGTGTGCGTGGGAGGTGCGCTGCGCCGACCTGTCGCTGTCGCCCGCGCACCGCGCCGCCATCGGCCTCGTGCACTGCGACAAGGGCATCTCGCTGCGCTTCCCCAGGTACTGTGTAGACACGTGCGTCGCACGAGCCGGACGTGTGCGTGGGAGGTGCGCTGCGCCGACCTGTCGCTGTCGCCCGCGCACCGCGCCGCCATCGGCCTCGTGCACTGCGACAAGGGTATCTCGCTGCGCTTCCCCAGGTACTGTGTAGACACGTGCGTCGCACGAGCCGGACGTGTGCGTGGGAGGTGCGCTGCGCCGACCTGTCGCTGTCGCCCGCGCACCGCGCCGCCATCGGCCTCGTGCACTGCGACAAGGGCATCTCGCTGCGCTTCCCCAGGTACTGTGTAGACACGTGCGTCGCACGAGCCGGACGTGTGCGTGGGAGGTGCGCTGCGCCGACCTGTCGCTGTCGCCCGCGCACCGCGCCGCCATCGGCCTCGTGCACTGCGACAAGGGCATCTCGCTGCGCTTCCCCAGGTACTGTGTAGACACGTGCGTCGCACGAGCCGGACGTGTGCGTGGGAGGTGCGCTGCGCCGACCTGTCGCTGTCGCCCGCGCACCGCGCCGCCATCGGCCTCGTGCACTGCGACAAGGGTATCTCGCTGCGCTTCCCCAGGTACTGTGTAGACACGTGCGTCGCACGAGCCGGACGTGTGCGTGGGAGGTGCGCTGCGCCGACCTGTCGCTGTCGCCCGCGCACCGCGCCGCCATCGGCCTCGTGCACTGCGACAAGGGCATCTCGCTGCGCTTCCCCAGGTACTGTGTAGACACGTGCGTCGCACGAGCCGGACGTGTGCGTGGGAGGTGCGCTGCGCCGACCTGTCGCTGTCGCCCGCGCACCGCGCCGCCATCGGCCTCGTGCACTGCGACAAGGGCATCTCGCTGCGCTTCCCCAGGTACTGTGTAGACACGTGCGTCGCACGAGCCGGACGTGTGCGTGGGAGGTGCGCTGCGCCGACCTGTCGCTGTCGCCCGCGCACCGCGCCGCCATCGGCCTCGTGCACTGCGACAAGGGCATCTCGCTGCGCTTCCCCAGGTACTGTGTAGACACGTGCGTCGCACGAGCCGGACGTGTGCGTGGGAGGTGCGCTGCGCCGACCTGTCGCTGTCGCCCGCGCACCGCGCCGCCATCGGCCTCGTGCACTGCGACAAGGGCATCTCGCTGCGCTTCCCCAGGTACTGTGTAGACACGTGCGTCGCACGAGCCGGACGTGTGCGTGGGAGGTGCGCTGCGCCGACCTGTCGCTGTCGCCCGCGCACCGCGCCGCCATCGGCCTCGTGCACTGCGACAAGGGCATCTCGCTGCGCTTCCCCAGGTACTGTGTAGACACGTGCGTCGCACGAGCCGGACGTGTGCGTGGGAGGTGCGCTGCGCCGACCTGTCGCTGTCGCCAACGCACAGAGGTGAGGATTGTGTGGAGACGTTCACCACACAATCCTCACCAACCTATAGCTATAACTTTGGGATCATAATGCGACTATTTTTTTTGACCTCGGTGGCTATTTCTTGACAATTTTTTGACGTTCTCAAAATTTATTTTCATGAAGTTTTCTAAGGTGAGGACTGTGTGGTGAAGGACACGAAACTGAAGTGTGCGTTGAGAATAGATGCATGCATAGAACATGTACATACGAAAGTGATGAAGGAGGATTTTTACAATGCGCTGTGTTGTTTCAGCGCGCCCTAATTTGTGCTTGTCATTATTGTGACTCTGTCGTGAGTGTCTGCCACTTATTTTATTTTATTATTTTTGGAAAACTTACAGCTAATCACAATGATTACTGAGTTTTTAACATGATGATGGCCAATTACAAGTTTTCACACATAAAATAACAACTAACTATGTACTAGGTAGCAGACAGTGTTACTTTCGCATACTTCATATTCGTATAATTATAGGTAATGCAAGGGCTATGTTATCTTGTCGAAGAAGTAATTGCAAAGAGCCTTCTTCAATTTGGGCACACTAGTATTAAATAGATCTATGTCAACTTCCTGGCAGGTTTCATTATACATACGGCTCGCTCCAATCATGTAGGAGTTTTGTCTGTAAGTTGTTCTTGTTGTAGGTATGTGCAACAAACGAGGTTTACGCAAAAACGAAGAACATACGCGCAGCCCAATTTTACTCAGCAGCTCAGGGCTATCGGAGGATCCGTTTGCAAGTTTTAATAAAAATGCTAAATCAGAAATTTTTCTTCTTTCGCAAAGTGGAAGAACATGAAATTTTTTACACCGCACGTTGTAACTAGATAGGTATGTTTTAGAGCGAAATTGAATGTACCTAAGGAATTTTCTTTGTATGCCCTCAATACGATCGATATAAGTATTATAGTTAGGGTTCCAGACTTGAGAGGCATACTCGAGGTGACTACGAACAAAGGAGCAATATAATATCTTCAAAGTCTTAACATTGCTAAAATCAGACGAGACCCTGCAAATAAAACCTAGTGCTTTCGACGCTTTGCTGACAATATTATTAATGTGAGTGTCAAAAATAAGCTTTGTGTCGAAAGTAACCCCGAGGTCTTTGATAGAATTGACCCTGGCTATTGGGGTATCTAAGAGTTTGTAAGAAAAATAGAAAGGGTGAGGTTTGCGAGTGAAAGAGCACACATAGCATTTGGAGACGTTCAAGTCCAACTTATTCATATTGCAGTAGGTTTGAAAGTTGTCAAGATCCTCCTGCATTAAGAGAGCATCTGCATGGGTGGCAACCTGATTCATGATCTTGATGTCATCTGCATAAAGCAATATTTTAGAGTGCCGAAAAAGGGAAATCACGTCGTTAATAAAAATATTAAATAAAAGGGGCTCCAATAACGACCCCTGAGGAACTCCCGAGGGAATACGCATAGCTCTAGATGAGTACCCGTATAGCACCACAGTCTGACACCTGCCCTCAACATACGACGCAAACCACCTGAATAGGTTACCCCTAATACCCATGGCTAAAAGTTTACGCATTAAGATTACATGGTCAATTCGATCAAAACACTTGCTAAAGTCGGTATATATAACGTCGACCTGGGACCGAAGGGACATGGACTCTGACAGAAAATCACTACAAATAACTAGGTTGGACGTGGTAGACCGACCTCTTGAGAAACCGTGCTGATGCTCGCTGAGACTTTGATTGACAGCCGAATAAACTTGTTTATAGACAATTTTTTCCAGAATTTTCGCAAACACACACAATTTAGAGATCGGTCTATAATTCTCGACGGAAGTTTTTGGCCCCGTTTTGTGTATCGGCGTTATGTATGCCGACTTCCAAATCGTGGGTACCATACCCGTAGCAAGTGATTTTTTGAATAGTATCGAGAGCGGGACTGCGAGACTTTTGGTGCAGTTCGCGATGAAAACCGGTGGAATGTTGTCTGGGCCTGCTGGCTTATTCAAATCAATTTGCTGTAGCAGCCTGAGAACCTCATCCTCACATACTTCTACAGAACTGATATCAGACGTGCACTGTGTCGTACTGCTATCGTCCATGTCAAATGAAGTAGGATCATTGCCAGCACCAGTACCTAAAAGAAAATTGGAGTGAAAATAGTCGCCAAACATGTTGCATATTAAGTCACCGTCGCTGGAAGATAGCTGCCCAAAGTTTAGAACTGAGGGATATGAGTTCGACTGTTTCCTTGCTTTAACATAACCCCAAAAGGCCCGAGGATTATTAATTATCTCTGATTCTATTTTTGTTATGTACGCTTCAAACATAACCTTTTCTAGGTCTTTAACCCGTTCTCTCAATAAAGCAAAACATTCGAAATCAGATGAATTTCCATATTTTTTAAATTTAGCATGATATTTAGCCTTTTCTCTAATTATTTTGATCAACGGGCTTCTGTACCAGGGCGGATACTTCGATTGGGAAACTACTGTTTTTGTTGGTATAAAGGTATTACGAAGTCTATCAATAACAGTGTAAAAGTATGTGAGGGCGTCCTCTAACGGCCGACAGTTTAAGTCGCTCTGCCAATCCACCAAATTAAGTTCGCGACATACTGCATCATAGTCACCCAGGTGATACAAGAATTTTACGTAGGGACGAGTGGGAAGACTATGTAATTGGACAAAGTCCGCAGTAACACATAATGCTTTGTGATGCGAGTCCTCAGGTACAAGTGTGTGTTATTGTAACACATTCGCTAACATTTGCGAGGGTGTCTGACACTTGACATGTTCTTTCCCGCGCAGGTTCGTGCGCGTGCGAGACGACAAGCGCCCGGAGCAGGCCACGTCGGCGCAGCAGATCGCCGACATGTACCTCGCGCAGGACACCGTGAGGAACAGCGCCGGCGCCCACGCCCGCCTCGACGAGTTCTACTGAACCGCGCCACGTGCTCGCGCAGGCAGGGTGGCACGCGAGATTCTACAGGTTATTGTCAGGTGGTATGTAGGTTAAAATATGATTCGCGACCGAAACAAATATGTATGTACTGAGTTATAATCATCAACACAACTCTCTAAGTCAGAGTTGGCCTCAATAGTCATGATTTCCGGAAATACTCATTCAATGGGGTAATTTGAACTTACAGAGCCGTAATGATGATTCGAATGACTACAATTCTGTAAATGCATATACAGGGTGTTATTGACAGCCCTCCACAAAAACACAGGATTGATTCAGCTCCTTATTCTGAATCATATCCAACTGGAAATTTTCTCAGGAAAAAAAAATTATGCCGTTTTTTCTGCTGATATTCCTTTAGTTCAATGTAAAATTACATTCTCTGTATGCAACACTCCATTTATGTAAATAAAACAGCTGAAAACAGCCTCGCTCAAGCTCGCTGCGCTGGCGTCGGCTACGTGCGTTTTGCCACGGTAACGATACGTTGCGTGTGAGGTAATAAAACAAATCTGGTTTTTTGGATTCCCTTAATGTTCCTGAAAGAATTACATGTACCGGTCATCTTAATATGATGTACTGAAGCCACCCTATCAGTTTGCGGAGGGCTGTCAATAACACCCTGTACAGGGCGTCTCACGGCTATGGACGGAAAGTACCTTGAATATTGTAGATGGAACAATTTACTGAAAGAAGACATTATTTTAATTTAAAAAACAATTTGAACTGCATTCATAGATTTTTAAAGAATTACATGGTTGAACCGGAAATCGAACCCGCTACACGAGAAAAAAATTTACCCTGTAGCTTTATCATACCGATCGAAAGGCTTCATCATAAGTCGCCAAAATCACTTCCGTTACCGAGATTGAGAGACCAGCGAAAAGTGGTTTTTGAAGCTGGCTGGACACGTTGTCGATCGATTATCTAAGATTCTGTAGCGTCACAAATTCTGAAATAAGGGTGTTTAGCCGTCACATAAAGTGCCCTATTGACCTATTTATATATGCGAGCTATTTTGAAGATTTGTCCAGCCAGCCTGAGTCAATAATACGGTCGCGAATCATATTTTGATCAATATACAACCTGATATTAACCTACAAAATGCAAGATTTTTAGGATTAATTTCGCGGGCTACCCTAGCGCTTCCGGCTAGTATGGCACATCGAGACTCGAAAAATAAGTTCGTCTTTGTGTCGCGTTGTCTCTGTCACTCATGCCTGTGTGACTGTCTTTCTAGCTCAATGTCTCAGAATACTGACGGCTGGGTATTGAAGTAAGACTGCATTTATATAATTATCATCTAGTGTAAGTGAATGCATGAAATTATTTTAATTATTTTTAAATAAAATTGGGTTTATGTCACATAATTATAATATTTTACAAGCTAAGCCTCGAATGTTGATTTAAAAGACTATTAAATCATAAACACATGAATAAAACCACAGTAATTGCAATGAAGTATTTTTATTTTCAAGTCATTAACTTACAACTAATTACATTACAGTTATTTTGGGACTATTCTACGTCATACCGGAGAAGTGATCGTTCTATGATGAACAATAAGAAATACAAAATATTGATATTATTTCATTTTCATTAAAACTAAACGTAAAAGTTGTACTCGACAGATAATCTCATATGATATGGTTTACATTTGATTGAATAACATCGCGTCACAAACACAATCCACAGCATCTATGATAAATGCGAATTTAATTTGAGCAAATAATTATAAATATGTAGAATAAGTTGAGCCGTCAGACAGCGTCGTGTGTCGTACACGACGTCGTACTCATGAGCATCCGTTAAGTATTTGAGCTCGCGACGCAATAGTCACATCGGTAATAGATCACAACAATTTGGCACAAGTTCCATATGTTAACGTTATGGTATCAAAGCTTACTTACAGCTGTCATAACCACATCTTATTGCACTTATTTGAAATCCTACCGTTCAAATAAGCTCGTCACTCCTAGCTGCCACTCCCGCGAGTCTTTTATCAACTGAGCATACACTCGTCATTGTAAACTTAAAATATACTTAAAGAAGTTCAAAAATTAATTACAAAAAATCACATTAGTTGCACAACGCAAGGTCAAAAAGCTGCCGAAATAATGATTGTATAAATTGTTCGAGTATAACCGCCGAGGCGCCGCGCGCCGGCTGCTCGTCGTTACTAACTAAACTGGCCTTGTATGTACTCTTAACTATCATTATATTCATTGTAAATAAATTAAAAAGATTAAAAACAATACAAAATGTCAGAAATTTAAAAATTGAGGAACTTTACGAATAATAATTTTGAAATAAATGTCTACTTCACACGTGCAGTGTCCACAGAGTAGGAAGTTATCGTCTCTAAATGCAACTGTGACTGATTGTGAAGATTTATTCGAGCCAAGACTTTGAATTAAATATGGACTCTTGACGGTCGAAAAGCGACAATACTGTAACTCAATATGATCTGTTTCAGTATGCTATTTTAATAATGTGAATAAATACCAAGAACCGTTGTGAACGATTCCTAATACAACACCGATATGGCACGAGTTATCCAAGAGACGTATATATTAATTTCGCTTACTTAGCATACGTATATAAATACTTTGAATATGTACTTATTAGAGGACAGTGTAAACTAGACAAGAGTATATCGGTTATTTACAACACTACAAATTGATCACATTTCATATTAGATATCCACGTTACCTATCTACGCGTCGCCGGGCGCTGCGGATCGAGCATCACTGCAAACGAGCAAGCTAAGAGCTAGTCGTCATACAATAGTGGTTACTGTACAAGCTGCCACAACATCCGCGGCGCTCGTCGACAGTTACAACATATATCTATGTACTACATACACCAATAATGAGATTCTGATTAGCTTGATTGTACAAGTTGTGTCGGTAATTGTAACACGACAACAAAGCCGCGCCCGTCGAGAGACAGGTTTTATTTCCTTTTTGGTCAAAATTAATTAGAAACGACTCAAACTGATTTGCGGTTAACTTAATTAGTAATGGCGCCGATTCCCTTGTTCACAAACTAAACTAAATTTAAGTTCAGTGCATCTTTTTCTTTTTATTTCATTTAGAAACGGACAGAAGATAAATATTAGTTTAGTCTTCTGTCCTTTTCTTAATGAAATAGAAAGAAAAAGATGCACTAAACTTAAATTTAGTTCAGTTTGTGAACAAGGGAATCGGCGCCATTATCTCCTTCAAATGACACGGCAGTGTAGCCGGCCGCGCGGCCACACGTACCAACAATTCCTAGAATATAGTTCTACGTTAGTTCAGTAACATGTCCTTATAGATCGTGACTGATCGCTACATAGTATACCTACGAAGACATTACAGAATTTGGTCAAGTTTTAAAAATAGACAATCTAAAACCTACAACAATATTATCAATATGTTTGAAGATATGTGTCAAACATACAGAAAAGTTAGGCCTCGTAGACATTGAGAGAGAATCACGATTATGTACTTAATTGTTATGAATAAGGTCAGGTGTCGGACGCTGCGGTCCGCTACGTCTTGGTCCGTGAGAGCAGCGGTCGGTGTACAGTGTGCACAGTGAGTACAGAGTGCACAGAGTGCACAGTGAGCACCGCGTGCACAGCGTGTGTGCGGCTCACAGCAGCGCGGCGCGCTCGGGCGGCGGCGACGCGTCCAGCGCGCGCTCGGCCAGCAGGTTGGCGTGCTCCTGTACAGCACAAAAGCTAAATTGTATCAAATGCTTCTAGTATAGCTACACATAGGTAAGGCGACGATACATCGACGAACTTGAGTGCTACCGAACGGAGTGGCCCGCAATGGCAGTGGACTGCTGTGTGGAAGATTGAGGTCTATGCAGCAGGCCTAAGTACCTACTACAATAGAATAATTTTTGGTGCCCTGTGATCCCCCCCCCCCCCCCCTTATTAATTTATGTACAAGCCATACTATTATTTTAAGACTGTTACCTTTTAAAATATGCAAATATTATCTTTGAAATTAAAATATTAGACCCACCGCAAAAAAATAAGTACCTTATAAATATTAGTACCTACTGGAAGGCGGACGATTTTGGAAACTGTATTTTTAAGTTCAACGTTCACGAAGTGCTAATTGGCTTTAGAAATTGTAATTATTTTGAATTTGTAGCAAGTAGGTATGCAATCAGCGAGTTTAACACGATTAACGATTTGGCGATGGTTGAACACACTCGAGGCAATTTACTTTATTCGCTTCTTGTTCGCCGGCTAAATCCATTACTATGAAGTTAATCACGTTAGCGATGACGACATTTTAAGATGCAGTGTGATGTCACAGCGGCTACACCTGTGGACGCGCAGACGCACGTTTCATAAGCATCTACCAAAATGTTTGTGTGAGAAAAATTGTACAAACAGAATATTGGATTTTTTATAAAGATAAAGATCATTTATTTGTCAAAAACATGCGTTATGTTTGAAAAACCTACGTTTCCGTGTTTGTGAGTCACGGTCACTACAGCTGAAGACTCGTCGAGTTAGCGACAGACCTTGTCGGTGGGAAAAAACCTTTTTTTTCATCTTGTTAGATGATTCCGCCAAACGGTGTACTTATCCTCACTGATATTGATATGACATTTGGTTTTTTCTGTACATAATGAATGCCGACGCGACGTAAAAACCGCACGACGACCTTCCTCAGTTCCTCCAATACCTACTATTATATACATCTATGATGAGCTACACCCACATGTGCACAGCTCGCGAGATTGCCAATAATATTACGAAGTTTTTTTTATTAATTATATCATAAACCAAAATGTTACAATCACTGGAATTAGCTTTGAATGCGTCTGCCAACAGATCAACATTTAATGTCCGTAAGGATTGAGGAGCCACATCAGATTTTTTAAATCTGATCTCACCATTATTTAGCAGCAATGTAGCTGATTTTGCAGCACGAATTCTAGATTTAGCAGCAAAATATATCACTAGTTATATTAATGCAAAAGTGGCTCCTCAATCTAAACATCTGAATTGAGGAGCCACCTGGAACTCGTTAAGTAATAGATGAATATTTTTGAAAATTTGGTATCATTTAGCAGCAATTGTGCATATTACCTTCTAAAAATTTTGCTTCTGTAGCGCTAAAATGAAAGAAAGTACAACACTTTTAGTATGGCTCCTCAATCTAAACTCAAGAGGTGAATTTCTATTGGATGTGAGCGATCAATTAATATATTCGACATAATGATCATTTAGCAGGTGTTGTGTTTGTTTTTGCAGTATAGGAATGAAATAGTAAAACTGTTTAAATTTTCTAGAAGAACGCATTTTCTTTGGCTCCTCAATCCTGACGTTCTAATTATATATGTTTGACTGTAGCCACCTGAGATCTCAACGGAATCTAAAGCCAGAGATACTAACATTTAGCAGAAATGTCTGCTAAATATATCTGCACAGTTCAGCAATGTACATACTTTGGATTCTGAAAAAACAATACTTAACTATTTTCTTGTAAATTCAGTGTGAAGGGTGACCATATTTTACTCGTATTAATGAAACCAGGATAGTAATTTATTAAATTTATATTTTCATAACAGGTTATATCTATCGTACCTACGATTTGGTTATTTAGCAATCACTTTCGCTATAAGTTATAGAATGTGTCATTTTGTGTATATCACCGTCAGGAGAAGCACTGATCAGCCAATATTCATTCATTTTATAACTTATAGTGAAAGTGATTGCTAAATAACCAAATCGTAGGTACGATAGATATAACCTGTTATGAAAATATAAATTTAATAAATTACTATCCTGGTTTCATTAATACGAGTAAAATATGGTCACCCTTCACACTGAATTTACAAGAAAATAGTTAAGTATTGTTTTTTTCAGAATCCAAAGTATGTACATTGCTGAACTGTGCAGATATATTTAGCAGACATTTCTGCTAAATGTTAGTATCTCTGGCTTTAGATTCCGTTGAGATCTCAGGTGGCTACAGTCAAACATATATAATTAGAACGTCAGGATTGAGGAGCCAAAGAAAATGCGTTCTTCTAGAAAATTTAAACAGTTTTACTATTTTATTCCTATACTGCAAAAACAAACACAACACCTGCTAAATAATCATTATGTCGAATATATTAATTGATCGCTCACATCCAATAGAAATTCACCTCTTGAGTTTAGATTGAGGAGCCATACTAAAAGTGTTGTACTTTCTTTCATTTTAGCGCTACAGAAGCAAAATTTTTAGAAGGTAATATGCACAATTGCTGCTAAATGATACCAAATTTTCAAAAATATTCATCTATTACTTAACGAGTTCCAGGTGGCTCCTCAATTCAGACGTTTGGATTGAGGAGCCACTTTTGCATTAATATAACTAGTGATATATTTTGCTGCTAAATCTAGAATTCGTGCTGCAAAATCAGCTACATTGCTGCTAAATAATGGTGAGATCAAATTTAAAAAATCTGATGTGGCTCCTCAATCCTTACGGACATAACATTTAAACTATTTAATTCTACTGGATATCAGTATGTGTGCAATTGTGAATGTCTTAGAATGCAATAAATTATGATCTTTCATCATAATCGTAGAGTTATTTGCATATTTCGTACTAATTTGATCATTCTTGTATCTAATATTGCAAGGACAACAGAGCTTTCGCGGCCGTGACCGCGTCGGGGTCAAGGTCACTGTTTACAACTTTTTAATATTTTGTGTATCCTTGTTTGGGAGTACCGTTGCACAACATCAGTTGTACTTTGTTTAATGGGCATCTGGATTTAATATTATTTGTTAATTACCTACCTATTCACTTTTTTTCTTAAATATTAAATTCATTTCATAAGTGATAAGTGATAACTGCTGCCAAACTTGTTTCGAAACGCCGGCTATTGCTCCAGACGTAATAAAAGATAAGTAGTAGTAGTGTGTGTTACCTCCGCGGGGTTGTTCTGCTGCCGCTCGTACATGCTGTCGTACACGGGGTTGGCGAAGTGGTTGCCGCCGTTCTGTCGCAAACAACACACATAAGTAAACACACTACTTATTACAATCATTGCCGCCCAGTTCCTGTAGGTACTATAACTAATCAAGGGTTTGCGAGCTCGCATTCATTGAGGGACATTTTTTTTTTTTATATAAACTTGCCTCACTTTAGGATTTTCTCCTGTATCGTGGGTGCGTTTACAAACATTTAAACTCACATACACAAACAGCTAGACCCGGAACAACTACTACTACAACTACAAATAGTTGTTCCATACGGGAATCGAACCCGCGACACGCAGCGCAGCAGTCAATCGCCAACCGTGCCGTCAAACATTCATTGTCAAGCAAATTGACGGCCTAAGTTAATTTGCCGTGTAATAGTCATGTCCTACAATTGTCAAAGAATGACTGGTGAAGAATGATTAGTGATTTGATATACAAACAATTTCAGTTGCTAGTCCATATTTTGCTTCCTTGACTTTAGACTCATCAGATTTTTTTGTAAACTGCAAGATTGTCTGTCTTTGGACTAACTTTTAATTCTTGCAGTCCTTGTTACTTACTTTGCTTACTACTTGCAGTCATTAGAATTAAATTAATTCACCGCGGAGGTGGAGGTGTCACATTGAAGCATATCCAAATATAGCGGGCGGCGGTGTAATAATAATACTTAGAATAACTGGATTCTATCGCGCCGCGTTATTAATACCTAGATAATAATAATTATACTGTGTATAATAAGCTGGCAACACCGTCAACGTCAATACGTCACATTTCAATAATTTACAGATTTAATATTTAGAAGCAATTTTTATACGCATACCTATTGTAAAACCGTACAGGCAAAACCGAACTATAAAAAAACCTTTGAAGATAATTTCAAATTACAAAAATAATCATTACAATGGACCATAAAATTGCCGAACCGGAGGTGACATCTGTCATGTCACCTCCGAAAAACCAAAACAAATAAGAAATAGAGTGATGTGAATATGTTGACAAGATCAGCAGCTCGCCGTGCACGACCACCATCTCCGGACTCTTCGCTCAGCTCCGCCTCGCCGCCGCCCCACTATAAGCGCTGTGACGACACCGGCCGCGGTAGCTGTGTCGAGCTCGAGCGACGAGTATTTCTCTCCGCCCACGACGCCACCACCTGCTCGTCGACGGGGAGCACGCCGGCCGCCGGACGGCTTAGGAGCTCGAGGCCCACCGGCCTCTGATAGGGTCCCAGCTCCCGGCGGAAGTGTGCAGCGCATGAGATGGACACGATCCATCAATGAAAATGTCATGCGCTCATACTATGGGGCTACAGAGGGGGGAAACAATCTGACCGCGTACCGTGTTCGGATGCTCTCTCTTTTTCAGGTGCTTGAGCCAGCTGTCAACGTTTCGGCACAATGACTATCGGATCAGGTGCGGGTCATCCAGCGTAATCACATGCTAGATGACACTGTACTTGATCGCCTGCGAAAGAGCAGAGTAGTCATCGCCCCCCAGTCGCAGACTGCTGTAGTACTAGTACTACAGCTACTGTGTACGCAGTCCAACACAAGTCATGCTGACGAGGGGAGTAATGACAGGGCTACAAACGTAAGTACCCAGTGCAATGAGGAATTGAAGAGTGCTTTGGAAGGTGCGATTCATGAATATCGGTTCATATCGCCTGAACTTAGGCCACGATTACCTCGTTTGCCCATGCATAACAAAAATAGGGCGCTGGTGGCGGTCCTGGATTCGCAGTTGTCAAACTATTTTGATACCTGCGAAGACCTCATCGATACTCATTCGATTCTGTATTGCGCGGCTGTAGCGGTATGTCGTGTAGCTCACGTCAAATTTGCCAATGACTCTAGAGCTACACGACCGAAACCAGCCGTACCAGCTTGGCAGTGCAGGATTGAACGACGTATTGGTGGGGCCAGGGCGCAATCTTCTTCAGGGAGGGCAATACTCGCCCTAGAGTGATGCGCTTTGTGAAACGGGCGTTCTTAGGGACTGATATAAGTCCTCAAGACTATATGTCTTGTGTCATAGAGCGCATCGACTTCCTGAAGCAGAAAGTGTATGCATGGGCGAACCGTATTCGTCGGTATAAGCGGCGAGTAGAGCGATACACTCAGAATCGCACCTTCCAGAACGATGGAAGGTGGGTTTATAGGGGTTGGGAGCGACCGGACCAAGGTGTGGCTGACACGTGCCTGCCGGATGATGATGCCATGTGTTCCTTTTGGCGTAGTATCTGGTCGGCGCCTGTCAGTCACACCGAAGGTGATTGGGCTCGAGAAGTCGAGCGAGCCTGTGATCCAATACCAGAAATAGAGGCTATTACCGCTAATAATAATAACAACTTTTGGATTAAATGGTTCTCAAGGTTGCACGCTCGCTTGGCATCTCAGTTCCAGACTGCTTTGGAGTCTGGTTCGCTACCCCAATTCCTAAATTACCAGTTACCCACCTGCTCCATAAATTAGGTAGCACCGCGGAACCCAAAAATTATAGGCCGATCACGTGTTTACCGACGGTCTATAAAGTTCTTACATCCATTTTGAGAGATAAAATTAACAAACATAGACACCAACTCCATTATGTCTGCCTCTCAAAACGGATATGTAAGAATGGGTCCCGCGGTGTTAAGGAGCTACTCCTCCTTCCTGGCGCTGAGGAGTAGCTCCTGTAGTAGAGGAACCTGTTGGCTAATGCCAACAGGTTCGTCGTTCCCGAAAGGATCTGTCGACATGTTGGATAGATTATAAGAAGGCCTATGACTCGGTACCACATACATGGCTCATGAGGGTGCTGGATTTGTATAAAGTAGATGCAACTCTGCGTACCTTCCTGATGTCGTGTATGGGGCAATGGAGGACGGTTCTTCGCTATCCAGGATGTCGAAATATTCAGAGGAATAGTGAACCGATAGGGGTCGAGCGAGGCATATTTCAGGGCGATAGTTTGAGTCCGCTTTGGTTCTGCTTAGCCTTGAATCCTCTAAGCACACTGCTGGAGGATTCTGGTCTAGGCTATCGGCTGAGGAGAGGTGGTCAGGTTATATCGCACCTCCTCTACATGGATGACCTGAAACTCTTTGCTCCAAACAATTTGCAACTAATGGAGCTACTGAAAGTAACTGAAACTTTCAGTAGCGCCATCAGGATGGAATTTGGTGTGGACAAATGTGCGGTCATGCATGTAAAGCGATTGTGGAATCCGTGGGAACTCAACTCTCAGATTCCACAAACCTTAGAGCCCCCTCCGCATCCGAAACCTATAAGTATTTGGGTATGTCGGAAGCGTTAGGCATGAGTGCTGAGTAGGCTCGTTTGGGGGTCGACGAACCTACACACGTCGTTGTCTCCACCTGTGTCGAGGCAGGGACGGCCACGGCACGCGTTGCAACGCAAGCATTCTCGGCAGTTGGTGACGCATTCGAGCCCGCCGACTCGAAACTGCAGATGGAGGCGTTTTGTGCCCCGCGACGCGTGTTCACATTTGCGGCGTCAGCGTCGGTAGGTGACCTGCTTGCAGGAATTGCGTTGCGCAAGAGCACTACTTCTGCCCGTAGATCACTGATGGTGTTGGACCCGAATGGACCCGATGTAGATTTCCTAGCGTCCGTAGCCTGGCTGCGTTTCGGTGACCTCTTTGGAGAAACCGAAGGATTTGTCTGTGCAATTATGGACGAAGTTATGATGACGAACAATTACCGGAGATTTATTGTGAAAGACGGCACGGTTGACATCTGTCGGGTATGCCACCAGGAGAAGAATCAATCAGGCATATTATCTCCGGGTGTTCTCGTCTAGCTAACGGAGAGTACTTGCATAGACACAACCTTGTAGCCAGGATAATCCATCATCAACTTGCTCTGAAATACAGGTATGTGCCCGACCCAGTTCTCGAAAATGGAAATATGACATTGTACTGGGTTCGCTCCATCATCACTGACAGGACTATTGTTGCCAATAAGCTTGATATAGTGGTGGTGGATCGATCAGAGCGGCGCGCAATGATTGTTGACATAACCGTCCCGCATGATGAGAACCTCGTGAAAACCGAGAAAGATAAACAAATCAAGTATCTTGACTTGGCTCGCGAGGTTGTCGACATGTGGGATGTGGACTCAGCGATCATTGTGCCGATAGTCGTGACAGCCAATGGCTTAATAGCCAAGAGCCTCGACCAATACCTGAGGAGGCTCTCGTTGGGCAGCTGGATCAAGGGCTTGATTCAGAAAGCGGTACTTCTGGACACGGCTCGCATTTTCAGCAGGTTCCTCTCTCTGGAGCCCTGACCGCCGGTAGCTTGGACCCTGTTTCCGATACCGGTGGGCTACTATTTTTTATATTTTCAAATGTTTTTATACTTTTATATTCTAATATTTAAAAATATAATTGATGCTATAATAAATGCTATTCTATTCTATTCTATGTTTACTTTAAAATAAAGGAAATTATACTGTACACTGTGCTGTGAGTCTAGTGTGTATACTGTTTGTAGAGGTTTCAGCCTGAATGGCCACACCATGCAACCTCCACGAATATATTACGAGTCGATGGCATATTTTAGAGATAAACACTCTTTCATATTTTGAAGGACAGAAAACGAATGTATGTACCTAGATAGATGCACGATTTCCTTAACTACTGTTCGTGTTAAAATTGTGTAAAAATTATGCGTTTTTTTTTTTTAATATTTATTTTTATTTTTGCATGCTGCGTAGAGACATGCATGCACCATGCATGTATGTTTGCTTGTGTTAATTTGGTTGAACAGTGTAACGACTGTAGGTAGACAAATAAATAAATAAAAGGATAGACAGTCATCTTGGAGCTGAGGGCGCCCGACTTAATGTAACAGAAGTAGTTTCTTTTCTAGAAATAATAACTATAATATACAGTACTGTCCTATGCAGATCAGTTTGTGCTTGTGTGGTACAGTACTGCGTAGTCTGTATTACGTTGTGTGGTGTAGGGTGTGTGGTACTCACGTTGTGCGTGTGGTTGTTGTGCGGCGGGTCGAGCTCGTCCTCGCCGGCCAGGTACATGGGGTTGTTGATCTCTACGTTGTCGGACAGGCGCGCGTGCACGAACGCGCCGCTGCACGCAAACACACTCATTAGTTCAGTGTCAACACAAGACAACACATCAGACTCATCACACTTTTACATTCGAAGTAAAAGGAGTATGTAAGGATCGTAGCAATTTAATTCAATTGTTTATTGCTCAACACAGTACATAATATACATTTCTAGATGTCAAGTGAAAGCGCATGCGCAATGTGTTGCACCAATTCAGGCATGCAAAATTATCATTAAAATTATACTATGTCATAAATTCAGATTAATACGTTATACAATGTCATTAATTCAAAATAATACCATAAGCAATGTCATAAATTCAAATCAATAGGTAAAGTATACAATGTCATAAATACAAATAAATAATTAAGTAATTTCATAAATTCAGATTACGAGTATTTAAGTAATTTCAGAGTATACCTATAATCTATACTTATAATAAATCTGTAGAAGTGAAAATTCTGTACATTGAAAATATCCAAAAAATAAATGGCAGGGGGTGTTACTTGACCGCCACCGAACCCAAAAATGTGATTAAAAAATTTTTGTCTGTCTGTCTGTCTGTTTGTTCAGGCATCACGCAAAAACTACCGGTTCGATTACGATGAAACTTGGTATAATTATTCTTTAATATCCTGGGCACCACACTGGGTACTTTTTATCCCGGAAAAGTATATACAATAAAAAACAAACTTAATTTTGCGGTTCGATCCCTATACCCGATTACCACTGTCTGTACTGTACCAACCGCAAATACTAAGTTTGTCGTAGGTTGGGTCACCCGCAGTGGAGTTCATTTTTATTCGTTTTAGTTTTTAGAGTTATTTAGGTTTATTTTTATATGAGTCGTAGGTATAGATTTTAATTTTAAAGTATAGGTAGTATATTTGATAGTGTACGTAGTGACCGTAGGTTATTTTATAATACTGTTAGGTAGGTTTAGTCATTCGTATAGATATTAGTTTTTAGGGATTTTGCTTATTTATTGAGTTTAGATTAGTTATCATCAGAAATAGGTTTATTTAGGTAGGTAGGTATTTAATTTTCTGTTATTGAGTTTTTTTTTAAAGTAGTTAGGTACTTAGGTAAAGATATCATATAGGTACCCTCTTAATCACCACTAATGAGACACAATTGGTTTTCTATTGTAATTAGCCACAAAGGGCCCGCGACATAGTTGGCATTCTGGGGAAGCACATACATTTTATCCTGTTAGCACGTTCCTGTGGGTAAATTTCCGACATCCACGCGGGCGAAGCCGCGGGCAGAAGCTAGTGTCATAATAATTAAGTAATGGCTAATACAGTCAACACATAATTAATAATACAAATAAAATCATTTTAATAAAATAAATCGGACCCAAGTATTCACCATAATTATATTATGTATTATAATTATACACACAAATTTCTATCTGACAGGTATTCATTAGTTGTGTAGTATGTCTTACATAACAGTAGATTATTGAGTTGCTTCTGAATGTTGACTCAGGCGTTTACATACACTGTCAGTATGAGTTTTCCACGACATGTTTTTATCCAGCTCAAACCCTAAAAACGTCGTAGTTGTCGTTTTTGAAATTCTCTTGTTTCCATATTTTATGTCAGGTTTTTTATGATTTGTCCTTTGCTCAAAAGTCATTATTTTAGTTTTGTCAATATTAATTTTTTAATTATTATTGGAGCACCCATCCATTCTACTAATACTTGGAGACAGTGGTTTATCACTCCCTCAAGTGTAGTCGCATCATCCTTACCACTAAAAACGACCGTGCTATCATCAGCAAATAAACCCATCGGATGATGTGTTTCTCTGGGCATGTCATTAATGTAAATAATAAAGATCCTACAATACTTCCTTGGGGTGCACCGTAGTTATTAGCTCTCTGACTCGATACATACGTACGTTCGGTTTTTGACGTGATGCACACCTTACCCACTTTAGTAACTTATTTTGTCTCGGACAAGTACGATTCCAAAAGGTTCAAAGCATTGCCCCTAACTCCATACCTTTCCAGCTTCTTCAACAATACTGTTCTATCCACTAAATCAAACGCCTTGCTCATGTCCATGAATAAAGCAGCTACCGGACGTCTGATATCAATGCCAGTTATAATTTTTTCAAAGAGATTGAAAATTGCCATATTTATATCCTTTTTCTTCTAAAACCGTATTGTTCATCAGCAAAAAGATTGTTACGTTCAAAAAATGTGCCGCCATCAGCCTAATTTGAATAAATGACTTGATTTTGATTTTGTGTATTTATTGTATTATACAGGGTGTTATTGACAGCCCTCCGCAAACTGATAGGGTGGCTTCAGTACATCATATTAAGATGACCGGTACATGTAATTCTTTCAGGAACATTAAGGGAATCCAAAAAACCAGATTTGTTTTATTACCTCACACGCAACGTATCGTTACCGTGGCAAAACGCACGTAGCGGACGGCAGCGCAGCGAGCTTGAGCGAGGCTGTTTTCAGCTGTTTTATTTACATAAATGGAGTGTTGCATACAGAGAACGTAATTTTACATTGAAATAAAGAAATATCAGCAGAAAAAACGGCATAAAAATTGTTTTTTTCCTGAGTAAATTTCCAGTGGGATATGATTCAGAATAAGGAGCTGAATCCATCCTGTGTTTTTGTGGAGGGCTGTCAATAACACCCTGTATATATCACTTTTTCTACAATTTTAGAGAATATGGGTAGTAAGGCAATAGGACGGTTGGCTGGATCTTGTTTGTTACCTTTTTTATATAGTGCTATTGCTATTAGTATTATTTTAATGAATTTATTAATTTTACAATGTCAGGGGGAAACTGTGGGTATTATTAAGTTTATCATTATCTTTTTCTTACGTTTAAAACAGATTTCATTTAGAATCATATCTAAACCAACGAGGAATGTATTCACTGAGGCCTTATCCATATTAGGAGGTCTGTAAACACACAACTATTACGGGGTGATTCTGCAACTCAACCGCGCAGACTTCAATAAGGTTTGGTTTACACCATTTTCCTACATCTAGTTTTTGTCCCAATAAAGTATTCCGCATTAGTACACATGAGGCCCCGTTCCTATTTTCTCGTAAATAATATATGTGGAGTGTATAATTAGGTACGTGCAGATGTATATGATCGTCCTTTTTCATGTTAGTTTCTGTTATGCATATTATGTCCACCAATTTACCCTCATCTTTAAAATTATTAAGGTGCACACCTAGTAAATCTGATTTATTTACAAGTCCATTAATATTTTGGTGCAGTACAAAAATATTCTCATACACGAAAAAGATTATCACAGGCTGAATCAGAAACCTGTCTAGAGTCAACTTGTGGTTTGGTATTAATTGCTACCTTCCTGTTACATGCAGTGGCGTGCGGTTCATAAAGACAGAAAGACACTGCCTACCCTAGTTCTGATAATAGATCTAATATTATTTTATCAATAAACAAAACAACATAAAAATCTTAAATCATAAATCAGCTCCACCTATCGAGTGCCGGTGTAATCATTAAGATCGATACAGTTTACTGCACTAGCGCCACCTCGCCTTTGCCACGGCAAAGACACAAACTATTCGTCTCTGAATATTTTGTATGTGTGCTTCGTGGAAACTCGTGGTCATGCGTATTTTTATGTGTGTGCGTTCCTATAGCTACGTGGGCTTTGCTGACACACAATGACAGAAATCACGCACACAACTGCATGAAAAGCCAGTGTCTTGTTCGAGTTGTTCTTTAAAGCTAACACGAAAAATTACGATCCTAACCGAACATTTCCGACGAAAGTTTGCTATGCAATGCGAATATTTTAAGAAGTAATATTGTTTCATTGAATTTTATATATTTAGATGGCCATCATTTTTTTGTCGTATTAATTTTCCTTTTTACTACGTAATTTCAATAGTCAATAGTAGCCATGTTTGATGTGTGTTGTGTTTGTGACTTACGCTATCAGATATTTAGGATTTTAACATTGTGATTAGAGTGAAAAATGGATAATATTGTCTGTGAAAGTTGTTCAGATGGTGTGTGTATTGATAAAATAAAATATGACGCGTTTTCAAAACTATCTTTTAGTGAAAAAAAACAAGTTATCGAGTTATGTCGTCCTACACCGGATTTGCAATTAATACAAACTAAAGGTAAAGTCAATCGTAAATTCAATACAAAACAATATGATTCATATATTGGCTGACAGGTTGCATACACAGTAATCGGTTATTTTGTTTCGTTTGTCTACTATTTTCAAATAATAAAACCGTCTGGAACGACATCGGTTACGCTGATATTCATAATTTTCCTACCGCCGCGAGAAAACATGAACAATCTGAAAAACACTTAGAATCTTCCCTTCCCCTAATGATGTGACTTATTGCATTAAAAAAATTAGGGACTTTGAATCGTTTTTGGAATCATTCAGATCTAGGTATGAATTAATTTTTGAAGGCGTAAAAATAATCACAGGGCCGCCAAAACAAAAACGTAGGTAATGTTGTGGACGCGAAAACCAATTTTAAGCGGATTTTTATTGAAATTATAGACAATATATCCATCGAATGTCGCGACCGATATAAAAATCTGAGAGTTAAAATTTTTTGGACTACTTTCATGCGAAAATTTCAATAATTAAAATGACAATTTTCCGGTTGAATTAGTATCGCAATTCGTAAATGTTTATAAATTATACGACTTTAACTTAGACCGCCTTATCAATGAGCTCAAATGTGTTTTTAAATCTGCCGAATTCAAAAACCTTAGTATTTACAAAATTATAGAACATTTTTACGAAAATAAAATAAATACAGTTTTTCCCGAAGTACTGCGTTTGGCAAAATTAATTGTTACAGTTCCCGCGAGCATTGCTTCAACCGAAAGGTCATTCTCGTCGCTAAAACGTATACAAACCTACTTAAGAAATACACAAGGCCAGCAACGACTTACAGATCTTTCCACGATTTCAATAGAAAAAAACCTTCTTACGGAAATAAAACGCCTTCCCAACTTTTACGATTCCATATTGCAGATATTCTTACAGAAAGATAGGCGTGTAGATTTAATATACAAATAAAACAATCCTATATATACTTAGTATACTCACACCACCATCTTTTCAATGATTTTATTTAAATTTTGCAAATCACACAAACATTACAAAACATCAAACAAACGCGCTGAAAGGCCACTTCGAATATCCGTAAATTGATATGTCTATAAAATCAGTCAATCTATGGATATTTGAGTTGGCATTTGGCAATTACCTACATAATCAATCGACAAGACGACGAACCAAAACCAACGTGTAGTATTTTTGGTGAGTACAATTTTCTGCCTACCCTGTCATAAAACTGTGTGCACGCCACTGGTTACATGTCATGGGCTTAAAATAATCCGTAATTGTCTTCTGACTGGAGCATGATATTTTAGTTAATTCACTTCGTGTCGTCTAGCAGGTGTCGCTCTGTAGTCTAGCAGGTGTCGCTCTGTAGTCTAGCAGGTGTCGCTCTGTAGTCTCCGCCTACCTCCATGGGAAGCCAGAAACTACAGAACATTCACTGTCCTTGAGATGAGAGTTCGACTACATTTTGAAAAAGGGAATTGGTCTTTAGTTAGTGTACTGTGGTACTGACTGTCTCCTCCGATGTAGCAGGTACAGCGCGGCCAGCACGGCAGCCAGCAGCGACAGCATGGCTAGCACGGCGCCCGCCCACGCGCCCCCGCCCGCGCCCCCCGCGCCCCCGCCCGCGCCCCCGGCGCCCCCCGCGCCCCCCGCCTCGGGCGCCGGCGTGTGCGGCGGCGTGCAGCTCGCGCCCTCCAGGCACGCGCAGTACACTGGGCCAGGTTCCGTCGCGCTCACTGACAACACACATCAATTAATTTACGTATCTCGTATATAAGGAGGAATCTATGTCTAGATAGAGTATATTGTCTGAAGTAGTGTAGAGCTCGTCCCGGTTAGTAACAACGCCAAGCAGCGCTGTTGTGTTCCGGTTTAAAGGGCAGGGTGACGGTGCGGGTACAGCTCTGGGATGGCATCGC
Organism: Apamea sordens; assembly: GCA_945859715.1. Taxonomy (NCBI): domain Eukaryota; kingdom Metazoa; phylum Arthropoda; class Insecta; order Lepidoptera; family Noctuidae; genus Apamea; species Apamea sordens. The sequence goes on from OX244007.1 coordinate 18,143,090, forward strand.
ATTGTGTGAGCTTTATATTGCAGCCGGTCTATTCTGTAAAAATCTCACCGTGAAAATGCTATTGACAGCTCACTTCATCTAAGTGTTCACGACGAGCTTGTTACAGAATAGCACTAGATACAGACGGCCATAGGTGGCGGCCGGCGAAGTGAACCTTTAACATCCGACAACAGCCGGTCGATTCTGCAAAAATCTCACCGTGAAAACTCAAGTGAAGTGAGCTTGATGTGAATTGTCAGTAGTGTTAATCCCTAGCATTATTTGGAATGACAGCTCACTCCACCTAAGTTTTCACGGTGAGATGGTTACAGAATCGCACTGCTGGTGCGCGGTCGGCTTATGTGCCATCCAATATAGCCAGGTCTAGACCGACCGAGATGCCTCGCTCGCAAGGGCTGGGCTACGTACGGTCGGGGCCCCACACGCACAGCGCGGGCGGCGCGCAGGCCCGCGCGGCGCAGGCGTGGTCGTGGCCCACGTAGTGCCCGCAGCGCGCGCCGCCCCACGCGCCGGCGCAGCGGCACGCGCGCCCGCGGGCCGTGCCCACGCAGTGCCCGCCGTTCGCGCACGCGCCCGCGCCGCACTCGCTGTGGCGGGCTGCGACACAACACACCATACTTAAATAAACAAAAATAAATTGGAAGGACTTGGGAAAGCTTTTGCCCAGCACTGGGGCGGTGTATGCTTAAATAATCTTTTGATAATGATATTGATTTTTGAAGCAACAGTGATGAGTGCTACTTCTCTCACGGAGGCCCGTCTTAGCCAACTGTAACAGACCGGTTTATATGTACTAGGTGCGGCGGGCAGGTCCTTGTATAAAGAATGCAAAGAATTATATTATGACAACAACCGTGTGCCCGACGACAAAATGGACGAACTTCCATACAAACTATTAGATAATAGCCTCTATTTAACTGCTTTATGGAATGAACTTCCAAAAATCCTTCCTTAGTGCGCACTTTCACTATAAGTGACTATAACCTTTGTTCAAGGCAGGTTCCGCTAGCAATTAAAATGCATTTTAAATACACTCGTATGTACGACGAGTCAACCAACTTATAATTTAATGAGTATAACGGAAGTATCACTTGAACGTAACAGCCGTCGGTGTCGCTACAGTCCGAAATACAATTTGTGGAAGCTTGTGGACATAAACAATAGTTAGCGCTAATATTGTAGTCACAGTCAAATTATGTCGTCACCTTAAGGGCTGTTTTTAACCGACTTCTAAAAAAGGAGGAGGTTCTCAATTCGGATGTTTGTATTTTTTTTTTTTTTATGTTTGTTCGCGCATAACTCTTTCGCTTGCCAACCGATTTGAAAAATTGTTTTTTTGTTGGAAAGGGTATACTTCCCAAATGGCAAATCCCATAGAAATTTCATCAAAAACGGTTCAGTAGTTTGGTTTTTAAACCAAAATTACTGGTAAAAATTACAACTTAAAAGTGAAAAATAAAAACTTTTGTGCAAAAAAAATCAACCGACTTCCAAAAACGACACTACAAAGTGAAAAATAACTTTAATTTCGAAAGTCGGTGGCAAACAACGAAAGTGTGAACCCAACGACACCGACTTCCGAAATTAAAGTTATTTTTCACTTTGTAGTGTCATTTTTGGAAGTCGGTTGATTTTTTGTATAGCTTAATAAAGGAAAGGATTTGAAAACTGACAAAGATATGAAAGACTTGTCGGTATAGTATTTACGTATTAGATATTACTGTAAGCTTTCTGAAGTAATTAGTAGTTTTTGACAGCACGCGCACATAACGCGCCGCTCGTCGCTGCTCAGCTGAGCGGCGCCGCTCGGTTGCGCAACCCTCCGCGACCCTGACCTGTCGCAACACTGACACACTGCGGCGACATCTTCACAGACAGACTCGCGCACGGGTCGTCACACCGCGGACATATACAGGCTGTAAAAAGACCCATCATATCTTAGCCGTTATTTACGCATTCTGTATATATATCTATATCTATACTTATAATAAATCTGTAGAAGTGAAAATTCTGTACATTGAAAATATCAAAAAAATAAATGGCAGGGGGTGTTACTAGACCGATACCGAACCCAAAAATGTGATTTAAAAAAATTTTGTCTGTCTGTTTGTTCAGGCATCACGCAAAAACTACCGGTTCGATTACGATGAAACTTGGTATAATTATTCTTTAATATCCTGGGCACCACACTGGGTACTTTTTATCCCGGAAAAGTATATACAATAAAAAACAAACATAATTTTGAGGTTTGATCCCTAGACCCGATTACTGCACCAACCGCAAATAATAAGTTTGTCGTTAGTTAAGTGGGTGACTTAACCTACGACAATTTTTATTCCTTTTAGTTTTTAGAGTTATTTAGGTTTATTTTTATATTAGTCGTAAGTAGGTATAGATTTTAATTGTAAAGTATAGGTAGTATATTTGATAGTGTACGTAGTGACCGTAGGTTATTTTATAATACTGTTAGGTAGGATTAGTCATTCGTATAGATATTAGTTTTTAGGGATTTTGCTTATTTATTGAGTTTAGATTAGTTATCATCACTCATCAGAAATAGGTTTATTTAGGTAGGTAGGTATTTAATTTTCTGTTATTGAGTTATTTTTTTTTTATTTAGGTACTTAGGTAAAGATATCATATAGGTACCCTCTTAATCACCACTAATTAGACACAATTGGTTTTCTATTGTAATTAGCCACAAAGGGCCCGTGAGATAGATGGCATTCTGGGGAAGCACATACATTTTATCCTGTTAGCACGTTCCCGGGGGATAATTTCCGACATGCACGCGGGCGAAGCCGCGGGCAGAAGCTAGTATTAAAATAAATAACATTGAGCAAAAATTAATGCTGGGAAACGACTTTTATTTTTAGTGATTAATCGCTGTTTACGACAGAGCGCAATGTAATGTACCTCATGCACGCAAAACATTGTGCTTATGGGCGCATGCGACGGTACAGGGGTTGAGGGAGTATTTAAAGTTATTTATAACATTTAAAAGTTGTTTTCGTAAAAAGAACTTAAAAATAAAGTTGGAACTTGACCTTCAATATGTCCGTAACCAGGAGGTTCCCAGGTTATGATCACAATAAGGGGGAGTGCAAGTGACTCTCGGCTTTTTTACACCCGGAATGTACCGGAAAGAGGATCAAATCAAGTGCCACTTAATGCCAGTGCAGCAGCATTTGTATCAACTTTCAAAATATTCAATGTTTTCATAATATATGTGTCTTAAAGGTCATTTCAGAAATACCTTCTTCATTGTTGAATAGGGGCAGTCCGGACCCCAGAGCCCGGAACCCCGGAGTTCAGTTCCACGTAGTTTAGCTTAAATACCCGTGTTTAAAAAAGGCAGTTTATCTGAATTTAAATAGAAAAGATAAGAATTAGTCAATAGTGGAAAAGGCAGAACCTACGCTACCTGTGACGAGTCGTAGTAGTACCTACTAGTCCCGTCTCATAGGAAAAAGATTTGTCAGAATAAAGTGAGCACTAGTGCTGTTATTGCAGTCAAATTATGTTCGTCACCTTAAGGGCAATTTTTTCTATGACTTGATAAAGGAAAGAATTTGAAAACTGACGAAGATAATATGAAAGACTTGTCTGTATATTATTTACGTATTAGATATTACTGTAAGCTTTCTGAAATAAGGTGATTTTTATTTTAAAATATTTATTTGGTTGTTCGGCAATCAAGAATCTGAAACTTATATGTATGAACCGAGGGTAGTTCCTCAGCGCACATAGCACATAGCTGCAGTCACTACTACATTACAATATTGTAGCATAATACAATAGTGTTACGTGCCTTACAACTTATAAGTTTTTCCCCGCGACTTCGCTCGCTTGGATGTCAGAAAATATCCCCATTGTTTACAAAATTATATACAACTATTGGTGTACGCGGCGCACGCCAGTAAAGCTCCCAGTCGCCATGATTTTTTCCGATGTCTTCAACATTCATCATGATATTTCAGCCAATTTACACAAAACTTTAATGAATGATGTAGTAAACACTTGAACCCTCCTCATGGATCACTCTGTCCATTGGTGAAAACCGTATTATGTAGTGATTACCAGGTATTTAATCGTTGTCTTCGTTAATTATTCCTGTAAAAAATTCTAAAATTTTGGCGACGTCTATCAAAAGACCGTTTTTGCTTACTTAGATCATAAACCATACAGGATTATTTCGATCATCAATATCAATCATCAATACATATTTAAATTATTCGATGAATATTTAATCAATTGGGTAATCTGTAATTTAATCAATGGTTATTGACCTCGTCATTACCAAATCACATAATTTTCTTGTTTCAATTTTTTGTTTGGTTCTAATGGCATTTCTTTTGACGTCCTATAAGAACCGTCCTATAGAAATAGGAAGATTAACTTAAATAAATGAGCTTAGAATATGAATGTACGCTACAAGTCAGTGATTCATACGACATTCGCATCTATTACAATTTCAAATAATAAGATTTCTGTCCCAATCCCTTAGCAAGTGTAACATGTACCTAGTCAGAAAGTGTACAAAGTGAAGAATTTACATTGTTCGTCTGAGAACTTCGATGAGAAACTTTCGCCATTCATTCAGAAGTTTGTGATTGGTAGTAAGTATATACGATTTTGTGACAGAGGGATAAGTACTTAAAGGCAGTAGCCGGCTAAGGACGTCCCAAAGGACTACCGACTACTGAACGCGAATCTGCCGCTCTAGCCGGGACATCTGCATACAGTTTCGCGCGCAGACACCATATCGCTCACCTTCCCTCGCGCGCCTCCTGCGCGCTCCAGCCATAATTCACAAACAACACTACTGTCTACAACACTATGACAGCACTCCACTAGTAAACGCGTTCACTACCGCCTGACGTCACTGCTCGTCATCACTCACACAGCAGACACAGACGAGTTACTGCGGGTGACCAGCGCCCGCGGCCGCACTCTCAGCACTGACCGCGGAGCAAGGCCGCGCCACTATTAATGTTAATACTCGTAGATGTTAAAGAGAGGCTCGCGTGAATCTCGCTGCACGCGCCGCTTCTGCATGGCACAGGAGACGCCGGAGGTGAAGACCGCTGTTGAGCGCTGGAGACCACTCACCACGTCAAGCAACCGCGTGCTCATAGGCACACTTGACACCAATCATGACATAATTAAAACAAACACTGCTCACCATGGACAGTGCGCCCAGACTAGTACAAAGTGCAGCGCTCGGGTCAATTTAGTTCAATAGTATGTTGACGGAAGCAATCAGAGAAGCTTTTCAATAAAGTGGTTCTGATGAACCGCACGTGACACGACACGATACTGTACACGGCGCAGACAGTTATAGTGTGGCATAGAGCTATGGGGGTCATGAGGTCACTACCCATGATCATGATCACTATGTTACAGATCATTGATAACCCTGACAAGGTGGATCGATGACCTGGTGAAGGTCCCAGGAATCCGCTGGATGCGGGAACACAAGGCCGATCGTTGTGGCAATGTTTGAGGGAGGTAAGTCCAGCGGTGGACATCTGTCGGCCTACTGCAGATTCAAAATTGGTTCACTGCTAATAATTTAGTATTAAATGGGAAAAAAACGAAGTGCATAAGATTTTCTTTACCAAATGTCAAAAGTGTCATTGTGAGATAGTATTGAATCAAGAGAAACTAGAAATCGTCGATAAAACTGTTCCTGGGGATCACGTTCGACTCAAGGCTTCAGTGGGGTCCTCATTTAACATCCCTTGCAGGACGGCTAAGTTCAGCTGCATATATTATGCTGTGAGAAAAATCCGTCAATTTACTGAAGTTGATACCGCGAGACATTTTAGTTACTTTCATACTAGGTATTAAATCGTACGGTAGGTATTTTACTATGCGGACGGGCTGCAGAAATCAAGTCTATTTTTATTCTGCAGAAAAGAGCCATACTCTTATGTAGCCTCCGCAGGCGTGACTCTCGAAGGGACCTGTTTAACATCAGACGGTACCTTGTCAAAATATATCTATGAAAACATCAGGTAAGTACGTAAGGAAAAATTTATATCTTTTTAGTAAAAAAGGTTGAAAGAAAACTATATCACATTAAAAAGGGAGCAATTAGTTCATCCAGGCTTCAGACTGGCTAAAGTAGACTCTTCTTTCATGGGGTACTGTTTAAAATGTTACAATAAAATACCTAGTACCTAAATAAATACGAACTACGGCGTAGTCAATCTCGCATCAAAAATAGTAAAAACTTAAAAATAATTGAAACTTGATAAGAAAGAAATAAAAGCGTGTTACATTTTGATGGAATATTAAAGAACATTTAGAACACAATTTAACATGCTTTTATTAATTTCTTATTAAGTTTAAAGTTTTTTTTCTTTTAATTTTTACATTATAAAAACACAATCTAGGAGAATCAATTTATATAATTGCATAGCACATGTGTGATAACCAGTGATAGGAATAGGTAGTGCCTATCTTCGAAGAACAGAGACAAGAAACGGAGACTTCCTTAGGACTGAATTTTTTCCGGGAGATCTGTCCGGAAATTCGGGACAACACTTTTAATAATAATAATTCATTTATTTCAGATAATAATAATCCATACAATACATTAAATTATATTAAAATCAATTGGTACGTAGACCACAGACACTGAAATAGAATTAAAGTCAATTTAAACAATACTAACATTACATTAAATTAAATAATTTACAGTAAAATCAAAATAAAAAATTGTGTTAGTATATATATATGACGTACAAAATGTGTTAGTGAGTGAGTGAAAAATTTAGGCCTAAGGAAGTCTCCGTTTCTTCTGTTCTTCGAAGTTTAGGCAAATAGGCACTACGTATTCCTATCACTGGTGATAACCTAACAGTATTATAAAATAACCTACGTTCATGACGACACTATCAAATATACTACCTATACTTTAAAATTAAAATCTATACCTACGACTTATAAAATTAAACCTAAATAACTCTAAAAACTAAAAGGAATAAAAAGGTCGCACAGATAATACTGTGGGTGACGTAACCTACGACAAATTTATTATTTGCGGTTGGTAGGTACAGTAATCGGGTCTAGGGATCGAACCGCAAAATTAAGTTTGTTTTTTATTGTATATACTTTTCCGGGATAAAAAGTACCCAGTGTGGTGCCCAGGATATTAAAGAATAATTATACCAAGTTTCATCGTAATCGAACCGGTAGTTTTTGCGTGATGCCTGAACAAACAGACAGACAGACAAAACATTTTTTAATCACATTTTTGGGTTCGGTGTCGGTCTAGTAACACCCCCTGCCATTTATTTTTTTGATATTTTCAATGTACAGAAGTTTTACTTCTACAGATTTATTATAAGTATATATAGATTGGTTTGCTACATGTAAAACACTGGTTAGTAGGCATGCATTCCATTGTTTGGTCGTTATTGTAGATTAATGACGTGTGTTTAATCTATTAGCGGTGTTGTAGTTCATTGAAATGCAATGAAATTTAAATATTGAGATAAAAGCAGATAATTATCGCGCTGCGTAAAAGTGGACTTAATATTGTATCACAAATATTTGATGAAACCGGACTGAGTAATAATAATATCATCATATTACTGTGAGTATTATGATTTAATTACTACTCAGGAGTAATAATTATATCAACATAATACTGTGAGTATTATGATATAATTATTACTCAGTCCGGTCATCTCTTTGCTGCCATGGCTTATTTTAATTTAGTTTAATATTTGAATTGTTTTTTTTTATCCGTTCATGTCGGTTGAACGATGATGATGATTCAACATCACTAATTGATCTTATGACATGGTCAACATTGACGACAAATAGAACTGACCGCTCGAGTTAACCTGGTAATCAAGCAGAACATGTTAATGTAACGGGTTAACGCGACTCAATCAAAGCAATCATGTTTGCCTGTAATGATAGTTGTGTTTGTGATAAATAAATAAATAAATGTTGATAGATCGGGTCGCGCGTGCTTCGTAATGTTGATACCAAAGCACCCGATCACCGGCGGCGTCGCTGTCGGTGACGTCATGTTGCTGCCATTAACAGTAATTAAGTAATGATCATGAACCTCGCCGTTCGCTAAATGGACTTACAATGGCGACTCAAGGTGGTTGTGGATAATCGCTTAGTATTTGCATACTGCAAAGTAAACTTTTTATTACGGCATAGTTAATCAGCGCTTGAATCGATTCAATTAGCCGTTACAAGGAAAAACTACAACCTCTAACAAAAAAAAGAAGCAACGTTTTACTGAGAAAACAGAAAATTAACGTTATCAGATGATTGAACAATCAGCCCTTAATCATTTTAGGGCTGATTTTTCCATCACCATCATCATCCATCCACCATCACCATCATCATCCATCCACCATCTACCATCACATGATAACTTTATTCGAGGAATGAAAAATCAGCCCTAAAACAAAAACCCGCCCGCAAACACACTCCACTGAAACGAAAAAGAAACAAGCTACCTATCGCAGGCGAAGACAGACCAATACTTGAAAATATATTCGTTCCATTCGTGGAGTCGGGCTGTGGCCGTATTTATTATTTTCCCCAATTAATAGACCCCATGTCGCCAACTATTAAGACGAATAATTATCATTCGCACATTCAGTAAAATCTATCAGGGCGTTAAGATTACAGAGCATTCCAAAGAAATACACATACATATTTAAACCCAAAAACTTAAACCTCCTTCAGACGCAGCCGGGTAATGAACTAACATCTAATCAGTGGTTGAAAGTTAAATTGCAATATTAATTCATATTAAAAAAAAAGAGTTAAGTATTCCAGTTGGCCCCCTAAAATCCTCGTTTAGGGGGTCAACTGGAATACTTAACTCTTTTTTTTCCTCGATAACGCATGTCCAAGAATGCTCCCTGTAAGGGGGCACAACGGGAATCAGTTCGCCCCCTTACCAATATACGTCATACGTCGCGGCGGATGAATGTTAAATCTGTGCATTGGCATATAACACCATGCATGCACACATGTATGACCAATATACTCACGTCCGTGTTTGATGTTATTTCATCACCACTGCTCTCAAAACGACGAAGGAACACATTGTGAGGAAACCGACGTCCTAAACCCAACAACTCGAAGACATGTGACATCTACCAACCCGCACGGATTATGGCCTACTCCCTCTCACCGAGGAGACGTGTGTCCCAGCAGTGGGCACATTACAGGTTGATTAGACAAGACTATAAACAGCTGATATGATGTAGTAACAGTCGGTGTGATTGTACATTGATAAGTGAGTAAACCGGACGATATTTATCATCATATTCCCGTTGGCGCCTTGGTTTATGGGGTATTCTCGGACAAGCGTTCCTGAGAAAGCCTTTAGGGGGAGCCAGTGTAATAAAGTAATAACTGAAAACAAATAAATAAAACATCTAAAGAACTTTCAAGTGTTTATCCTGAACTGTGATTTGGTCAGTAAGACAACGATTACGAAATTATTTATACACGTTTTCCAAGAAGTTCGTTTTCCTGACCGTGCGCGGCGGCCTTCACCCGCGGCGGCCGCGGCACGGCGCCGGCGCGGGCGCGGCCGCTTCTACGTAACGTTACTGATCCGTCGTGTACACAGTGGCCGCAAACATAGCTAATACACTGCAACCCTAGTACCTCATCGCAGGCGTCGTCAAGCGACAAGGAAAACGGCATAATCCGAGGAACCTCGAGTGATAACGTTTCTCCGTAGCGCAAGCGCGGTGCCGCCCCGAACGCCGTGTTTCCCGCGTGACGCATGCGCGGTGCGGACGCCTCTTACTACACTTAATTTATACGTTACTTTACACTTGTCAGTGTCGACGGGTTCTCGTTTAATAAAAATAATCCGCGCGCACTAATTCACTTAAAACAGCACGCAGGCGCTTTGCCTGTCAGTGAACGAATGAATTTAAGATAAACATTGGATGTTGGTTTATATGAGATTGATCTTCAACACCGTTTGAACATCGTTTGAATTTTTGCATGGGGAAGTTTTTTGAGGGTTTTTTTACCCCCACGCGGGCGAAACCGTGGCCAAAAGCTAGTAAAATATATTATGCATGTCGGCACGCAGCAGTTAGTGGCCGCTGCTCTACCGACCGCCCCAATGTCACAAGATGCGGCATGCCCTTCACCGACACAACTCACACTGGCTGTGCATCAGTGAAAGTGTCCCGACCGCTCCGAGCCGCGACCGCAAACAGACAACAGAGCAGAAGGTCACCTCACACACGCTTCACGTAAAGCGAGTGCACGCTGCAGCTTTGGCAAATGCTACGTTATAATTTTATCACGAATGACCTTTTATAACAAATCCAACCTTATTTTTAACCAGAAAGGTTTTTTTCTTCATATTGGTTTTGAATTTTGAATCTAAAAGTGTCATTGTCTTTTCTCTTACCGAGATTTGCATATGAAAGATTTTTTTGGACACCGGACGGAAATCTAATATAATATATTATTTTTTTCTGCTTTCACAATGAAATAATTTGCTGCAATATTAACGCTGAGTGTATAACGGATTGAACGACCGAGTTCTGTGCGGTCACCCATTGGATCCAAGGGTATGTTTGCTTTCCTCTTGATTATTCAATAGTAGATTATTAACCAAGGGGATAAAGCAGTGTCTTCTGTCGCGGGTGACGATTTAAATCGCGAGCGTAACGAAGGACTCGAGGTTTACTTCCGAGCGTAGCGAGGGTGTTAAAAACTTAAATCACGAGCGAAGCGAGGGATTTAAGACGAGTCCTGAGTGTAGCGAGGGATTTAAGTTCACCCAAGACTAAGACAGCTTTATCACCGAGGAAAATACTCTACTTTTCGTACCATTTGCGAAAAAATTAACACAATAATAATATGAGATAAGCATTTATTAAAAATAATGGCAATTAAAAGTAAAAGTTAACATTCGAAACATTGGTCCAATTATTGATAGACAGAGTTACATTTTTGTTTGGTACATTTATTATTGATGAGTTGCTTTGAGTATTTCTCTGTTCTTGCGTCTGAGGAACTTGGCAAATTCCTAGACTAATATTTTTTTTGTAGGAAAAGCAAAGGCATCAAGCTCATACGGCCTCGTCGGTTTTCGTAATTTTATTTAATAATCATAACTGCATAATAAATGCGTAAGTATTCCTTTTTCAAAAAGATGTATAATGCTTTATATACAAACTCAATGGTGTAAACACAAATGTAGCTCAGTATAAATTTCGGTAAGTATTCCAAATTTAAATCACATTCTCCCCCTAGAGGATGAATGAACTTCAGTACAATTTTCTTTCCCTGTTTTTAACAGATTAAAAATGACTATTGTTATGTTCGCTTTTTGTGGCATAGAATGTCACTTTTTTGAGCAAGTGGTATGAAAAAGTTCTTATCGTTTCCTAAATTTTATTCCATTCTTTTCTTTGTAATAGGCAGTGTTCCCGAAAATAAACGAACTGTACATCACTAAAAAGTGGTCTCGAGGCGAATTTCATGAAGACTCGGTATGTAATTTAACTTTTCTTCAGCTCTTTTGTTATAAAAGATTCTGCCTGCGTCTCGGATTATAATTTTTCGTTATTTTCTGTAGATTTGTCCGAAGACCCGCTACCCTGTACCAGACGTCTACAAGTTTCCTGTTGGGAATCGAACCCTACACAACACCTTGCGCGCGATCTGCACATTAAGAGGATTCTGATTCCGGCCAGCGAGGAGCCTTCCGATTGTCAGCGTAGTAGATAGTCTGACACGTACCTACAGCTTTCCAAAAGTATGCGCTTTGCGAATCAACATCTAAATTCGGAAATACGAACGCGTGGTGATGATCTAATGAGGGCATTGAGCCGTTTGAGGTCGAAAATCTCGAGTCATGGGGCCCAAGAGCACGTCTCATTTTTAAGGAAATTTCTCGCCGACTGTTCGACACTTCACGTGACTAGAGAGCTGGCTCGTTCTTTGGCCAAAGAATTAGCATTGCCATTCAACGTGGCACTGCTGCCAGTCTGCTGGGCACGTTGCCGGATGACAGCGATGTGGACGAGTACTTCGACGCCTAAGTGTCCTTTTGTTTTTGTATTTATTTGTATAGTTGCTTAGTTCGTCATTTAATTTTAGTACTTAATGTAAATAGCTATATTTTCAAATATTTGCAGTGACAAATGGCGATCTGCGACCGGTGCATGTAACCCGACACAGAGAAAACTCCATACATAAGCGTCGGCTCAGTGGAGGGTTACTCTTGGGTACTGTGGTAGGGCGCGAAACACGAACATTTCCGAAGCGGATACTTTTTCTGTTTTTCCTGGAAGAGTCTATATGTACGTGCGCGTTCGCTCGCTGTATGGAGCCGGCCTTCTGAACCTCGCTGCCATACGGTATCACGTGTGCCCGTGGACCGGTGAGCAGGGTGACACGCGCGGGTCAAGGTCGGTCTCTGTACTCGTCTGTCCGCTGGTGAAAAAATAACAAGCCGTGTACCCAATGGGGTATTCCATCAACAAAACAAAACCAGACAAGTGCGACTGACTCTTGAGGGTTCCGTCTCAAAGCTGTGGCCGGCTGTTCGCGACTTCCGTTAAGTGATACAGCCAATTAAATTTTCAATACCGCACTGAGCGACAAACTTATTCATTGTAGTAGAAAAACTAGGCTGTAACAGACTGACAGACAGCCAGACACACGAACGAGTGATAGGGTTCCGTTTTTTCATTCGGTTGTACGGAACCCTAAAAATGAAGAACTTTCATACAAAAAATCCTTTGCCTTATTGTAAATGTGGTAACAATAAACGATTATTATTTGAAACATCCTTTTTGGTGCTCACTTTCGTTATACAAGGGAGTCTTGTGCACAACGTGAAGCTTCTAGATCTAACGGTTGAGGCTATGCGTGGCCTGTAAGTGAATGAATTTAATAAAGATGACTGGGCCGCGACCACGAGTTGTAGGTCGTAGGTTCGAACCGAGTCAGGCGCTTCACTTTGTGTAAATTATTTCATCGAAACTACTCTCAAAACGGTGAAGGAAAACATCTTGAGGAAACCAGTATGTCCTACAACCAAAAATTCAAAGACATGTGACATCTACCAACCCGCACTGGGCCCGCGTGGTGGATTAACGCCCACTCCCTCTCGAAGAGAGGAGGCCTGTGTCCCAGCAGTGGGAACATTATAGGCTGATCATACGTTGTAAGTAATCTGCTAGTTTATCTTTCGTGAGCGAGTGCGCCTCATACCGATGGTGGTTATTAAAACCGTTCTAGTGTAGCTAGGCGGCTAGGCGCAGAAGTTCACTTGGTAAAACCCATTACATCACGATTGGTTTTAGTGAGCGTATCAACACCGCGGACGATAAGTGCTTGTGCAAATATGTTGAGTACACCCGCACAGCCAACCGACGGCGACCCGCGCCGGCCCTCGCGGCGCTCGCGGGCGCGGAGGTGCTAAAACATTACCAAACTAATTACTTACCTCCATTTCTTAAATAAAGTAGGTACAGTCAGCCTCAAAAAGATGTATGTAATACATCGACAAGAAATCATTTCATTGTGTAGCTACAATTTAGTTCCCAATGTGTGATAATTATGTGTTGTCGTTACACATCTAAACTAATATACTTAAAGAGAAAAGATTCGATTTTTATATGTTTGTTTGTTACGCTTTCACGCTAATACGGTTGAGCCGATGAACTATTTTGGATGAATTTTGGCACATGGATAGACCATAACCTGGAGAAGGTCCTATATCCTTTTCCAAGTCATGGTCTATCCATGTGCCAAAATTCATCCAAAGTCCATTTTCATCCTGGATCGCAGACATAGTCGCGGGCAACAAACTGGTAGATACAATATTATGGAACAAAGATTGTAGACAATTATATGAATTATTGTTGTGAGGCTGACTGTACCTTAGAATTTGTCCAGACTTCACACACGGTCACAGTTATTTTACCTCAGATGTTGCATCACTGTAAAAATCAGTGATCTTGATCGTCATTACAATAAGGTTGCTGCTACTGACAAGTCTGTCAAAATCACAGGGCTTTTATTTTGCTCGCAATAAGGTGGCTGCCTAACCTTGCTGCGTCGCCGTCACCCCATGACGCTGGCAGAATGGTCGACCCGGCTCAGGTGCCAAAGAAGAAAAACGTTGCTGCAGTCCGAGGCAAAACAAGAGCGAGAGGGCGGTAGTGCGGAGCGTGTACTCACTGTTGTTGCGGGTGTCGTTGTCGTGCGCGGAGCTGTCGCGCGTGTCGTTGTCGTGGCCGGGCGCGCGCGCGCACGCGGCGTCCTCGCAGGCGGGCCGCTGGCAGCGCTCGCCCGCCCACGCGCTCGGGCACGCGCACGACACCGCGCCCACGGCCGACACGCGGCACGTGCCCTGCGACACACGAAGCGTCAGCACGGACACTAGCTACGTACAACGCTACAAGAAACTTTCGGCGCGTGGCCAAAATCAGAACTAACGCCGCCATCTTGTTTTGTCAATATACACAATATAATACTAATACATTCAATTTAGAAACTAGGAGTTATGCTACTCGACATATAATTATTTTTCTATTGTCAATTTTTGATTATTTATTAATTTTTAAAGACTATTTTAGCTCTTTTCGCCTGAAACACAGGATTACCTAGTTCAGGCACGTGAGTCTTAGGAATATAATTTACATTTAAGCAAAACTGTACTAATTTTCATGCCTTATAATTTTTTGAATAAATATATTATTATTATTTCATTTTAAAACTTAATTTTTCGATACAATATATTTTTTGTACTTATATTCTGGTTTTTGTAAACCGTTTACTTATATTATTTCCTAAACGATCGATTCAGTGAGCCGTGTGGTCGGCCATGTTATCATGATTTGACTAAGATTATGTTCGGACTTCAAGAGACTGTGACCTCTGAGTTTGTTTCCGTCTTTATTCTTAGAGTAGTCGGATAGGAAACACCGAACTCATCTAGTTTCAAAACCTAATTTATTTTTGAGGTGTTATAGAACGTAGAGCTAGGATCATGTATCGTTTACCTGGTTGAGGCAGAAGAACCGGCAGATGTCAGCGCGGCAGTGCGCGCCCGTGGCGTCGCGCACGCACACGCCGCCCGCGCCGCACGCCGGGCCCGCCACGCAGCGCTCGCAGCGCGCGCCTGGGACGGGTACATAGTATGGAGCGGTTGCGACCATGGCAGTACTCGACTACTTTGTATTGCCATGTTTACAAAATAATACATTAACAGCTCTATGATAACAACCAAGCGCGGTGGTACACAACTTACATGCATTGCCTCTATGCGGGGCTACTCTGTGGCACGAATTTCGTGCTGATTCGGAACCGCGAAGATTACCGAAGGGTACACCTTTTCTGGTTCACCAGTATGCTGTATGTGTGCGTACCTGTATAGTCGGGCGGACACTCGCACACGGTGCGGCCGGCGCGCTCGCTGCACGTGGCTCCGTTCTCGCACGCCGCGCGCGCGCACGCGTCCGCCGCGCCCGGCGCCACGCGCTCGCAGCGCGCGCCCGCGTAGCCCGCCTGGCACACGCACTACAACGGAACTAGTTAGTGTCCGATGTCAATTGGGTTTTATAATGATGTAGATAGAATTTTAAATTTTAACATACTCGATCGATCGGGTCGATTTAAAAAATATGAAATAACGATACCGTTACATTTTTTACCCAAATCGACTTCAAGAGTCTTTTGCTTTCACTATACCCTACATAGCGTGACACGTGGGTATCGCGGTACCTTGAGCGGCGGCGGCGCGTCGCTGTCCTGCGGCCGCGCGGCTGACGCGTCCAGCTCGCAGCGGCCGCGCCGGTGGCAGTGCTGTGCGCAGCGGTAGTGCTGGCAGCGCTCGCCCGCGAACAGCGCCGGGCAGCGGCAGCGCGGGGCCCCGTGCGCGTCCAGCACGCACGCGCCCGCGCCGCACGCCAGCGCGCACGCGCCCGGCGGGGCCCCGGGGGCCGCCTCGGGGCCGCCGGCAGCGCCGCGAGGGATCACGCACTTCCGTTGCTCCTAGGCATACCGACAGTGTCATATAAATCCAGACAGATAGCAACCCTAGTCGCAGCCATACCTATCATACTACTGTGTTAAGCAACGTTTACAGTTTACACGACCAGTGTAAGAGTGAAAGCGACGCACAACGCGGCCTAATTTAAGGCTGTTACGATAGTGAATGCCGCAGAAGAATAATGTTATCTGAACACAGTGTGCCCGTGGACACTCACCTGTGCGGCGGCGTCGTCGCCGGGCACCAGGCCGTCGGGGCACAGGCAGGCGAAGCCCTCGGGCCGCGCGCTGCGCACGCACAGCGCGCTGGCGTGGCAGGCGCGCGCGCACGGGTCGGCGTCGCCCGCCGGGAACATGGCGGCGTGCAGCAGCAGCAGCGCCGTGAGCGGCCGCGCGGGCGCGCGCGCGGGGCGCGGCGGCGGCGCGGGCGCGCGCGGCCGCTTGGCCAGGCGCAGCACGCCGCGCGCCGTGCCGCACCACACCCACTCCTCCCACACGGCGAGGCGCGCGCACGTGCGCGCCCACACCTCGGCCGCGACCGACGCGTTGCCCACCAGCCGCAGCTCTGTGCGACGAACATCACTTACATACTGACGACACACAGCGACACTTCTAGCAGTACTTTTTTTTTAATTAATGTAATTTTTTTAGGAAATATTTGTCCGTATGAAATATTTGCAATCAGAACTTAGTTCTGATCTATACTAATATTATAAAGAGGTAATATAAAGAGGTAAAATTTGTTTGTTTGTATGTAGAGGGTAATCTCCCGAGTTAATGATTCAATTCTAAAAAAGTTTTCACTAGTAGAAAACTACATTATGTGTGAGTGCTTTAGGCTATAAATTATGTTTACATCATGCATTTTAGCTGAACTATCACTACTTTTGTTTAGCAAATCGGAAACAAATACCTCATAAAACAGAATAATTTGCATGCGCTGCCTCAACAGTTGTATTTAATTAAAAACAATGCATGACAATCTGGTCCGCCTTAAATAGTTCTACAAAAAAAGTCCGCGACACCATATTTCTATCTTTTATATTTTATCTTTTAATATCACTTTTTATGTTTTAAAAAAGTATTATTTTCACATGATTACGTTTGGATGAAAATACAATTTTTAATTATGAATCCTTATTAAAATAAATTATTTTATGATCACAAGAACATAATAGAGATAAGATTTGCCCTTTCCAGTAACTCAATTGGTCATTTAATTTCGGAGATAATAGAAAATGACTAAAACGCAAAATGCCGCTAAAACATTCACGAATACAACTAAAAATGCTTTGTGCAGACGTTTTATCCATAGATGGCGTTGTACAACTAGGTAATTTTTCTGACTCAGGAGTGTTCATACTTTACGCGGATTAATGACATTGTCATGGCCATTGGGTGATGTAAATTGATTGGATGTCGTTCTATTGATTTTGGTTGTTTTAAATACTTCGTTCCTTCTCCTCTTCGTAATTCTGGTTTACGATTGTTTCTAGCTATCTCAAGTTGAGGTAATAATAATAATAAAGCTGAAGAGTCTGTCTGTTTGAACGCGGTCTCTGAAACTACCAGTCTGATATTATTATGAAAACCTATTTTAGCATTTGATTGATATCCCAATTCTTGAGAAAGGCTATTTAACATCACGCTACGACTCCTCGGAGCCGAGCAGAAAGAAAAAAGTCCGAAAGAAGAAAGAACGCTAAGCGAAAACGAAGTAATAGCGCGAGCAGGCGACGCAATGCGATGCGATGCGACGGGTCGGGGGGGCAAACATTCCACGCGGACGAAGTCACGGGCAGCTAGCAGAAGCTAGTTTAAAATATAATAATAAATATGATA
Source organism: Apamea sordens (assembly GCA_945859715.1). Taxonomy (NCBI): domain Eukaryota; kingdom Metazoa; phylum Arthropoda; class Insecta; order Lepidoptera; family Noctuidae; genus Apamea; species Apamea sordens. The sequence continues at coordinate 18,160,964 of OX244007.1, forward strand.
ATTTATACAAGGTGGCGGACATCGACGTGGAACCTGTAACCATGGATTCAGCACATGATTCTAAACACCCCCACATCGATAGATTTCATCGATTATTAAAAAAAAGTTAGCTTTTCTATACATTTTGACCGCGTAGGTATTTCATTTCGTATGAAACAGCAGATATATTTTTTTATAACCGACAAAAAATTTCTACGCTAAGGGGTCTAAACTCATGTGCTGAATTCATGGTTACAGGTTGCGCGTCGATGTCCCTGCCACCCGGTATATTGAATGATCTTTAAATCGAATGAACCTTTATATTATTTTCATTATATACGTTTGCGATATTATTTATTGTGTGACCGAAAACTTTTGTATATGTGTTGCAAACTGTAAACATATTTTAGGTACTTATTAATAAATAAATACATAAATAAAATTACCACAGTTTTTTTTTGATAGATAGATTTAGAGTCGACTGATAACGTACTACAATACTGATTGTCTATGATTTGAATTAGCATCTCGATGACGTACCTCCGTCGACGTATTCCGTGGGCGCGCGCGGCGCTCCGTCCGGGCGCTGCGCGAACGTGGCGTGCGTGACGCGCTGCGAGCCGTCCAGCGCCACGGACTCCAGCGTGTCATAGTAGCCGTCCACGAAGTACAGCCGCGCCGCCGCCGCGTCCAGCGCCAGCGCCAGCACGCGCCGCACGCGCCGCCGCACCAGCCAGCGCAGCCCCGCGCCGTCCGCGCCCGCCGCGCGCACGCCGGGCGTCGCGCCGCGCTCGGCCCACAGCAGCGTGCGCGACGCGTTGTGCAGCAGCAGCGCGCCGGGCTCGGCCGCGTCGCGCCGGTACAGCGTGGCGCGGCGCCGCCCGTCCAGCGCCGCCACGCGCACGCAGCCCGCGCCGCCCGCGCGCGCGCTCCAGTACACGCGCCCGGCCACGGCGTCCAGCGCCACGCCGCGCACGGCGTCCGCGGAGCTGATCTGTGCCGGACGGAGACGCGGCTTGAGTACGGGCACGGCTTCCCACACCGAAGTAACCTTACAGCAACGCTAGCTCTGCTCCGAGGCCTTACGATAACTTCCTGGCCGGCGGTGAGGTCGGGCGCGGCGCGGCGGCTGCGCGCGGGCCGCAGCAGCGCGGACACGTCGGCGCGCAGCACGCGGCCGCGCGCGTCGCCCCACACCAGCCACCAGGCCCCGCCCACGCGCGCGCCCGCCGCGCACGTGACGGCGGGCGCGTCGCGCGCGGCGGGCGGGCGCGCCGGCGCCTGCTCGTGCGCCTTGTGCGCCTCCCACACGTGCAGCGCGCCGCCCGACGCGATCACTACCAGCGGCTTGTCCCCTGGCACACACATTTGTTCTCACTTTATTTTATCATTTCTGATAGTAGATTACAAATACAATTTGACTTTTATAATCACACGTAAACATGACGACGACAGCGAACATGAGGAGACAAACGAGAAGCTCCACAACACGACACGAGTAGATAACGGCGTGCACTCACCCGCCGCCTCGCACGTCAGCGTGCCGTCCGGGAGCTGGCGCTGCTTGAAGCCCGCCACGCACCTGGCGCACACATCGATCATTAGTGACAGTATTCAACTGTAGGCGAACTGTGCCGAGTGCGGCACAGAGCTGTGACTTCAAATTAAAAATATGTAATTACAGAAATATTTTGGGCACTTATGAAACGTCAAGAAGCTAGGTGCACGGTTGCACGGTGGTCCCAACTGGTCGTTTCCTATGGAGAAGGGCTAGCTAGAATCTCCACGGTTACTCTTTGCTTTTTTTTAATGATTTCACTTACAATGTTAACAGGTATACGAGGATAGTGTAGCCGGTCAACAAGTATAAGGTACTTAACAAAATAGACAAATGGATAGCCAATCGAAACAAATGAGACTACAAGGCCTACAACATTCTCACATTCACTAAATATATATATAAAAGATAAACAATGATAATAATTAAAAATTAAAAAAAAAACAAATGTTATGATTGTCATTACAACTGTAACAAATCAGAGAGGACATAATGTCCAGACAAGCCACTAATGAAGAGTACAAGTTAGACTAGTACAGTATAGTAGACTCACTTGCAGGTGTGGTTGAGGTGCTTGGGCAGGCACAGCTGCGAGCAGGTGTCCCAGCGACACGCGCGCGCGCCGCCTGCACGCACGCACACGTTACAAAAAAACACGTAAAAAAAAACAACCATCGCTTATGCACACACAGAAGATCTACCTGTTGCCTGCAAATAGAATCGGCTTTCACGAGGTTCTCATCATACGGGACGGTTATGTCAACAATCATTGCGCATCGCTCTGATCGATCCACCACCACTATATCAGGCTTATTGGCAACAATAGTCCTGTCAGTGATGATGGATCGATCCCAGTACTATGTGATATTTCCATTTTCGAGAACTGAGTCGGGCACATACCTGTAGTACCGCACCTCCGATTCCACAAGGTTGTATTTCAGAGTAAGTTGCTGATGGATTATCCTAGCTACAAGGTTGTCTATGCAAGTCTCTCTCCAAAATCTCCGGTCAAATCTCCGCGTGTTCTCGTCTAGCCAACGGACTCTCCGTTGGCTAGACGAGAACCCCCGGAGATAATATGCCTGATGGACTCCCCCGCCCGGTGGCATGCCCTAATAATTTATTTAATAAAAACGTTTACAAAAGGTGTACATTTATCCAAGAGTGGCAAACCCATACAATTAAAAAACAATTGAGAATAAAGAAAAAAAGCAATAAAGAATTGAGTATTGAGTATTATAGTGCCTAAAAATAAACTACAACGATTTTTTTAGCAAACGCATGTTTAGTTTGAGGCTTTATACAAACCAAGTCCTTCCTTTCCTACTATGCTTAGAATAAATAATTGCCTTACTGTTAGTACATTACATGCTATGTAGAGTTGGTGCGTAGGAAATCTAAAAGGGCGAAAGATAGCGGTAAGGGCGGTAGGTAGGTAAGGTACCTTTAGGATTGCTCTTTGAGCGCGCTCTGTAGGGAGTAAAATTGTTTTTGCGACACCCCTCCAGGAAGTTATGCAGTAGGTAAGTATGGATTGACACAAAGCTGATTAAACCTGTTCACTTAATTTATAATCGGCTATGTTCCGTAAGTTCTCAAAAACATATATTAATTTGCGCACTCTGGTACAGATTAAATCGATATGTTTACGGAAACTTAGATTGGAGTCAATTGTGACACCTAGGTATTTCAAATGGTCAGCTTTAGCTAAAGTGGGGCAAGAATATGCAGTGTCAGCGGAAGCGTACGTGCTACAATGTGAGCGTAAATGTTTAGATTAGTAAGCGGTGTGTTAATATTTCTCATTGTAAATAAAATGTAAATAAATTTGTAAAATTCGAACACAGTGTAAATTGTTTGATAAATGAAATGAATGTATTTTGTTTTATCTGCATTTAATGTTAGGATATTATTATGGAGCAAAAAAAAAATCAAATAAATAATAAATAAAAGATGATAAATCTCCGGTAATTAAATAAACAATTATTATTACCTGCATCGCACGAGGAGTTGGCGGGCACGCAGCGCCCGTCGTCGCACATGCTCTCGTCGCGCGCGCACGCAGACTCCTCGCCCAGCCAGCGCCGCCGGTCACCTGCAACACGCGCGAGTCAGCACACGAGCCCGCGCACCGCACGCGGGGGGCAAGGGTACGTACAGAAGGCGGGGTTCTCGTCGCCGTCGCAGTCCACCACGCCGTCGCACAGCAGGTTGGGAGGCAGGCACGTGTTGTCGTTACACCTGCACACAGAACAGCACGTCAGTCGCGGCCGACAGCAGGCGAGCGAGCGACAGGTCGCGCGCGTACCGGAACATGGGCGGCGGGCACGCGCGGCGCTCGCACATCGCGGGGTCCTCGTCGCGCGCGTCCGGGCAGTCGCGCCGCGCGTCGCAGCGCCACGCGGCCGGCACGCAGCCCGCCGCGCCGCCGCAGTCCAGCTGCGCGCCGCACCGCGCCGTGCCGTTGCCGCCCGGCGCGTCGCACGCCGCCTCGTCCGAGCCGTCGGCGCAGTCCTCCGCGCCGTCGCACCACCAGTCGGCGCGCACGCAGGCCGCGCCGCCCGCACAGGCGCGCGCGCCGGGCCCGCAGTGCGGCGCGCAGTCCGCCTCGTCGCTGGCGTCGCTGCAGTCGTGCGCGCCGTCGCAGCGCAGCGCGGCGCGCACGCACTCCCCGGAGCCGCAGCGCCACTCGGACTCGGAGCAGTCGCGCGGCTCGCACGCCAGCTCGTCGGCGCCGTCGCCGCAGTCGTCGTCCAGGTCGCAGCGCCAGCGGCCCGGCACGCAGCGCCCGTCGGGGCAGCGGAAGTACGTGGGGTCGCAGGGCGGCGGGGCGCGGCCCGGGCCGCACGCCGCCTCGTCCTCGCGCGCCGGGCAGTCGGGCTCGGCGTCGCACAGCCACTCGCGCGGCACGCAGCGGCCCGAGCCGCAGCGGAACTCTCCCGGGCCGCACGTGCGCGTGGCACACATGGCGCCCTCGTCGGAGCCGTCGCCGCAGTCCGAGTCCGCGTCGCACACCCACACCAGCGGCACGCACGCGCCGTTCGCGCACGTGAACTGCACACAATGTCGCACGTCAGTAGCACACGAGTGGTAGTACAGTACTGGGGTTTCCCACATTATCTAGCCCTTTTTTTTTTTTTTTGAGGATGGGAAATCATCAAATGACTCCTCCCGCTCTGGTATGGAGCAGGAGGGAGTGTCAGACTCTTACTGACTAAAACCCACCCGTGTTCCTTCCTTAGCCCTTTATGTTCCAGGGCAGCGGTAAACCCTTTCGGATGTTCCCGCTACCCTGGCAGGCTTCGGCCCTATGGGGCCCCGTCGCGTTTGCTGACATCTCTTTGAGGCGCGCGTGGAACACGTACACGCCGTCCGGCACGGGCGTAGTCCTGATCGGACCCATTACTCTCCGCCCGCAGGCCCGCGCCTACGGTGGCCGGGAGTCGTCACGCGGCTCCCGAAGCCCGGAGCGTCTCCCGCGGCGGCTGAGGCGTGAGGTGCGCAAAGTGCGTTCCCTCGCCCACCCCGCCACCTCCTTCGCTAGCATGACTGCTTCGCAGAAGGAGGTGACTGCCTCCCACTCCCTCTCACCCCGGACCATGGCTTGAACCAGGGCCGGACGCGAGAGGTCGCCGCCGCTGCCAATCGCCTCTACGAGGACACGGCGGTGCTCTGCCCAAGCAGGGCAGACCTCCACCGTATGCTCCACCGTGTCCTCTGGGCGATCCTGACAGTGGTGACACCCGGGCGTCTCCTCCCGCCTGATGATGTGCAGGAACCTCCCGAAACATCCGTGTCCGGAGAGGACCTGCGTCAGGCGGTAGGTGAGAACGCCGTGACGTCTCTCTAGCCACTCCTCAAAGAGGGGTCTTACCGCCGCTATCGTGGCGAGCCCTGCGCTGGGTTGCGATAGTCGCTCCTTCCATGCCACCATGAGATCGCGCCGGAGGTTCTTCCGCTCCGCCGCGGTTTGCCGCGGATGCGGAGTTTCCCCCCGGCGTAGTGCCTCCGCGCGCCAATCATATAGGCACGCGAGGACTATCGCCTCCAGATCCTATGGTGGCAGTCCGGCAAGGAGGCTTGCTGCCTCGCCCGAGATCGTGCGGTAGCCCCGGATCAGCCTTACGGCTACCACCTTTTGGGGCGCGTTCAGGTAGTGTGCGGCTCGAAGCCGCAGTGAACGCGCCCATACCGGGGCCCCATATAGGGCCATGGACCGCACGACCCCCGCGTAAAGCCTCCGGCAGGACGCGTTTGGCCCCTTCAGGTTGGGCAAGAGCCGCTTTAGGGCGGCCCCGGCCCGTTCCAGTTTGGGGGCCAAACGTCGGAAATGCTCGACGAAGTTCCATCGGCACATTATCTAGCCCTTGAGTAATAATAACGAATCCGACCAGTAAAATCCTACTCTATCCACTTTGCCAAGTCTGTCTACTCACGTGGTGCGGCGGGCAGGTGCGCGGCGGGCAGTCGTCCTCGTCGTCGGCGTCGTGGCAGTCGCGCCGCCCGTCGCAGCGGGCGCCGGCCGGCACGCAGCGCGCCGACACCTGCGCCGACGAGTTGCCGCGGCACTTCCACTGCGACGACAGGCATGTGAACTGCAGGAGAACACAACGGTCAGCGACGCCGGGGGCGCTCGCGACAGCGGTCACGAGTCATCACGTCACCTTGTCGCAGTCGCGCTCGTCGGAGCCGTCCCCGCAGTGCGGCGTGCCGTCGCAGATGTGCGACGGGTGCACGCAGCGGCCGTTGTCGCACTGGAACTGTCCCGGCGAGCAGCGGAAGGGCGGGCACGTGTCGGGCTCGTCGGACGCGTCGCCGCAGTCGTCCTGCGTGTCGCAGCGCCACCAGAACGGGATGCACTTGAGCGCGGACGCGCACACGAAGTGCGCCGACGTGCAGTTGGGCGTGCACGAGCGGCCGTCGGGGCCCAGCAGCCAGTGCTCGGGGCAGGCGCAGCGCGCGCCCGCGGGCCCGCCCGGCGCCGCCGGCGTCAGCAGGCACAGTCCGGAGCAGTTCAGCGCCGCGCACTTTGCCGACAGCTCTGCCGACAACCCACACACTCAGAATCATTCATCGACTCAATGTATAAAATTGCTGTGCAACAACAAATTTTAAGAATTGTAAACCACAAAACAAGCTCTATTCGCACGAAATTCACTTCATGGCAATAGTAAAAACAATAATACATTTTTAGACACAGTACTCTAACCTAGCTCTCACATTTTCACTTTACTTGCTTTGCGTTTTACATTCATTCTGCAAGTCAGTGAAGCCGCTACGGAATGTATTCATGTTAGCGTGCAGTACTGACCGGGCTGCGGCGGCTGGCGCGCGGGGTGGTACACGCGCAGGTCCATGGGCTTGTGCACCGTGTGCAGCAGCGTGCGGCACTCGTAGGCGCCGCCGCTGCTGGCGCTGGCGTTGGCGCTGGCGCCGCGCGGCTGCAGGCGCGGCCGGCGTCGGCACGACTCCACGGCGCGCGTCTCCCAGTCCGACCAGTACACGCGCCCGTCCCACACCGCCAGCGCGAACACGTGGTGCAGGCGCAGCCACGGCATGCGCTCTGTGAGACAGGTGTCAGAAACGGCTCAAAATAAAATTATTCATAAAATCGTAATTTACATTGAATACCTTAACAATTAAAAATAGCGCACAGTTGCTAATTTGCCTAAACTAGTTTGATCCTGTAAAATGCTTTGAATGTTCAATCTCTTAGTCAAGCAAGGTCAGAAAAGATTGTTTAAATTATATTTAATATGTTTACTGTTGCTTCAAAGGTCAAGGTCACTAACTGCGCCAAGATCAAAGGTCAACCCCCCAAAATAAAAGGTCAAATTACACAACCCACACTCTGTCTATTTCAAGACTTTAGGCCCACTTGCACCACAAATGCTAAATGCTTTCAACGCTAAACGTATTTTAAACATCATTCTGCCTCTGTCGACTTCAATAGATATCCCAGGTCAAAGACATAACCAAGGTCAAGCGCCGACAGGCTCCCGTGTACTGCGCGGCACGTGCACGGGCTGACGGGCTCACCTCTAGAGAAGAGTACGCGCACATTGTTGCCGTCCAGGTCGGCGACGGCGATGTAGTCCTCGCGCGCGTCGGCCCAGTACAGCTCCTGCGAGGCGGGCAGCACGGTGAGCGCGTTGGGCCAGTACAGCCCCGCGCGCACCAGCACGCGGCGCGCCGAGCCGTCCATGCCGGCGCGCCCGATGTGCGGCGCCGAGCCCCAGTCCGACCAGTACAGCGTACTGCGAAATATTGTACAACATTTTCAAAGAATACCTATTGAATTTCATGCCCATTCTTCTCCGTATGAAACTCCCTTTTGAAAGGGACAAAAATTTATTTCTTTCATTCACATATAAATGATTTGACTTTGAAAAAACTTGTTACTCTCGCGTCCCCTAAAATCATGGAAATGGGATCCATGACGGAATGAAGAATGGCCAGTCTCCCTACTTGCACTAGAAAAATCGTATTTATTTATTTCTACCCAGCAGTCCCGATAGACGTTGTCCCTCTCTATTCTCCCGAGTTTTTTTCCTGATATCTTTTCCACGACTATAAACGAGCAAAAAAAGAAAATTACGCATATCTATCGTTTGAATCGTGAGTTATGATCATGAATTCATACATAATTCCGATGGATAAAAAATGCATAGTTTCTCCCGGATTTCAATTTTTTTGGAAAACTTTTCCAACAATGATTTCCATAAAATCATAATTTGGATTTTTTAAACCAAAAATAAATAGCAAAATCGATCCAGCGGTTCTCAACTGATGAGCCTACCAACAAACAGTATTACATTTTCGTTCGTATAGATTTAGTTCGGCAATAAAAACATATTAAAAGCACGGTCAATAAAGTAATTACCACGGAAATATTTTCAGCATTTTATAGAGCTATATGAAGAACTGGTTATAATGTTCACTCATCCTGCATAGAAAAGCTACCTGGCAGATCATGAAACCAGCGTAACAGTGAATTTAATTTAGAGACTGCGCAAGCCCCGTCAACTCAGATCTAGAAATAGCTCGCTAGCTACCTTTTTTGCTAATAAACCCCCAGGCTGTTACAAAAGCTTTTAAATATCTTAAGATTAAATCAACAGAAGATCTCGGGGGACTGTCTGTAGATCTATCATCGAACCATTGCGCCCTATTTAGCTTTCATATTTAACATCAGTGTTGACCAAAGACTATTTCCGGATCTCATGAAACACAGTCAAATACATAGTTCCTTTATTCAAATCCGGTGATAGTAAAGAACCCAACAATTAGAGACCTGTGTCAATTCTGGCAGTTCCCAGTAAGGTAAACACCTGAAAAGTTAATGCTCAATCAAATGTTACGAGACTTTAATAAAAAATTCCATCTTTCATGAACACCAGTACGGTTTCACCAAAGGGCGTACCACTGACGTGTCACCTTAATAAAGAACATTTTTAACGCCTGGGAAGAAGCACAAGATACCATCGGAGTGTTTTACGACCTCTCAGGCGTTCGATTGCGTAAACCCTGAGACACTTCTGCTGAAACTAGAGCATTGTGCAGATATGAGATTAGGCAGACCCAGGTGTACTAGTGCCCGAGAAGACCGTTATATATAACCGTTTCCACTGTGTTGAGAAATCGCCGCCTTAATGCAGTTGAAGTCCAGCAACAGCTTCTTCAGGTACCCGAAGGGACTACATTAGTGACAAAACAGTGAGAAGAAAACTTGCTGCAGCAAATCTGAAACCCCGAAGACCAGCGAGTGGCCCCAAGCTCGAGAGAGCATCGAGTAGCGAGACTGCGATACGCCCGTGAACTCATACAGTAGGATGAAGAAGAGTGCTCAAGCATTTTGTTCACAGATGAGTCTCGATTCTCACTTTACACTTCTGATGGAAGGCGAAGTGTCTACATGCGGTCTGGTGAGCGATACCTTCAAGACTGCTTCTCAGAAAGAGTCCAGTATGGTGGAGGCAGTGTACATTTATGGGCTGCAGCATATCTTCCGAAGGTCGCACAGAGTTAGTGGCCATAGAAAATGGCACTCTGACTGGGGAAAGATATGCCCAAGAGATTCTCAACGAGTATGCAGGGCCGTATGTAGCAAATATGGGTGATGGATCAATGCTGATGCATGATAATGCCCGGCCACACACGGCTCAGGTCGTGTTAGAGTATATTCAGGAGATTGGTATCAGCGTGATGGCTTGGCCATCAAGAAGTCCTGATCTCAACCCGATTGAGCACGCCTGGGATGAGCTAAGGAAGCTAGTCAGAAGCCGCAGACCACCACCTGCCACCCTCAGGGCACTAAAATAGCATGAAGAATGGGAGAATATTCCCCAACATCGGCTCCGAAACCTCGTGTTCAGTATGCCAAACCGGCTCGAAGCTGTAGTTAGAGCCCGAGGAGGCAATACCTACCAGTTATTAAAAATTAAATAACATGTAAAACGAGTTATAAATGTTAATTGAGTTTTTTGACACTGAGCTAAAAATGGCTATAAAACGTTTTTTATTTTAAATCTCTATAGTTTAGAGTGAAAGTGTAGTAATTTATTTTTGCATGCCAGTGTAATTTGGTGCCAAGTGAAAAAGAGCCCTAAAAATGAACTTAAAGTTGCAAGTTCATTTTTAGGGCTCTTTACATAGCCACCGTCTTCCGCGAACCGACCCCCGCCGCAGCGGTAGTGAACGCCAGCTCACCCTTGCGCCGGATGCAGCGCCAGCGCGCGCGGCTCGCTGAGCTGGCCGCGCAGCAGCACGCGGCGGTGCGAGCCGTCGGCGCGCGACACCTCGATGGTGTCGGTGCCCTTGTCGCACCAGTACAGGTTGCCGCCCACCCAGTCCACGGCCAGCCCGTCCGGGTTCTGCAGCGTGGCGCCGTGCAGCGTGCGCGCCGCGCCGCCGCCGCACGCGCGCCGGATGGCCGAGCCCAGGCGCGTCACGTCGCTCCAGTACAGGCAGCCCGCCGCCCACTGCAGGTCCAGCGCCACGGCGTTGGTGAGGTCGTGCACCAGCAGCGCGCCCGCGCCCGCGCCCTCCAGCGGCACGCGGCGGATGTAGTAGCGGTTGGTGAAGATGAGGCTCGCGCGCTCGGCTGCAACACAGGCGAGTTAGGCACGGGCCGCCGCACACACGCGCGCTCGTACAGTACACTCACGTGAGTCGGGCGTGCACGTCGCGCCGTCGGCCATCAGCTTGTATCCCTCCGCGCACGAGCACACGTAGCTGCCTATCGTGTTCCTGAAGGCGCAACATTACAGTCAGGTCTGGCCGATTTCAGTCAAAAATTAATTCGTAATTTTTGGTAAGCATTTTAATATTTGCTTAATAAACCATTTAAATAGAAAAATGAATCCCATCCTTGGCGTTTCAGCGAGCTACTCACTCGCAGGCGTGGTCGCAGGGCTCGTCCTCGGCGCACTCGTCCACGTCGGCGCACGAGCGCGCGTCGTGCGCGCGCCGCCAGCCCGCGCGGCACCAGCACGCGCGGCCCACGGGCAGGTCGGAGCAGTTGTGCGCGCAGCCGCCGTTACCCGCCGCGCACTCGTCCACATCTGCACACACGGGCACATGTACTGCGCGCCCCGCGCCGCAGCGGGCGCGGCAGGCGGTACTCACTGCAGTGGCTCTCGTCCGAGTAGTCGCCGCAGTCGTCGCCGCCGTCGCACAGCGCGGCGTGCGGCACACACGCGGCGTTGCGGCACGCCCACTCGCCGCGCGCGCACGCGCCGCGCGCTCCGCCCGACAGCGCCGAGCCGCCGAAAGCGCGCTCGAACGACGCTGCGACACAACACAACAGTCACACCACAGAGTTACACAGACAGCCAGCGCACGTGCAGATAGATACAGATTTATTTAGTGTAGATGTAACAAAACCCACTAATTGTGCAATCAGAAGACACAAAATAACATTGCACACTTTGCTGAGGCGATATATTTGACAAATTGTTTTAAATTACTGAACCTGTAAACTATTGATCAATACGTACAGCACATGAGCGGGTCCTCGTCGCTGCCGGCGCCGCCGCCTCCGTCGTCCAGGCAGTGGTCGCGGCCGTCGCACTGCAGCGCACGCGCCACGCAGCGCCCGCCGCACTGCAGCGCGCCCGCCTCGCCGCACAGCGCGCCCCCCGCGCCCCCCGCGCCCCCGGCGCAGCCCTCCGGCTCGTCCGACCCGTCCGCGCAGTCCGCGTCGCCGTCGCAGTACAGGCTCTGCGGAAGTACTACTTGTTACACCGGGCTGATCACACACACACAGGCAGGAGCCATGCGGTGTGCACGCACCGGGTGCAGGCACAGCTGCGTGTCGGCGCAGCGCGCGGCGCCGGGCGGGCAGGCGCAGCCCAGCTCGTCCTCGGCGCGCGGGCAGTCGGCGGCGCCGTCGCAGCGCGCGCTCAGCGGCACGCATACGTTCCACGCGCCGCACGACCACTGCTCCGCCGTGCACGTCGCGTTCATGTGGCCTGGGACACACACAAGTCACTGTAGGTAACCCTCCGGACCACACACGGGCAAAGCATCCATTGTGTACAGTCACAGCCCAAATATTTTCGTGCCACGATAGAATCTGCATTGCAGACGACATAATTCAGCATTATATATTGCGTCATAATGTCAATGCGAAAAGGATGGGAAGATGTAAGTCCAACCTGGTAAAGTGACGGAACGGCAGTGGGGTGTGATTGTGGAGCTGTCACAAACCATGCTCCACCTCCTATCCTGCCCTCTGTATCCCAAAACATGCAGTCAACGTGACCTCTGCGCCGCCACCGACGACGCCGTGGAAGTGCCAACGTTTTGGGAAAATAACATTTAATACAGTCGTGCAGCCACACGGAGAAGAATGAATGTCAATACTGCAGAATGGCATTCAGCAATCTTCTTTACATGTCAGACCGAATTAAAACTGTGACACTGACTGATTTTTATTTAAATTTCCTATAATGGTCAGACAATCAACAAAGATGTAACGTTGATGTGAGCTGAACCTTGATCAAACGTGCTCGTTGTTTTGATCCGTGTTATCAAATGATGAAATATTGATTTCTATATTATAGTCTGCTGGGGCCGTAGCGTCAAAAGGTAGTTTGTGCCTTGAATTGATAAAGAAAATAATTTGAAACTGACGAAGAGATGGAAGAGAAGAGACTACGTACGGCAGTGCGTGGTCTCGTCGGAGGCGTCGGGGCAGTCGGCGCGGCCGTCGCAGCGCCACGCGAGCGGCACGCACTCGCCGCCGCCGCACGTGAACTGGTCGCCGCCGCACGCCGCGTCCTCCTGCGCGGCCGCGTCGTCGTGCGCGTGTTCGGGCGGCACAGGCGTCGTGCTCGTTTCTATCGCGTTCGAATCTAATAGACCAACTACGAATTAATGCAATTTTTTTCACAAACCTACTTAATAACAATCTTAAATATCATTCATTCACTGACAGACAACGCACAGCCTCATCCACAGGCAGCACAGGGCTGGGAGCGAGAAATTTTTCTGAAAAAATTGTTTGGGAATTTTTTATTTTTTATTCACCCCTTAAAGTTAAATAGAGGATCAAAGTTTGTATAGAAGTTAGTCATTAATGTCGATAGGAAATCTCATCAAGCACATGATTTGTTGGTAAACTTAAAAAACATGGACATAACTTCACGTACTCTGGGTCTCTCACATTTTGCCGTAGCTAACTTTGTTTACTAACCGTATGTCGTGGAGTTGTAATTGAACTAAAGGAAAACATAAAAAGAGGTATTTTATCGCGTTTTTATTTATTTCTTATAATAATAATAATAAATAATTTTATTTCGGACAACTATGAGATCCATAAATTGTTAGTAAACAGTTTTGCACTTAAAATACTATTGTTAGTAACTTAAAACTAAAGACGAATGAAAGCGAAGACCAGAGACTAAGGAACGAGTCTTCGCACAAATTGCCTTATTATGGCGGAGGAGGCATCAGTCGCCACAGCCCTCAGGATGCTATTGCGACTGCCTCTTATTCTGCTTAGGAGTGAGGCCGTTTTTTTGCGGATGATGGCATGAAACCCATCGGTATGAGTTACCGCGAACATTTCTGGGGCACTGCGAGAGACCCTCTTATAAGATTTAAATTATTTTTAACTTTTTAGTTCTATTTATTAACAAGTAATAAAAGCTTGTTTTTAAAAAGAGGTTTTTTCTTTTAATTTTATTTTTAACTTTTTATATTTTTGATGCGAGATTGACTACGGCGTAGTTCGTAGCACGTAGCAGTGTTTTTCCGTTATATGCGTTTACTGCACTGAAGCTATCTGTAAATCATCAGACCCTGGTTAACATCTAGCACCAAAGTACTCGTCAAAACGAATCAAACGAACCCAAACTCGATGAGGTTATGTCGTTTAATTACTGAGTTCCTATGGCCATTTTCCAGCTCCATCATCAGACCCTGGTTACCATCTAGCACCAAAGTACTCGTTAAGACGAATCATACGAGCCCAAACTCGATGGGGTTGTGTCGTTTAATTACCGAGTTCTTATGGCCATCTTCCAGCTCCATCATTAGACCCTGGTTACCATGTAGTACCCAAGTACTCGTTAAGATGGATCAAACGAGTCCAAACTCGATGGGGTTGTGTCGTTTAACTTCCGGTTCCATCATCAGATTAGCTCCATGTCATAATTTTGCATTGTCATCCGATTTACACATGCATGCAAAATTTCAGCTCAATCGGTAACCGGGAAGTGGATCAAATTTAACTTGCAAGATTTGATTACAGACACACATTGGGGCAGGTGAAACTAAAAATAAAAACTTGTAAAAATAAATGAATATGAATGAAGGAGTTTGAGCGCTAGTTACACTACGAATGACTTCAGTGTAATGATTTCTGATATTGCATCACTGCCAAATTCTTGTCCAAATAAGCTTGTTGTTGCTGCTGTGTGTGTACACGTAGAATAATTGTGAAAAGACAGTTCTATGATCATCATAATGTGTACCGGTGACAGGTGTGCAGTCTCCGTTGTGGCAGGCGGGGCAGTCGCGCTCGTCGGAGCCATCGGCGCAATCCTGCACGACGTCGCAGCGCGCGCTCAGCGGCACGCAGGCGGCGTCGTCGCAGCGGTAGTGCTGCGGCGGGCAGTCGCAGCCCGCCTCGTCGGCCGCGTCGTCGCAGTCGGCCTGGCCGTCGCACGCGCGCGCCAGCGACACGCAGCGCCCGCCGAACCCGCAGCGGATAGTGTCCGGCGGACACACGCGCGATGCTGCAACATGCAGCCCAGTCAGCACGGACACATACTTTGTTACGGTTCACGACATGCGCCTCGGCAAGCTTCGTGTTTCCAAATGACTGTGAATAGGCCTACCCATGTCCGGCTGCTGTGCCTTGCCATGTCATCAACCGCCACTAAAAATTTTTATCAACTTATTTGTGAAAGCATAGGGGTCAGTTTCTCAAACGAAAATTATCGCAAAATTAATGTGAAAAATTATCAAGCGCGCGCATTGGATGATTAATTTAACAGCAGACAATCGTAACATTCGTCATTTTTTTTTGTTCCAGAAACTAGTTCATAGTCGTTTATCATCATAGTAGCTATCAATTTAGTCATGAATCTAAATAATTCTATTGTATAGTATGGTTTAAATTTAGGCTTTTTACATTCATACTATTTTTATTATTATTTTGTGTCGGGGGTTAATAAATTTTTAATTTCATTTTTTTGTAGGGACTCCTTATTATTTAATTTCTTACGTTTTAAGATTCAAGAAATTTGGTGTTTAATCAGGTTTTTTATAATTCACCAGTTTGAGGTGGCGGCCATCTTGGATTTGAAATTTGTCTGTATTCTAATTTGTGTTAGTGTATTCTACTAGTCAACGTCCCTTTTATTTGATAACCATATAGAGGGAGTTGTGAAAAAAAAAATTAATTCACCATTTTGTGGTGGCGGCCATCTTGGATTTGAAATTTGTCATAGTGTATAGTATTCTACTGTACCCATTTTGGTATCGTATCTGGTAAAATACCCATTTTAAGGGAGTTGTGAAAAAAAAATGTTTTTCGTCATTTTGTGGTGGCGGCCATCTTGGATTTGTTTCATTTGATACCCATATTGAGGGAGTTGTGAAAAAATGTAATCCGCCATTTTGTGGTGGCGGCCATCTTGGACCGATTTCCATCAAACATAGCTAATAACACTCCCGACAAATTCCCCTTCAAACAAATCAAAATCGATCTATCCGTTCGGGAGCTTCGATGCCACAGCCAGACATACACACACGCACACATACACACACCCCCACATACACCCCCCCCCCCCCCCCCCCCTCCACACACACACAGCCACGTCATAGTTATAACACCCCGTCGTTTTTGCGTCGGGGGTAATATATAACAAACAAAATTGAATGTTGTAATAGTCATCATTCCGTTCATATTTACGAAGAAAGACGGTGACTGCCGAGCCGTGCGGTAGTCAGTGTGTGTAGTGTGTGCGTGCGTGTAGCGTCATGCGTGTGTACTGACTGCAGTAGTAGAGGTCCTCGTCGCTGGCGGTGGGCGCGTCGCTGCAGTGCGGCACGCCGTCGCACACCAGCTCGTCGGGGATGCACGCGCCCTCTGCGCACGCCCAGCGCCCCGCCGGGCACGCGGCCTGCGCGGCGCCGCACGCGCGCCCGTCCGCGCCCAGCACGCGCCCGGCGCCGCACGCGCACTCTGCCGCGCCGTGCGCGTCCAGCGTGCACAGCTCTGCGCAGCCGCCGTTCAGCTTGGCGCACGGGTCGGGCGAGCCTGTGGACGAGCACCCTTCGATAGTGCCGTGCTTAGAAACTAGCGTGCCGCAACCGACGGACACCGATAAATATTAGGCGTTAAAGTATGAAATTGCCGATTTGTACTGAAAAATTGAAATTCGTTTTTTTTTTAATTTAACATATTTATTTAATCAAAATAATTACCATTATTATCTATACATTGCTGCCATCTAATAGGAAGGTCATTTATGCCTTTGTGATAGAACTCTCGTGATCTGGATTCGACAAACTGTGTGAAAGCATTTTGTACTGCTGTCCTGAGAAGAAAACTTTTTATCACGTAGAAAATTGTCCAAATCACGAACAAAATGGTAGTCCGTTGGAGCAAGGTCTGGCGAATACGGAGGGTGACGAATGGTTTCTAATTGCAGTTCCTGTACAGTTAAAACGGTTTCTCGTGCTGTATGAGGTCTCGTGTTATCATGGAGCAATAATGGTGAAGATCGATTCATGATTCGGGGCTGTTTCACTGCTAGTTTTGCTATCATTGTTCGGAGTTCGGCACAGTAGACATCTGCCGTTATTGCTTGACCAGATCGGAGAAAGCTATAGTGAAAAACCCATGCTGAGACCACCAAACAGTTAGCATTACCTTTTTATTGGTAAACTTTGCTTTAGGACACTGTTGCGGCGTTTGATCTGGGCATTGCATTTTTCGCTTACGGTTATCGTAAAGAATCCACTTTTCATCACATGTCACAATTCGATCCAATATTCCTTCATTTCTGTATCGATTCAACAAGGCAACACAAGTTTCAACACGCGTTTCTTTCTGCAGATCAGTCAAATCATGAGGCACCCATTTCTCATATTTTTTTATTTTATTGATTTGACGCAAATGAGTCAATATTGTTGGTAAGGTAACGTTAAACCATGCCGCTAATTCCTGGGTAGTTTGGCTCGGATTAGCTTCCACCATCACCTGTGTCTGCGGTCTTCCACGTGGTTCGTTTAAACCAAGATCGCACGGTGCTTTCATTAGCAGTCCAGTCATCTCCAAACGCAACATTGATATTGCGAGCAGTTTCTGCCGCGTTGGAACTCGTATTCAAAAAAACTTTTTAACAAAAAATTGAACCGCAAAAAACTGAAAAGCAAAAAATAATAAACCTTTTTTATTTAACCTTAATAAGGTAAGTTCTTAAACTAATGTAAGTACTTATACCTAAATAATTTTGAGTCGGCGCCAAACAATCAATAAACAAAGATCACTAAATTGCCTTAAATTTAAACGGCGCCGACTCAAAATTATTTAGGTATACTTAGGTACATTAGTTTAAGAACTTACCTTATTAAGGTTAAATAAAAAAAGTTTATTATTTTTTGCTTTTCAGTTTTTTCGGCGGTTCAATTTTTTGTTAAAAAGTTTTTATTTTATAGTTTTTTGTGGCTATACCTAATCTACTAATTATTTGCCAAAGGAGGCATATGTGGCACTGAATAGAGTAATAATACACCACTCAGCATTAAAATCTGTGAGTGAACAATAAATCACCCCTATTTTCCCACCCTTAGGGTTAGATTTTCTTTTTCAAATGTATATGGTACCAACTTTGGGGTATACCCTTTCCAATAAAAAAAGAATTACCAAAATCGGACTACACTGTAAAAAGTTATGCTTGGTCATACATAAAAATAAAAAAATATACGTGTCGAATTGAGAACCTCCTCCGGTTTTTTTCGTCGGTTGAAAATAACTCGAATTTTCGAAGTATCCATCTTTCTTGTCTAAGCTAAGCTAAGCTAAGAATAAAAAAAACAACTGAAAGTCGGTAATCGAATGTTGCACATTTATTAAAAGAAGAACTTCATAGGTACCATGTGAAAAAAGTTTACCTCAAAAACCTCAAACCATGAAGGTTCTATGTCAATTCGAAGTACCTATTACAATAAAATGGCAATTTCATACTTTAACCCGTTTTATTATCATCTCAAATATAGCTGTACCAAATTGAAAAGTTATGTTAGGGCAACGAACAATAGCAGACCTCCACTTCTACGCGAAACTGTCGGTTTGCCCGAACTTAGATTCTGAAAAATACTTGTATGGTGACGGCGGCCTGATCGCTCAGCTGTCGCTGACGCCGTCACATTTATACTATAATGCATATGATGTACTTTTTATTCTAAAATGAAATATTTCACTAGAGCTGCGCTCCGTGTTGCGCGTACTCACAGGTCTGGTGCTCGGGCGCCACGGCGACGATGGCCATGGGCCGCGGCACGTCGCGGCGCAGCGGCGTGGCCCCGCCGGCGCGCTTGTCGGCGCGGAACACGCCGTGCGCCAGCCAGTCCGTCCAGAACACCCAGGGCCCGCTGATGGCCACGTCGAACGGGTGCTCCGTGCCCGCGCGCGTCACCACCTGCCATCAGTGCGGGGGTTTGGTGCGACTCACTCAATATTGTATTTTTTTCATAGGCCCGAGTTTCGGGACTCACAAAAATGTCTCGCTGATGTTGCGCGTGTGTTGCATCACTTAGTTCCTTTCAAAATGGTTGAGTTTTGATGCTGATACACGCGTCATATTCGTGAAAACGAACGACTATTTGTCAATTCAATATTGCTGGGTTGGTACTCACGTGTCGGTGCGAGCCGTCGTAGTGCATGCGCTCGATCTTGTCGAGGCGCGCGTCGGCCCAGTAGATCTTCTTGGCGGCGTGGTCCAGCGCCAGCCCGTTGGGCATGAGGATATGCGTGTTGACCACGGTCTGCAGCGCGCGGCCGCTGGCGTAGGCGCGCTGGATGGACGGCTGCGACTCGTTCCAGTTGGTCCAGTACAGGCGCCGCTCGCACGGCTCGTAGTCGATGCCGCGGGGCCGCGTGCCGCGCGCCAGGCGCAGCACGGTGCGCGCGGCGCCGCGCCCGGCCGAGCCCCCCGCGCCCCCGGCCGCGCCCCCCGCGCCCCCCAGCTGGCGCACGCTGGCGGCGCGGATGGCGGCGCCGCTGTTGCAGGTCCAGTACAGCATGCCTTCCGCCGCCGCGAACACCATGCCCTCCACCGCGCCCACCTCTGCACACAGACGGATAACACATATACCGCACACGGGTGTGGGCAGCTGGCACAGTACCGTGACAATGGTGAGTGATTCCGATTTATTTATTTTTCTATCCAGGTTATTTACGCTGGTCTGATTAAGTTTTAGTTTAGTATTTCAAGTCATGTGCATTAGTCATTTAGTTATTAAGATTACAGCATCAGTGTAACGTATGTGACGTGGCCGTGCTGGTTTTTAAATGAGAGTACTCACGTTCGAGCAGCACCTCGTGGCCGGAGCCGTTGAAGTGCACCGTGTTGATGGAGCCGCGCTGGATGTCCGAGTAGAACAGGCGCGAGTCCTCGTACGAGTACGCCAAGCTGATCGCGTTGCGCATCAGCTCCCTGCACACATACACACGCTCAGTATCGGCAGATCGCGGCTAATGCAAGGACGTTAGCTTCCTTACTTGTTCTCAATAGGCTTGTAGGGCGAGTTGAGGTCCTTCTCGTCCAGCAGGTGGATGCTGTCGATCTCGGTGACGCGCGAGTACATCAGGAACGAGTCGTACGCTGCGGGCAGAGACAGAGCGTGAGCGGGCCGCGCATGCGTGTGCGTCGGGGGGAGGGAGTGTGTACTGACGCGTGCAGTTCCGGCCGTTGGGCGCGAGGCGGCCGTGCGGGCAGGCGCAGCGCGCGCGCTGGCCGTCGGCCAGGCACAGCGCCTCGCAGCGCGCCGCGCCGCACGCCGCGCCGCCCGGCGCGCGCTGCAGCGAGCGCGACCAGATCTGCGAACATGGCGCACGTCACACTACTGCCGCCACACGACTCGCGCGCGTCGGCCCGACGGGTACGTTACCGTGATGTCCTTGAGACTGTCGCCCACGTTGTCGCGCAGCACGCGGTAGTTGGACACGTTGCTGAGCGGCGCAGCCAGCACCGCGCCGCGGTTTGCCGTGCTGTGTTAGAGAGACAGGAAAGAAAGAAGAAATATTTTCATATATAGGTATGACGCAAAGAAAAACACAAAAATAAGTTGGAGAGATATATGCGTCACATCGACGTATTTTATAAAATGTATAACATGAGAGGTATATATAAGGTGTCGTTTTGCATCCTCGTCGAATTCAAGGAGGTAACTATACAACTGATTCTCGACACGAATCAATACTAAAATAAGTAGGTATTTCTTTTTTCTTATTTTCGGAAATCGGCATGTGAGGGACAAGCATTTTAAAACGCGGTCTGTGCGAGACCGCACTGTAATTTCCATTTTACACACACATAAAAACGCGGCCGCTTATACAATACCATAACGCGATTCTGTTCTTTGAAAGTGGTAGATCTCATCCCTGCCTCTGGGCTGGATTGAGGTCAAGAGTGAGCCCATTGTCAATAAAAAAAAAGTGGTGTATTCTGAAATACTGTCAAAAATAAAAAAACTAAAAAAACAAGTATGAATTCATTATTTACCAAGGATCGTAATTTTATTTGAATATTTGTCTTTCATAACAGCCTCCTGAAGTTTGACGAGAATGCAAAACAACAGCTTATCTTACTACAGCTTAGCTTAGCTTACTTTCAGCGGGGCAGTAAGGGGAAGTACCTTATCCGTTGCAGCTACGCGAAAATGGTCTTAGGAGACTATTCATAATTTTTTATGGAATTTTGATCCCCATTCACAGTTTTTCAAAAAAAATTACAGTCAGCCATTTTACACAAAAACATTTTTTGATGCCAATCGATCCTGTTTCTAATACTCATCAAAAACTTCTATGGGACCAACCATCGTTGGAGTACTCAAAAGTCACAAATTGCAGAAAACTTTTCCCTTACATTTTGTATGAAAATTTTACGCAAAAGCTTTTTTAGTGAAGGTTGAGATCTTTTTGTTGACTGAATAAAACGATAAGTTTAAGTCCTCACGTGTCGAGCCAGTACAGCGTGTGGTTGTAGAGCGCGAGCGCCACGGGGTGGTGCCGCTGCGGCGCGAAGCTCGCCAGCTGCGCGCGCGCCGAGCCGTCGTAGCGCGCCACCCACAGCACCGCCGCCAGCGACTCCGCCCAGTACACATGCTGCGTCTGCACACCACGCAGGGGAAGTCTTTTAAAATTCCACTTTCAGGTCAGCAATTCTTCGGTATTAAGCAGTTTTGAGGTATTCGGTGTCTTTGATATTACAGATGTCCTGAGGCACACGTGACACACACACGCACCTGCACATCGAGCGCGATGTCGGCCACCTGCGTGCCGTTGTACAGCAGGTCGCGCTGAGAGCCGTCCAGCCGCGCGCGCTGGATCCAGCCGCCGCCCGCCATGAACAGCCAGCCGCCCACCGGGTCCACCGCCATCGCTGCCACACACACGTCACGTTACCACTGCCTAAGTACAGTGCTACAAGAATCTTTTAGCGCGTTGTTGGTAAACATTTGTGAAGTTGTCACAGAAATTATATTGACTAAACAAGACGGCGGCGTTAGTTCCGATTTCCGCTGGACGAAGGAAGGAGCCCACTCACCGGTGACGGCGAGCGGGTCGGTGTCCAGCAGCACGTAGCGGTGCCGGCCGTCCAGGCGCGCCACCAGCACCAGCGCGCGGCGCGGGTCGGACCAGTACACGTTGCGCGCGCGCCAGTCCAGCGCCAGCGCGGCGGGCCAGTCGGCCGCGCCCGCGCCGCCCGCGCCGCCCGCCACGCGCGCGCGCTCCGAGCGTCGCAATGAAAGTTCGCTGGACGAAGGAAGGAGCCCACTCACCGGTGACGGCGAGCGGGTCGGTGTCCAGCAGCACGTAGCGGTGCCGGCCGTCCAGGCGCGCCACCAGCACCAGCGCGCGGCGCGGGTCGGACCAGTACACGTTGCGCGCGCGCCAGTCCAGCGCCAGCGCGGCGGGCCAGTCGGCCGCGCCCGCGCCGCCCGCGCCGCCCGCCACGCGCGCGCGCTCCGAGCGTCGCAATGAAAGTTCGCTGGACGAAGGAAGGAGCCCACTCACCGGTGACGGCGAGCGGGTCGGTGTCCAGCAGCACGTAGCGGTGCCGGCCGTCCAGGCGCGCCACCAGCACCAGCGCGCGGCGCGGGTCGGACCAGTACACGTTGCGCGCGCGCCAGTCCAGCGCCAGCGCGGCGGGCCAGTCGGCCGCGCCCGCGCCGCCCGCGCCGCCCGCCACGCGCGCGCGCTCCGAGCGTCGCAATGAAAGTTCGCTGGACGAAGGAAGGAGCCCACTCACCGGTGACGGCGAGCGGGTCGGTGTCCAGCAGCACGTAGCGGTGCCGGCCGTCCAGGCGCGCCACCAGCACCAGCGCGCGGCGCGGGTCGGACCAGTACACGTTGCGCGCGCGCCAGTCCAGCGCCAGCGCGGCGGGCCAGTCGGCCGCGCCCGCGCCGCCCGCGCCGCCCGCCACGCGCGCGCGCTCCGAGCGTCGCAATGAAAGTTCGCTGGACGAAGGAAGGAGCCCACTCACCGGTGACGGCGAGCGGGTCGGTGTCCAGCAGCACGTAGCGGTGCCGGCCGTCCAGGCGCGCCACCAGCACCAGCGCGCGGCGCGGGTCGGACCAGTACACGTTGCGCGCGCGCCAGTCCAGCGCCAGCGCGGCGGGCCAGTCGGCCGCGCCCGCGCCGCCCGCGCCGCCCGCCACGCGCGCGCGCTCCGAGCGTCGCAATGAAAGTTCGCTGGACGAAGGAAGGAGCCCACTCACCGGTGACGGCGAGCGGGTCGGTGTCCAGCAGCACGTAGCGGTGCCGGCCGTCCAGGCGCGCCACCAGCACCAGCGCGCGGCGCGGGTCGGACCAGTACACGTTGCGCGCGCGCCAGTCCAGCGCCAGCGCGGCGGGCCAGTCGGCCGCGCCCGCGCCGCCCGCGCCGCCCGCCACGCGCGCGCGCTCCGAGCGTCGCAATGAAAGTTCGCTGGACGAAGGAAGGAGCCCACTCACCGGTGACGGCGAGCGGGTCGGTGTCCAGCAGCACGTAGCGGTGCCGGCCGTCCAGGCGCGCCACCAGCACCAGCGCGCGGCGCGGGTCGGACCAGTACACGTTGCGCGCGCGCCAGTCCAGCGCCAGCGCGGCGGGCCAGTCGGCCGCGCCCGCGCCGCCCGCGCCGCCCGCCACGCGCGCGCGCTCCGAGCGTCGCAATGAAAGTTCGCTGGACGAAGGAAGGAGCCCACTCACCGGTGACGGCGAGCGGGTCGGTGTCCAGCAGCACGTAGCGGTGCCGGCCGTCCAGGCGCGCCACCAGCACCAGCGCGCGGCGCGGGTCGGACCAGTACACGTTGCGCGCGCGCCAGTCCAGCGCCAGCGCGGCGGGCCAGTCGGCCGCGCCCGCGCCGCCCGCGCCGCCCGCCACGCGCGCGCGCTCCGAGCGTCGCAATGAAAGTTCGCTGGACGAAGGAAGGAGCCCACTCACCGGTGACGGCGAGCGGGTCGGTGTCCAGCAGCACGTAGCGGTGCCGGCCGTCCAGGCGCGCCACCAGCACCAGCGCGCGGCGCGGGTCGGACCAGTACACGTTGCGCGCGCGCCAGTCCAGCGCCAGCGCGGCGGGCCAGTCGGCCGCGCCCGCGCCGCCCGCGCCGCCCGCCACGCGCGCGCGCTCCGAGCCGTCGCGCCGCGCGCGCCACACGCCGGCCGCCTCCGAGTCCACCCAGAACATCCACGAGCCCTCTGCCGCCCGCGAGCGCCGTGTTACTACGTGCGTTCAGGGGTGCGCCGAGGTGGCCCGACGACTTCTTATTTTCTTACGTTTTTTTTTTCAATTTGCACGTCAGTGTTAGGTTAGATTTCGATCAACAGACGATTCGCGACCGTAACAAATATAAATAAATATTTCGATCAACATATAATCTGATACTGAACTGTAAATTACAACAAAAACGTAAGAAGATTTGAATCTCGCGGGCTACCCTGCCGCCTTCAGATTTATAACAGAGACGTCACAACACGCCGCTCGGCGCAGTGCTCACCCGCGTCGTAGTCGATGGCGGACGCCATGCTGAGCTGCGGCACCGGCGGCAGCAGGCCGCGCGGGTCCAGCTCCTGAAACACTCGCGACTTCAGACGGAGCTTACATGTTTGTATAACATGCAGGGTGGAAAAAGAACCGTCCCATAACCGTCATCCATTCTGTACATAAAACTAAGTAACATTGACCAAACATTTTTGCTGGGCAACGACTTATAGGAGCCTATACAACGGTCCACTAGCGGCACTCCTTTAAAAAAACATTATCTCGTGACTGAGAAGGAATTATGAAAATCTGTTCAATCAGCGACCTCGGTAAGTGTGTCTAGAATTTTCTAATACCTTTTATAAAATTTCATATTGAGACACGAAGCAACAAAATTCGATCTAAAGAAAAGCGGCCACATTCCTATATGTCGTATTTAGTTGCTTCGTGTCTCAATATGAAACTTAATAAAAGGTATTAGAAAATTCTAGACACATTTACCGAGGTCGCTGATAGAGCAGATTTTCATAATTCCTTCTCAGTCACGAGATAATATTTTTTTAAAGGAGTGGCGCTAGTGGACCTGTGTGCACCCTCTTAAGTGTGTAAAAAAAAACCGGCCAAGTGCGAGTCGGACTCGCCCATGAAGGGTTCCGTTACGTTACGATTTATGACGTATTAAAAAAAAACTACTCACTAGATCTCGTTCAAACCAATTTTCGGTGGAAGTTTATTTATTTATTTATTTATTTCGGGATAAAAAACAGGAGTACAATTAAATATTATACAATTAACTACTAATTAAACAAAGTACTTATCATACTACCAACAACATTATCCACCTATTACTAATATGTTGATGCTACGTGAGGGAAAAAAAATTAATAAAAACAGAGTACATGAGTGCAAGATAAATGACAGAATTAATGCTTTTTAGTAACGATGTTTATGGGATAGACAGAAACAAAAAAAAAAAATATATATATGCATATAAGAAATGAAATAAATACCACTTAACAATTATAAAGCCGAGACAGAATCAACTACAGATTTTCTAAATTGATGTGCTGTTAGATTAAATATATCAATGATTTCGAATCTAGTGTTGTAGGAATCCACAAGTTGACGCAGAGGAGCGCGAAAGCCAGCGTTAGAATTACAGACGTGCTTAATATTAATAGATAGTAAGCGGTAAGGACGCGCTTGTCTACGCACAACTGTCCTCGGAACGATGTAACAAAGTTTATTTATTAAGTCTAAACAATCGTATTTGTTATGCACAATACCATGTAGAAACATTGCTCCGAGAAGCAGTCTTCTGGATTCTAGGGTTAACAGTTTGTAATTCTTAAGCAACACATCATACGATACGTGGCTGTGATAGCATCTATAATGCAGAGCTCTTAGGAATTGGAATGGTAATGTACATCATATATTTTTTTTAGTTTTATCATTCTCTTATTTTAGAAGTTACAGGGGGGGGGGACACACATTTTACCACTTTGGAAGTGTCTCTCGCGCAAACTATTCAGTTTAGAAAAAAATGATATTAGAAACCTCAATATCATTTTTGAAGACCTATCCATAGATATCCCACACGTATGGGTTTGATGAAAAAAAAAATTTTGAGTTTCAGTTCTAAGTATGGGGACCCCCAAATTTTATTGTTTTTTTTCTATTTTTGTGTGAAAATCTTAATGCGGTTCACAGAATACATCTACTTACCAAGTTTCAACAGTATAGCTCTTATAGTTTCGGAAAAAAGCGGCTGTGACATACGGACGGACAGACAGACAGACAGACAGACATGACGAATCCATAAGGGTTCCGTTGCCATTTGGCTACGGAACCCTAAAAACCAGCTCTCGCAACAAATCGTCAGAAAAAGTTAGGACTTCGACCTTTAATATAATATCTGTCGTGGATAGATGGCGCCGCAGTACAGCGGACAGCGTCATCTAACAATTTGATGGGTAAACGAATAATCATGTGATCGCAAACGTAAGCGAGCCCTACCGCTTGGACACGATCGTCGGTGGAGGGGATGCAGCGAGGACTGGGGGAGAGACCGAGTGTTGCGACAGTCTACAGAGGACAGTCGAGCTCAGACAGTCTTGACAAACGCTCAGTACCGTACGCACGTGTTTGTTTCCGACGCAAGTGTGCGTTTCAGTTGATAATCGCTAGTTTATTAAAGTTACTTTAAATTCAAATTATCTTTTTGTTCGAGTACCCGCTACAATGCTCACACATACGTAAACTATGTCGAATCGTGAAGAAGGTCCGATGTTTCGCATCTCGGCCACCCAGTGATGCGACATATCCATAACCAGAAGGTTCCAGCATGGTCCAGTACCAACAAAATATCACAATGACGGGGAAACAAGTTACTATCGGATTCTTTAAGCATCGTTTGACACCCGCTATATTGTTTCGTATATTGACAAGTTTTCTTGTCACAATTCAGTTATCTATGAAGTTGTATGTGTGTGTACCTGCGTCTCGTTGCTGGCGTTAAGCGGCACGCCGCGCAGCTCCCAGCTCACCGAGTACACCACCACCTCGTCCACGGCTGCAAACCACATCAATACCCCTCCTCCCATTATCTACCTCTTTATTGTTTAAATATTTTTAACTAAAAACATTCATTAGAATATGTCGCTAGCATTTATTATAATGAGTTATCTAGGAAAGCCAAAAATATATAAATAAGCAAGATTGAAATGGAAGAAAAACACGAGCGGCCTCGTGTGGTCGCACCGGTGCAGTTGTCGCCGCGCTGCTCGTAGCCCGTGGCGCAGCGGCACTCGCTGCGCGCGTCGGACACGGCCAGGCACAGGTGCGCGCACGCACGCGCCCGCCGCGCGCACGCGCCGCGCACCGCGCGCTGCGTGCTCGCGTCGTACACGCGCAGCGAGAGCACGCCCTCTGTTTTAATTAGATTCAATTACTTGTTATTTTAAAGTTTACTCGTGAGTAGGAAATTGATTTTATACTACTATACCTGCTCGGAAAGTATGTAGTTACTTTTTCTTTAATGAGGAAGAAAGTACGTCATTACGTTTTTATCACCACGCGCAAAATGATACTGGCGACATACTTTTCATGATAATTCAAACCAACATTAATCTCATAGTAGGTAGAGTATAAAGCAATATGTATTATGGCCCCTCGTTAGTAATCGGTCACTTTCATCTCTCGGTGAACAATGTACTATTGTAACATTTTTAACAGTAATATGTGAAATAATGAAATCTGTTAATGTTAATCTTCCGCTGAAACATTAATATTTGGAGGAAAATAAATCAGGAAGATCACTAATTAGTTATTCAAAAGCTGTTATCTGGCCGACTCTAAACACGGCCACACGCCTATGATCCGTGTGGCCGGTTTCATTTAACCGTTGCTTATCGGAAGAAGCTCCTGAGCGCGGCTTGCGGCGCCAGCACAGTTGCCCTCGGACTGACCCGTGTGGTTGCGCAGCAGGCGCGCGGTGGCGGGCGCGCACGTGTGCTTGTGGCAGGCGCGCACGCTGCCGTCCAGCGCGTCGGCCCACAGCACCTCGCCGCCGTACACCTCCAGCGCCGCCGGCCGCGCGCCCGGCTCCGTCTCCAGCTGCGGACAACGAAGTGATCTTATAAGGGTTCCGTTTGAGGTACGGAACCCTAAAAATTTGTTATCGTTACATTTGTTTTGACACCTGTTGTGACGCTGGCCGTAGTCAGCGCGAGTCTTCAGCGTGTACACATATTGAAATAAGAGAAACTACACTTCATTTTATCGACGGTTTTTTTTCTTAAATAAACTGTTGGCAACTTCGTGGAGCGAGCGCCATCTGTTATTGGCGACCGGAACTACAAGTGCCGCCTAGCTAGCCGTGACGTCAATATCGGACCACCGCGGCTCGTGGTGGGGTGGAGACGGGCTCGCTCGGCGGCTCGACGCGACCGCACTCTTTTCTTTTTTGGACCATACGACGGAACACTACCTTTTAACTCCATTATTGCTATATTTATTATTGGAACAGATTATTATTTTTTACTTGTTTAATCTAACGGTTGATTAGTTCGTACACTCAATTCACTTTTCTAAAAGATTTTGTTCTATTATAAACTAGCTTCTGCCCGCGGCTTCGCCCGCGTGGATGTCGGAAATTTACCCACGGGAACGTGCTAACAGGATAAAATGTATGTGCTTCCCCAGAATGCCATCTATGTCGCGGGCCCTTTGTGGCTAATTACAATAGAAAACCAATTGTGTCTCATTAGTGGTGATTAAGAGAGTACCTATAATGATATCTTTACCTAAGTACCTAACTAATTAAAAAAAAAAAACTCAATAACAGAAAATTAAATACCTACCTACCTAAATAAACCTATTTCTGATGATAACTAATCTAAACTCAATAAATAAGCAAAATCCCTGAAAACTAATATCTATACGAATGACTAAACCTACCTAACAGTATTATAAAATAACCTACGGTCACTACGTACACTATCAAATATACTACCTATACTTTAAAATTAAAATCTTTACCTACGACTCATATAAAAATAAACCTAAATAACTCTAAAAACTAAAAGGAATAAAAATGAACTCCACCGCGGGTGACCCAACCTACGACAAACTTAGTATTTGCGGTTGGTACAGTACAGACAGTGGTAATCGGGTATAGGGATCGAACCGCAAAATTAAGTTTGTTTTTTATTGTATATACTTTTCCGGGATAAAAAGTACCCAGTGTGGTGCCCAGGATATTAAAGAATAATTATACCAAGTTTCATCGTAATCGAACCGGTAGTTTTTGCGTGATGCCTGAACAAACAGACAGACAGACAAAAATTTTTTTAATCACATTTTTGGGTTCGGTGTCGGTCAAGTAACACCCCCTGCCATTTATTTTTTGGATATTTTCAATGTACAGAATTTTCACTTCTACAGATTTATTATAAGTATAGATGTTTGCTGAAAGTTAACCTAATAGTTTCGAGTTATTTGCTCAATAATAGAAAGTGTATAAAAAATTAAATTACCTACATCTACGCATTAATAAATTGGTAATTGTGTATTCATATTTTATTATTTAAAAAAACCTAATAAAAAAATCGAAATAAAAGGGTTTACCTGCTAAAGTATGGTGCGTGTGCGAGACCTTCCTTTATCAGTCGATAGGAAATGTTGTGATTGAGTTATAAACGTGACATTTTTACTTTTCACAAAGCTAATACGATGTAGAGCAATAGTTAGTAATAAAAAAATCTGGTAAAGGGGCGTTTTATAAAGAAATTTATCAATTATTGTAAAAAAATATTTAATTTATGAGGACGCTTTGTTCTTTCCAATTTCCATTCACGCGGGGACGAACAAAAATTAAAATTGCTATTTTTTCCTAAGATACATTAAGTTATAGGTTTCCCTCATTTCAATATGTGACGTACTGAAGTCTCAACCTGTATATTTTGAAAACAAATGGCGGATTTTAGGGACCATTATATAACATTATTGAGAAACCGGTCAAGTGCGTGTCGGGCCAGGCGCAGTGTAGGGTTCCGTAGTTTTTTTATAACAGACAAGTGCGGGTCGTATTCGCTGACTGATAGTTTCGTACCATGCTCTAACTAAAAGCCAAACATGACTACGGCACCTATACAAATCCTCACCTGATCCGGCAATTTTGCACGGAAAGTTTTAATTTTTTTTGAGATTTGGATAAGACTCGTCATAGCCGGTGTAGCAAATGTTTTTTTTAATAAAACTTATTTAGGAATGAAACAATAGCGTGATACAACTGACGCTTAGCGCCATCTATCGACATTTCTATAGAGTTGTTCGAAATTTTCGAGAGGTCGACTTTTACTCGTAAACTTGTAAAGCCCACTTAAGTGTGATAGTTTTTCTTTAAATTTCGTTATATATAGGTACTACTGCCGTGACATTTGAATTTCTAACTACAACCGTTTAATTGGTAGAGGGGGGGGGGGACACTTGACTCTAACGAAAATTGGTACTTTAAAACTTGATAAGTCACGAACGGTTTACTTAATCAAAAAAAGGTCTTTCCAAACCCCTAATATTTTTGAAAGACCTATCCAACGATATCCCACACAATGGAAAGGACACATAAAATATTAAATACACATAAGCTCTTAACAGCATCTAATGACTTGCCGTGGTAACTGTCCCGGTGGCGACGTCGAGGTACATCATGGTGGCGGAGCCGGCGTTCACCCAGTACAGCCGGTCGGCGTCCAGGTCCACGCACATGCCTGCAACATACGTCGGCGTGAGAGCGAGCGAGCGCGTGGCGGCGCACTGTGTTTCGTCCAGAACAAGCTAGCTGGACAAAAACAACATTAAGATTTCCTAGACACATTAGTCATGGGGGTAAGTAGCGTATTAGTTGGTAATTACACCAACAATAATTGTTTTGGCATAAGTCATACAAAACATCGTTAATGAGGGTAACTATATAAGACAATTGGGTCAAATGCATAATATTATTTGCATTTTTGCTACTGACACGATTGCATCTCCCGAGGTTAGTTTAGTAGTTGTGGTAAATTTTAGTGGTGGATTCTACTACTAAGGATGAGTACATTTTTTTAATTTGGTAACAATAATATAATATTCATACTAAATTAGAATCTGAGCGTCGCAAATCCGGAAATTGAGTTTTTTTTTTTTCAACTAAGTATTCAAATTCAAAAGACTATAACAAAAAATCCCCTGGTATGCCCGGTCTGTATTTTTTGCAGTTGATAGCCATATGCTTCCAAATTATAAGGAGGCCTTCTTTTTTTGCACGTTTTTTGCTCAAAAGCTGTTTTAATTTTTTTTTCAGGTAGCAGTTTTGCAGTCTCAAAAATGAAAGTTGTATATTAATTAGTTTTATTTATTCTTATAATATTAGTTTAATCGTTATATAATGTAATTAGCTGTAAATACCCTGTACGGTGCAACCGCACATTCTGCTATTCAGCAGTTCACGCCACACATTCATTTCAACTCCTAATAATTAGTTCAGTTCGCGTTGGGCTATCAAGTCAGCCAGGCGTTCTCGTTACAGCCAACAAGGGCCGCGTCACTCACTTCATTTCCACACCATCAGTCCATTTAGCTCATTTTACCTTCAAGTACCTTTGGGACAACACAGTAGTGTTTCAATACTTACCTTCTTTTATTCCATTCATGTCTCAGCTACAAGTAACGTATGGTCTAGCAAGATCATACATACCCTTTATTTAATTGATATTTCTGATGAATCGTGCCATAAACACCATTATTTTTAATGAATGCATTTTATTTTCGGGGCCCGCTTTTTTATGGGTTCTAAGTATTTGAAATAATGAAATGATTCATGTCAGTAGCTGCGGTACGTACTGGTGACGCCGGACAGGCGCGGCTCGGCGCGCGAGTCCAGCAGCGCGCGCGCGTGCTCGGCCGCGCCCGACGCGCTCCACACGCGCTCGGCGTCGGGCTCGCGCGCCGCCCAGTACAGGCGGCCGCGCCGCGGGTCCACGGCCAGCGCCGACACGTTGCGCGCGGGCCGCAGCGCGCGCGCGTGCGTGCCGCCCAGCCGCGCCGCCAGCAGCGCGCCGCCCGCCGCGTAGTACAGCACGCCGGCCGCCCAGTCCACCGCGAAGCCGCGCGCGTCCGCGCCGGCGTCGCCCAGCACGCGCGCGCCGCCGCCCGTGAGCGCGGCGCGCTTCAGCTCGCCCGTCTCGCTGTCGGCCCAGTAGATGCTCTGCTCGGCCGCCACGAACTGCAGGCTGGCGGGCGCCGTCACGTGCGGGCCCGACACGGTCGGGATCATGTGCACCAGCGGCGCCTCCAGGTCCACGCCGCGGATCTCGCCCGCGCGCCCGATCAGCAGCACCTTCTCGTGCGCTGCGGAGGAGCGGCGGTGAGTGCGCGGCTCGGCAGGCACCGAGCGCGCGTGTGGGATACGTACGCTCGGCAGGCACCGAGCGCGCGTGTGGGATACGTACGCTCGGCAGGCACCGTACCGCGCGTGTGGGATACGTACGCTCGGCAGGCACCGTACCGCGCGTGTGGGATACGTACGCTCGGCAGGCACCGTACCGCGCGTGTGGGATACGTACGCTCGGCAGGCACCGAGCGCGCGTGGGGGATACGTACGCTCGCAGGTGACGGCGTCGGCCGCCAGGCGCATGACGTGCGGGCAGGCGCACACGCGCTCGCGCGGCGCGTGGATGAGGCACAGGTGCGAGCAGCCGCCGTTGCGCGCGCACGGGTTGTGCTCGGCGGGCGGCTGGCGGCTGGGGTGCACCACCTTGACGTCGAAGGGCTGCGTGAGCGTGCGCTGCACCACGGTGACGTCGCTGCCGTTCCACTTGCCGGCGCGCACCACGCTGTTGGAGCGCCAGTCGGTCCAGTACACGTGCTGCTCGAACACGGTGATGGCGAAGGGGTGCGAGAGCGCGGCGTGGCCGCGCAGCACCTCGCGGTGGTCCTGGCCGGCGTAGTCCGTGGTGTGCACGGAGTCGGAGCGCGCGTCCACCCAGTACAGGCGGCGCGCGCGGTAGTCCAGCGCGATGCCGTTGGGCCAGGCGCCGTCCGACACGGTGTCCACGCGCACCAGCACGACGCGCGCGCGCCCGGCCAGCGACGCGCGCTCGATGCGCGGCGCCGCCTGCTCCCAGTCACTCCAGAACAGGTAGCCTGCGAGCACATACCGGGTGACATCACAATTAAAGATTAAAAGTCAAAATTGAAACTGGACCTGCTGTCCATGTCGCCGGCGATCTATGGAGGGCGAGAAGGTCCTGTAGATGCTTGTCTGCCGAAGGGAACCTTATGTGGTGCAGGCCGGCTATAATTTAGCGCGAGTTGCATTCGAACGTTCAAGCTAGTGTCAAATATTTTAATTAGGATTTTTTGTTTAGAACAGTCCGTTGTAATGTAGTCAGAAATATGTAAAGACGTTCTGCCAATATAATCTAAAAGGAGTCGTATAGTTGTTTGTTTCCTCCCGTTACCTCAGAGGGCTCGACTAGTCCTCTACGGTACTCACCGAGGCGCGGGTCGGCGGCGATGGCGCGCGGGCTGTCCATGTCGCCCGCGATCAGCGTGCGCCGGAACTGCCCGTCCAGCCGCGCCACCTGCACGAACAAGCTGATACAGACTCTCCGCAGAACAACACAATAAGCACTTTGAATCGTCGCTACTCGGTATACCGCATCTCACACTTGCGCCCGGAGACTGGATCCTCAATAGGTTTACATAAGTAGACAGATCTTGATAAAACCAATCATTTTGCGAGATGAATCAATTCAAATTAATAACTAATCTTCATGACGGGCGTGTGTGTGTACAGACTATCACCGACAATCATTCACTGTGTGCGTACCTCGATCTGATGCAGACTGCTCTCGACCCAGTAGAGGTTGCCGGCCACCCAGTCCACCGCCAGCCCCTCGGCCGTGGACAGCCCCTGCCGCACCACCGCCTCGATGCCGCTCAGAGCTGCGCACAGTTACATACATAGTCTTAACAGACGGTCGCAGCCTAAGATTGGGGGGGGGGGGGGGTCACCATGGGTGCCGAAGAATATTAATAAGGAAAGTATATCTCTTCGTTGGTCTAGTGGTGGCCAGCGTTACTGCTGGGCATGAGGTCCTGGGTTCAATTCCTAAGTTGGGTACAGTGTTATTAGGTTTTTCCATCAGAAATTTCTCAGAAGCAGCCTGCAGTCTGGACTTGTGCCCGGCAGGCGGCGCCGGCGGTGGCGGGGAGCTCCCCCTATGACATGGGACTTAAACATAACTGCGAAATGGGTGTGTAAGTACTATAATGAAGGAACACTCCTGCGTAACCCTTCGGGGATTAAAGATCACGTAGGGTGGGAAGGGAGAGCGAAGCGAGCTCGAAATTTTTAACGACCCGCCTCGGTTTGGTTTTATATTTTCAAGCATTAATAGGAGTTACATTGTCGACTTCTGCAGGCAAGCTCAAGTAACTAAGAGAATGCACTCGTAGAATGCAAGAGCGAGCGAAGCTAGCTCGAAAATTTTGCACTCTCGGATAGGTTCGATTTTCTTTTGATCATTCCAAAAGGCTGCTTTGTCAACTTATGAAGAAAAGCTCAAGAATCAACAGAACGTGGGCGAAGCGGGCCTGAAAGTTTTTGCAACCCACCTTGACATAGGTTCGGTTTTCTTAAGAATCAACAGAACGTGGGCGAGCGAAGCGGGCCTGAAAGTTTTTGCAACGCACCTTGACATAGGTTCGGTTTTCTTAAGAATCAACAGAACGTGGGCGAGCGAAGCGGGCCTGAAAGTTTTTGCAACCCACCTTGACATAGGTTCGGTTTTCTTTTGACCATCATACAGAAAGAGAACTTACTTTATCGAATTATGACGAAAAGCTTATAATTTTAAGTTTTTACTTCTGTCGGCGGTCCCCATGTCTGCTATGTTCTTAATGATTTTGTATATGCCCATCGGGGTCTGGGTGGGTCAAGTACAGTTTTAAGTTAGTAAGACAAGTAAATCATTCAGACTCTCGACAGCTTGAATGATTTTGGGGGGGTCATGACCCCCACGACCCCGCCCCCCGTCACTCGGACCGCGCCTGAGTTAAAGTACTTATCGATTTTCCCTACGAATAATAACGTCAAAATGTAACTCTCATACTCTGATACTGAAAAACCAGTTCATTTTCAAATCCAAGATTTTGTCGTATGTGTAATAATGAGTCGCAATGAACCACGGTTAGTAGCAAGTCAGTGCCTGCAGTGCCCGCGTGTCGCTGGTCGTCACACGCTGTGTGTGACGACCAGCGACACGCGTCGGTTGCTCACCGTTGCCGACGATGGTGCCGCGGTAGATGTTGTCGTCCACGACGTCGGTCCAGTAGAGCTGCACCTCGCCCGAGGCGGGGTCGCGGCGCCAGTCCAGCGCGATGGTGTTCTTGAGCGACGAGATGAGCGCGCGCGCCGTCAGCGCCGGCAGCGACACGCCGCGCACCTCGTGCCGGTTGCTGAACACCAGCAGCGGCGTCGTGCCGTCTGCGGACACAGCGCTCGCTTACTAACGCCACGTGACAGACTACCTGCCTTGCGGCCGGTCATCGCGAGTGTTGTCGCAGACCACTTTTATTGCGATAATAATGAACGTATTGTGAAAATAATGAATGATAGAAATTAGTATTAAAAGCACAACACCACCGTTGGACATAAGTTATAAATGATTTTATTTTGTAAGTAGGTTTGTACAAACACTTTTACACGTCAATCATATTTTAAAACTAGATGAGGTCGGCGTTTCCTATCTGAATAGTCTGAGAAGAAAGGCCGAAACAAACTCAGACGTCACAGTCTCTTTTAAAGTCCAGACATAATCTTGGTCAGATCATATGAAGACCATGTAGGTCGATGTCTGAGATGGTCTTTTGAGGAAAGAACCACACAGATTGAGAGGACCTGTCCAGTCAGTGCACGCATTTGTCAGCAATCGTGCAGCTCAACTCAAAACTTAAGGAGCTCAACGATTCGACGAACAATACCAAAGAAAGGACATTTGGGTAGGCCACATTAATTACTCAAACTGCCAGACCATGACAAAAACTAAGAGAACAGAGAGAAAAGTAATATAAATAAAATGACCCACATAGTCTTCACATTCACAATTATTAAAATAATAGAATACTTTACAAAGTAAGCAAATGTCATAGTAGGTATATATAAAATTCATTAATGTCAAAGTGTATACAGAAAAAAAACAACAACAAAACAAAAAAATAAAAACATTCAATATTATGTAAATATTGGAAGCAGCTTAATCCCAAGCCTTTTTGTCCTCGATATAATCCTTAACGGTATAAAAGGTTTTCTGGCACAACTTACGTTTAATGAATGATTTGAATTTATTAAGGCTTAGATCTTGAACGGGGCTTGGAACTTTATTATAAAAGCGTATACATTGGCATCTCAAACTCAAACTCAAATCATTTATTTCAATTAAACCATTTCAGGCACTTTTGAATTGTCAACATTTTAAATAGTCGGTCAGTTAGTCAGAAAATGAAGCTAGTTGCACATTCCAAAACGTAGATCTCTTTGGAGAAGAACGGGCAAGAAACTCCAAGGACACTCGTTTAAATCAAGATATTATTACAAAATCCTGGATACATTATATTGCACATTCTTATTGCTTCTACATGTGAGAACAATGACAAAAGAACAATTTAAAATATAAAATTAAAAATAAGCCCTGGCAGTTAAGAGATGACCAGCCTCAACCGACGGCGCCCGTTCACGAACATGACGCGTGGATCAGCACCACCCAGCTCAACCATTTTGTAGGGAACCGAATGATCCAACACACGCGCCACCACCAGTGAGACATTTAAGTGAGCATAACATATTCTCAACTGCCATGCTCTTTCAAGTCAGCATCAAAATATCATAAAAACGGATCCATGGTTCTTACATTTACAAAATTTAAAAAAAATGCTTCTAAATTATACAAAACTATAGGAATAATCAGGAAGAGATATTTAAGTATTAAGAATTAAATTTGATTGAATAAAATAAACATTACGTTTGTAATGTCAGAAACACAAAAAAAGGGGAAGCATCTCTTCCAAATATTGAAATTGTAATCAACTTGTGAGCCCAAGTGCCTGTGAAGCAGGACCAGCATTAAGCCAAGCATTTTTATCTACGATATACTCATGCAACTTATAATATGCTTGTCTACATAGTGTGCGTTTAATGCATGTTTTAAATTTCTTCTCATTTAGTTGAAGAATATTGAGTGGTATTTTATTATAACATCTTACACAGTACCCCATAAAAGAAGTTTTTACTATAGACAATCTGAAGCACGGTTGATCTAGTTTGTTCCTATACCTAGTTTTAAAATTATGCCTGTCACTTATCTTACTAAAAAGATGTAGATTTTTTCGAACGTACATAATGTTTTCGTATATATATTGACAAGGAACCGTCATGATGTTAATTTTTTTAAACAGTTCCCTTAGAGATTCGCGTCTGCTGAGATTGTAGATGGCTCTGACAGCCCTCTTTTTCAGAATAAAGATAGAATCAATATCTGCAGCCCGTCCCCACAGCAAAATACCGTAAGACATGATGCTATGGAAGTAACTAAAATAGACCAGTCTCGCGGTATCCACGTCTGTTAATTGACGGATTTTCCAAACAACGTAAGCGGCTGAACTTAGCCGCCCTGCAAGTGATGTTAGGTGAGGACCCCACTGCAGCTTTGAGTCAAGCGTGATCCCCAAGAAAACCGTATTTTCGACGAATTCAAGTATCTCCCTATTCAATACAACGTGACATTGACTACTTCTAACATTCGGTAAAGCGAATCTAATGCATTTCGTTTTTTTCTCATTTAATACTAAATTATTTACAGTAAACCAATTATGGACCACAAGCATAGCATTATTTACGTCGTCAAGCTCCTGTGCACGTCTGCCTACTTTAAAAATCAGCGATGTGTCATCAGCAAATAACACCATTTGTGGTCGGGTTTTTAGAAAATGAGGTAAATCATTTATATACAGGCTGTTAGTGTAAACACTGTTGTCACTAAGACCATAGGTAGTTGACTTAATTATAAAAACGTTTATCTGAATTTAAAAATAAATAAACGTTATTTTCTTTCAAAAATGTAAGAAAGTTTCTGTCCGACACCGTCCGTAAATTCATGCGCTTGCCGGCTTGCGGCACGCGCTGCATAGATAAGGGAAGTACTGACGACGCGCTGTTTCCCGCGCTCCGTCTACTTTGCCCTTGCGTGCACTTGTATAGGCTGAAAAAATTTTGAGGAAAAATTGACACTTTACTTAAAAAAAAATGATATTTTTTTTCATTGAATTTACGTTCTATAAGTGAAACCAAACCACTGGTTTCAAGGATAACGGTCTTTACACTAACAGCCCGTCTACTAAAAATAGGAACGGTCCCAATATTGAGCCCTGCGGTACACTCATTTTGACTTTTAAACCCAATGAATTCACACCGTTCATTTGAACATGCTGAAATCTATAATTTAAATATGATTTTATTAAGCTAAGAGCTAGTTTACCCAGTCCGTAATGCTCAAGTTTCAAGAGCAGTGTTTCGAAATTCATTCATTGGATGGGTCGCAAAAGATGCCTATTGCATCTTGTGCCTCTTCCCATGCGTTAAATATGTGTTTTAATAAGGTGACACCGGCGTCCATTGCACAACGTCCTTTGGTGAAACCATACTGTTGATCGTGTAGGATGTTGTTACGATTAAAATGATTGAGCATTTGATTTAAAATTACTTTTTCAAACACCTTGCTGAAAACCGGCAAAACCGATACGGGTCTATAATTATTAGTGTCTTTGCTGTCCCCAGATTTGAAAAGTGGAATAACTTTACTGAACTTCATTAAATCCGGGAATACCCCTTGATCTACGCACAAATTAAATATTAGAGCTAAGTAGGGTGCAATTGTCTCAATAATGGATTGACAAACTTTAGTAGACATGCCCCACAGATCTTCGGTAATTTTGATCTTAAGTTGCTTAAATGCCTTTATAATGACTATGGGGTTAATATGTTTAAATTTAAATTCCACAGTACAGGCTGAGACATTCGCTCTTAATAATTGTATAGCTAGTGCGGGCGAGGAATTTAAACTTTCTGTAGTTTTAATTGGGAAATTGGTAAAGTAAGTTGTAAATTCCTGAGCAACATCGATGTTATCGCTAATGAGACCGCGGGAAGTGTTCAGTGTGTAATCAGTGTGACGTGTTTTGTTCCTGTTCGTTTCATTGTTAATAATCTTCCAAACTGTCTTATCTGAACGAGCCACCTATTTTCTTGAGCCTTGTAGGTACAACAAATTTGTGTTTGTTCCTAGTATTTATATCATGGATATCACTGTATTTTTTAAACAATTTTATATTTTTATGGGCATATAAAAGATTTTCATAAATATATTGAGAAGGCACAGTCATAACATTAATCTCTTTAAATTTGTCTCTGAGCGAGTGTCTCGGACTCAATTTATAAATTAATCGAACAGCTCGCTTCTGCAAAACAAAGATAGTCTGAATATCAGCGGCATTTCCCCACAATAGAATACCGTATGACATTACACTATGAAAATAGCTAAAGTACAGTTCCTCGTCAGTATTATCTGACCCACCCTAAAAACAAACGAATTTGGACCCTCTGGCTGTAACATTAAGGTTTATTCAATTTATATGAGCTTAACAGACAAGTGCTCATGGACTCGTTGGACAAATACAGACACGCAAATTTGATCTTTATAACGTTAGCATTTAGGTTATATGTTATAACTACTTGTTATAATATAATTAGTGTAATAGCTTATTTTAATGATTGCGTTCAAGTAATTCTGGTCTCGTGGTCTGTGTATAAGACTGAGAAAATCAAGGTGCGAGATCAAATCCTGCGACGATGATATTGTTTTGCTTTCAATTTAGAATTTATTCCAAAACTATTTCTTGTATTATTATAAAGAACTATAGACGGATAATCTTCAAATATAAACTTTGTAAAATGGTAATATTTTCGCATAATTTGTAATAAGTGGGTAGTTGAAAAATAAATATTATTTATTATAAAACTGGTATTCAAATGCTACTAAGGGTATGCAGTGACTACGCTCAAACATATTTGACCTTGTCTTACTAAATTACAAAAACAACGTCTCTTTACCATTTTTTATTTTCTATTTTGTAGGTAGATTTTTTTATTATCATGTCTCAATGGAGTGATTATTTAAAATACAAAATAATCTATTTGCACGAGGAAAAGGTTGGCTGCTTGTGCTGTGCAAGAATAAACTTTATGAAAGTATACTATATGGTTCAAATTCTTTAGAATATTGCGTCTAGCATAACAACTAAGATCAAATTTCAATGCGGCTTATAAGAGTTGAGTTGGTCTTGTGGTCAATATGGTAGTGCGGTGTTCATCGTTGTCTACGTTCGAAACCGAGTTTAACCTAAATGTAGCTTTTTGCTCAGCTGTTTTTTTTATTATTTTATTACACTTTTTTTTTTACATTTCTTTAATGGACGACGTAGGATCTTGTTTTTTTAAACGGGCAGTTGGTATAGAAATAAAATTAAAAAGTTGCAAGTTTAAAATGTTTATTATTTCATTAAAACAC
Organism: Apamea sordens; assembly: GCA_945859715.1. NCBI lineage: Eukaryota > Metazoa > Arthropoda > Insecta > Lepidoptera > Noctuidae > Apamea > Apamea sordens. The sequence continues at coordinate 18,201,373 of OX244007.1, forward strand.
TTAGGTAAGATAAAATAAGTAAATGCTCATATATATTTCCAAATTAATATACCTACATTTTATATTAATATGCCATAATCAAATCTAACCATTTATTAACATTAAACAAGGCATGCTTATGCTTAAAAGTTTGTTATCGAGAAAATTAATTCATGTGTGAAATGCTTTACAGATTTATAGCTGCCTATATGTAGTGAATAAACATGTTATTTAAATAGAAACAATCTATTTATAACAATAACATCACCATATAATCTGCAACATTTTAATGGTTTAACAATCAATCCATTGAGCATTTACTTACATGGTGTGTTTAAAAATAGAAAATAAAAAAAATAAAAATTTAAATATTCCTGGGCAAAACGGACCCTTTCTTCGCGATGAGCAGGTGTCAATGAAATTTTCTGTGCCGGTTTATAATTCCTTATCCCAGCAGCGTGTAAATGCCTTCTCACTGTTTCCCCTGAAATATTGTGGTTTATTGCGGTTACACGAATGGGCAAAAAATGGATTTTCAACATGGCTTGAAACAACGGTGGCGTTCGAATTCGGGACTATACTTGATGGCTTTTGCTCCTGGACGAATCCGCTGAATATTTCCATTGTCTCCATAACGTCTTAGGCATAAACTGGCCGTATTTCTCTAAAACAAAAAAAAAAACATTTTTGGAACCGTGTATGTAACTTGTAAGGAGTGAATGTAATGGTAAAATAGCCAACTACGCGTTCGTTAATCACAATCAATAAAATTAAATAGGTATAAAAAAACACTTACTGCTATATTAAGTCGATGACCAATCTCTCTAATTCCAACATTCTACTCATGTAAAAATATGATTTTATGTTTGGTATAGTCATTAAGCGCAACTTAATGACTATGACATGATGCTTTTTAACACCAAATTGCTTAAAAATACTTATCGAGTTATGTGAAACGATTTACAAATGTGTGTGCGCAGTCACTGCTATTAGGCGTAGTGTAACTTTTGTCACTTAGATGAATTTATTATCTACCTCACGAAGCAAATATATTTTTTACTTCGTATCCAACCATTCTTGGTCAATATAAATTCTGTGAACTTAAAGTTTTTCAATTTACCCACCTGTTTACAAGATAAGTTATTAGGCGTAAATCATATTGATCGTTCTTTAATAATGCAAGCAATATTGTAGAAATTAAAAAAGAAACTGATAATATAGGTGGACTGTATTTTCGAACCCACATGTTGTTCAACGCCAATCCAGCATCAAACCGCTAAGCCACAAGAACTTGTTGGAAATGCGCGAAATTAAAGATTGGGTTGTAATTATGTAGTGTGACTTAAAAGCTTTTCAACTTTAATGTCAACGAGATAATGATTAAAATAGCTTAACAAAATGATATAATTCCGGTGGCTCCGACAGTGTTGGGTGGGTTTACCTTAACGTTACGTGATAAAGATGAAATTTGCGTGTCTGTATTGATTGTATCTGTTAATGGAGTTCTCGAGCACTTGTCTGTTAAGCTCATATAAATTGAATAAACCTTAATGTTACAGCCAGAGGGTCCAAATTCGTTTGTTTTTAGGGTGGGTCAGATAATACTGACGAGGAACTGTACACTAAACGGGCTGTTTCTATATCAGTTAAATTACGAATTTTTCTAACAGCTTATGCTGCGGAACTTAGCTTTTTTGACAATTTATCTATATGTATGTGGACCTCACTGAAGCTTAGCATCCAAAGTTATGCCCAAGAATACATATTATAATCCTGTACGGTTGGCACGAGTACTTGCCTACGGCTTAGGCCGCACTACGATTTTTTCCCGCAAGCGGTACAAACCGTGAAACCGCCCGAGACGCACACACTACGGTTCAAAACCGCGAAACTGGCCACGATTTTCGCAGTTTGAAGATGGATTTTAACAGAAAAAGAAAACGTCGTCATAAATTTAGCAAATATTGGGTCCATCCACTGACTAGGAAAGGTACCGTTTCTTTCATAAAAAGTATCAAGATTTAAGAAAACATCCTGAGAATTTTTTCAACTAATATCGGATGTCAGTAAAGCTTCGATAAAATTTTACATATTGTACGTCTACACATCACCTACATGAATACAACATTTCGCTTATGTAATACGGGTTAAAGTATGAAATTGCCATTTTATTGTAATAGGTACTTCGAATTGACATAGAACCTTCATGGTTTGAGGTTTTTGAGTGAAACTTTTTTCACATGGTACCTATGAAGTTCTTCTTTTAAAAAATGTGCAACATTCGATTATCGACATTAAGTTGTTTTTTTTATTCAGCTTACAGAATTTTTTTATTTTATTTGAAAGGGTATACTACCCAAATGGTCCCATAGAAATTTTATCAAAAACGGTTCAGTAGTTTGGTTTTTAAACCCAAATTACTGATAAAAATTACAACTTAAAAGTGAAAAATAAAAACTTTTTTGCAAATAACAATGAATTGAAAGAGATGGTGGAAGCCGATCCGAACCAAACTACCCAGGAATTAGCGGCATGGTTTAACGTTACCTTACCAACAATATTTACTCATTTGCGTCAAATCAATAAAATAAAAAAATAATATGAGAAATGGGTGATGATTTGACTGATCTGCAGAAAGAAACGCGTAGGTATTGAAACTTGTGTTGCCTTGTTGAATCGATACAGAAATGAAGGAATATTGGATAAATTGTGACATGTAATGAAAAGTGGATTCTTTACGATAACCGTAAGCGAAAAATGCAATGGCTGACCCCAGGTCAAACGCCGCAACAGTGTCCTAAAGCAAGGCTTACCAATAAATAGGTAATGCTAACTGTTTGGTGGTCTCAGCATGGGTTTATTCACTATAGCTTTCTCCGATCTGTTCAAGCAATAACGGCAGATGTCTACTGTGCCGAACTCCGAACAATGATGGCAAAACTAGCAGTGAAACAGCCCCGACTCATGAATCGATCTTCACCATTATTGCTCCATGATAACGCGAGACCTCATACAGCACGAGAAACCGTTTTAACTGTACAGGAACTGCAATTAGAAACCATTCGTCATCCTCCGTATTCGCCAGACCTTGCTCCAACGGACTACCATTGTTTTCGTGTTTTGGACAATTTTCTACGTGATAAAAAGTTTTCTTCTCAGGAGGCAGTACAAAATGCTTTCACCCAGTTTGTCGAATCTAGATCACGAGAGTTCTATCGCAAAGGCATAAATGACCTTCCTATTAGATGGCAGCAATGTATAGATAATAATGGTAATTATTTTGATTAAGTAAATATATTAAATTTAAAAAAAAACGAATTTCAATTTTTCAGTACAAATCGGCAGTTTCCTCAGGTACTACTACTATGTAGAGTAAATATTATGACAACAACCAAAACATAATTTAGGGAAGTTAATGGAAATGAATAAATTAAGATGCCAAATAAAATATTATTTTTGATTGGGGATGACATTTATGTAAAGTAGTAACAACTAGGAACTACGAACAACAACTATAACTCGATTTCAATTTATGTTTTAATTAGTTCATTGTGTTATTATCTGCGCCTAATGTAGTGCATGCCGTGCTTTTGACTTTAGTCTGCAATGTACACATTAAGAGGATGCACACAGGCCCACTAGCGCCACTCCTTTAAAAAAATATTATCTCGTGACTGAGAAGGAATTATGAAAATCTGTTCAATCAGCGACCTCGGTAAATGTGTCTAGAATTTTCTAATACCTTTTATAAAATTTCATATTGAGACACGAAGCAACAAAATTCGATCTAAAGAAAAGCGGCCACATTCCTATATGTCGTATTTAGTTGCTTCGTGTCTCAATATGAAACTTAATAAAAGGTATTAGAAAATTCTAGACACACTTACCGAGGTCGCTGATTGAGCAGATTTTCATAATTCCTTCTCAGTCACGAGATAATATTTTTTTAAAGGAGTGGCGCTAGTGGACCGTTGTACAGCTCTTAATAAGAAATAGTGTACTCATTGCGAAGAGCCTATTAAATAAATATATAACTGCGTGCGTGCGGACTGCGCGCCACTCACCGGTGCTCTTGCAGTTGAAGCCGTCGTCGGCGAGCCGGTAGCCGGCGTCGCACGTGCACTTGTGGCCGCCCTTGGTGGGCGCGCAGGCGTGCGCGCACACGCCCCAGGCGGCGCAGGCGGCGCGCGGCGCGCACGTGGCGCCGTCGCGCTGCAGCGCCAGGCCGGCCGGGCACGCGCACACCGGGCCCGCCGGCGCCGCGTGGCACGCGTGCGAGCACGGCGACAGCGCGCACATGGGCTCGCCTGCAAGCGGAACGGATCTAAGGTGTGTTCTCGTGTTGAGACTTGGATATCCTCTAGCTTATTTGATTGGACTGAGATCGTCTAATCTAAAACTGAACGATTCCGATCGAGATCGTGTCAATGTGAGTGACAGTTGGCCACAGTCCAGGTTCGCTAAGTTTCAGAGCAGGCCGTGGGTGAGGCACACGTACCGCAGCGGTCCGCCTCGTCGGCGCCGTCCGCGCAGTCGGCGATGTTGTCGCACAGCTGCTGCAGCGGCACGCAGCGCGTCGCGTTGTCGCAGCGCAGCGCGGGCGCCGGGCACGCCGCGCCCGCCTGCGCGCCCGCCGGCGCCGCCGTCGTGCTCGTGCTCGTGCTGCTCGTGCTGGCGGTGCCGCACTCCACTTCGTCCGAGCCGTCCAGGCAGTCCACGTGCGCGTCGCACCTGAACTCCTGCGCACACTCACAGGTCACCACCGTGTCACGTCACCCGTATAACATTACGAGAGGGTCGCTCGCTTACCTTCCGGATGCACTCGGTGTTGTTGCATTGGAACTCGTGCTCTTCACACGCGCCGTTGTCGTGATGAGGTTTCCTGTAGCACAACAACACTCTCATTGTCTCTAGCGACGCACGGCTCCAGCAGGTCGCGCCGAGCCGGGCGAGCCGCTTTTATTTTAAATAACCTTCCTCTCGATATATGAAGCAGTTGTATCATGATAACCTCTTTTAATTATATCCTTGACAAAGTCTCGATCACTATAGAAAATGCCGAAATTTAAATTTGTTTTTCAATTTCTCTGTTACTACTCAAATATCGGGTTTAACGTAAGTGTCCACCTTTACTTTGTGTTTATTGGTGAACGGTGTGGTTAGGAACGTGTACTAATAAGGGAGCTACGTGACTGCTCTCTAAGCCCTTCTCATTGAACTGACCCCTGGCGGGGCGGGTCCCGCGGGCGCGGCGCGGGCGAGGTGCCGGCGCAGGCGCGCTCGTCGCTGGCGTCGGCGCAGTCGGCGCGGCCGTCGCAGTAGTAGTCCCAGGGCAGGCAGGCGCCGTTGTCGCACGGGAACATGGCGGCGCTGCAGGGCTGCGCGGCGCAGTCGGCCTCGTCGCTGCGGTCGCCGCGGCCGCAGTCGGGCGCGCCGTCGCAGCGCCACCACAGCGGGATGCAGCGCCGCGACTGCGCGCACTGGAACTGCTGCGCGCGGCACGAGGCGCGCGCGCACGCCGCCGGGCCCTCGTCGGCGCCGTCGTTGCAGTCTGTAACACGCGCGCGTCACTACTCGCTCGCTCGGCGCGCTCGCCGGCCGCGCGGGCGGGGCTTACCTTTCTGTCCGTCGCAGATCCACGAGTTGGGGATGCAGCGGTTGGTGTCGCAGCGCATGAACTGCTCCTCGCCGCACGTGACGTTGGCTGCGAAAGAAGCACAGGTGTCAGGTCATACCGTAGAGCTGGCGACCGCCGGTGGTCGGCTACTCACCGCAGGGCCCGGTGGGCGACGAGTCCTCGTCGGAGCCGTTGGGACAGTCCAGGTCTCCGTCGCACACGTACTGCTGCTCGATGCAGCGTCTGCTTCACGGGACGTTACGTTAGTTAGGTTGTCGCACAAAATATACAACGTGTTTTTTTTTTGATATCCCATAACTCTAGGGGGTCATTGTACTCATCATTATGAACTTTTACTATGGGACCAAACCTGAAAGCGCGAAGAAAAAATCAGCTGTTCCCTACATTTATGTTCGTATAACTCGTCAAAATGTAGGGAACACCAGATTTTTGTTTCGCGATTTCGGGTTTGGTGACCATGACCCCCTAGAGTTATGGGATATCAAAAAAAACACGTTATATACAGAGTGGGCATAATAAGAGCTACTAAGCCAAATTTTAGAAGTCTCTCCCCAAGAGCTTCCCGTCCCGAAACACCCCCATGTATGTTCAGCGATTATTTATAGTTTATGAGCTAGACGGTTTTCAATATTTATAAGGAAATTCTTACTTGACTTCAGACATTTTTATTTTTGGAACGAAGTTCCTTATCGCGCGTTGTGAAAGGGGGCTAGACGGAAAAAATTCTTGCGAAAAGTTGTCACGACACTTTTTGCTATAGTTGTAACGCCGTGCGGCGTGCGCGTGTTTCTCTTTCTGTCGTAATTCTTGTAATCATTGTTTTTTTTTTTTCAAATAAATGATGGTCGGTAAAAAACAGTACCTATCTGTCAAAAAATCACCCAAAGTGACAGAAATGTTTGCTTAACGAGATTCGTTCTATCAGTTTTTTGAAGCGAGATTATCAGTCTTTTGATAACGAGATTATCAGTCTTTTGAAAAGAAAAAAGAAGCGCGGCAATTACCCCAAAGTAGTTTCAAAATCTTCCACGACCACGAGCTTTACAAAAGCATACAAATAATAAGTACCTACGTTTAGTATATATTTATATTTTTTATTGAACTTTCAATTTTCTGTTTTGTAATAATTTTGTAATTTTTTGTAGCACGAACATTTCGTGCTACAAAAAATTGTTAATAAATTAATGGATAACTTATTGAAAAATCGCGATAAAAAATTTTTGACCACGGATTATTGTTCATTGATCTATCCGCATGCGCCTGAATTGTTTCAACATTAAAGGTCCGAAGGGGGCGGTTTGCGCAAGCCGGAGTACCCATTTTCGGGTGTATTTTCAACCGTCTGGGAAAATTATAAATATTGGTACTGCAGTTCCGGGAGTTGGGACTTTTTTTTTTCAAATTTGAATTATCTCGATTAGTTTTTGAGATATTGGCGAAAAACCAAACCCCCTTTTTTTCACTTAATTGCTTATAGCTATTGCAATTTTTGCGAGCGGCCTTAGCATTTTCTCAAAAACTACATGCCATTCCGAATCGAATGACACCTCTGCGGCAGCTGATCGACCTGTGCGGCAGTTATTATTTAGCCACGGGCCCCTCTGCAAAAATCATGTATGATGGAATTGTTCCTCTTTAAAAGTTAAAAAAAAAGTCCGCGACAGCATATGTCTATCTTTTTTTTATAGTAATCAAAGTTCGAAATTAATGCATTATTTGCAAAGGTGTTTTATCAACATGATATTAATCTTATCCTTATCCAAATAAATACGTTATTCATCACAAGAATTTAATTGTGAACAAAATTGCCCTTAGCATCACTTGATTTCAATCAACATCTTAGGAGATATCATAATACTATTAATAAAGCTGCAGTTTGTTTGATACAACATACGACATCTCAGTGCACGAACGGACTGGCTGTACATTTTAATTACTAAGGGGTTCAATGTAAATTCGGCCCTTTTGTAAATAAGCGATTAGCATTGCTACGTTGGTGTCCAGGAGGACGGCTCACCCGTGCTGGCAGGCGAAGGTGCCGGCGGGGCAGGGCGCGGGCGGGCGCGGCGCGCGCGCAGGCCGGCACGCGTGCGGCACGCCCGGCACGCGCTCGCGCCCGTCCGCGCACGCGCACTCGCGCGCGCCCGGCACCGCCAGGCACAGCTCCGCGCAGCCGCCGTTCTTCAGCGAGCACTGGTTGTGGCCTGTACAACGAGCAGAGTTCGTACTGTCAGCCTGGCGGAGACGTAGGTCGTGCCGTAGTGCGGGGACGTGCTCACCCTGGCGCTGGGTGTCGGACACGAGCTTGAGGTCGTAGAGCGGCGGCGGCAGGCGGTACAGCTCGGTGACGTTGCCGTCGGCGTCGCGGCGCCGCACCGCGCCCGTGCCGTGCTCGCTCCAGATCACGGCACCTGCGGGAAGTGTCGGTCAGTGTATGCCGCGCAGGAGTTAGCGAAAATAGGAGCCCATAGAAGCGTTCTTAAGGCGCACATGAAATTATTATCCAATGATGAAAAAAAAAATTAAAACGGTTCATAAAAAAATAATAAAAATGCATGCTCATCTGAACAAAAAAATAACCAGCTTACTAGAAAAAACTACAAAATAATAACTTGAGAGGTGTCAAGGGACACCCGGATGGAACGAAGTTCCTTTCGATTAATTAGTGAAGGAATTGTAATAAAATTTTATTTTTTTAAAGTTATAATAATATTAAATATAACTAAAACAAACGAAATATAGAAACGAAACTAACTGGCTTGCTTTCTATAAGAGAGAGAGAGAGACAGACAAAGAAACACGCGCACGCCGCACGACTTACAACTATAGCAAAAAGTGTCGTTCCAACTTTTGGTCTTAATTTTTTCCGTCTAGTCCCCTTTCGCAACGCGCGATAAGGAACTTCGTTCCAAAAACAAAATGCAGAATGTCAGTCTGTCAAGACCCTTTTTCTCAGGAACGCGTGGAGGTATAAAATTGAAATTTACATCAAATACGTAGCTCTACGGTCCCTTGGAGCTCTAAACATGAAAAAAAAAGCGGCCAAGTGCGAGTCGGACTCGCCCATGAAGGGTTCCGTTTTACGATTAAAAAAAAAACTACTTACTAGATCTCGTTCAAACCAATTTCCGAGTCTGGGTGTTTTTCTATCTATAATAAATATGTATTTACAAAAAAAAAAATGTATATAAGTAGTTTATCAGCCATCTTGTTACCATAACATAAGCATTAGGTTGCTTAGCTTGGGACTAGATGGCGCTGTGTGAAATGTCCAAGGATATTATTATTATTAATTTTCGGTGGAAGTTTACATGGTTTCTCCATTGGTGTAATTGCCGTATGGCGTTCCAGTGTAAGGATAAATAAATAAATAATAATAATAATGGTGGGTTTACATCATATATTTTTTTTAGTTTTATCATTCTCTTATTTTAGAAGTTACAGGGACACACACACACATTTTACCACTTTGGAAGTGTCTCTCGTGCAAACTATTCCGTTTAGAAAAAAAATTATATTAGAAACCTCAATATCATTTTGGAAGACCTATACATAGATACCCCACACGTATGGGTTTAATGAAAAAAATTTTTTGAGTTTCAGTTCTAAGTATGGGGGAACCCCCAATATTTATTGTTTTTTTTTTTCTATTTTTGTGTGAAAATCTTAATGCGGTTCACAGAATACATCTACTTACCAAGTTTCAACAGTATAGTTCTTTTAGTTTCGGTAAAAAGTGGCGGTGACATACCGACGGACGGACGGACGGACGGACAGACAGACAGAAATGACGAATCCATAAGGGTTCCGTGCCATTTGGCTACGGAACCCTAAAAATGAAGCTTCAGGCCTGCTGTCGTCGAGAGGCTGTAATCCAGCACGCGGGCGCAGTGCGGGCTGGTAGGGGTAGGTTCAGTTTGCAGTTGAAACTAACATCTTTGTAAATAGACTATTGGATAGGATTGTAAATAGACGCATAGATATTTTAATTGGATTAAGTAAAAATAACATAAATTGGAAACAAAGGGTTTGAAAATGGAATATGTGCGTGCGTGTTCGACGGTCTAAGCCGAGCCGCAGTCCCCGCACGTAGCGACTCACCCTCGTACAGCGCCAGGCCGTAGGGCTTCAGCAGCGGCGCGTTCGGCGCGTCCGCCGCCACCAGCGTGCGCGCGCCCGTCGCCAGCACCAGGCGCTCGATCTTGTTGAGGTACGTGTCGCACCTGCAACGTGCACCAGTCAGCGTCGGGCGGCTCGGGCTCAGCGCACGAGCCGCGCGCACTCACCAGTACAGCTCGCCCGCGTCGGACAGCGCCAGGCCGGCGGGCCAGTGCAGCTCGCGGTCCAGCAGCGTGCGGCGCGCCGAGCCGTCCATGTGGGCCGTCTCGATGCGCCCCGCCGCGCCGCGCGCCGCCCACACCGACCAGTACATCGTGCTGCAACGAGTCACTGTGTCACCGCACCGCACCACGGGCACGCGGCGGCCGACGCGACGCGACCTACCCGTTGCTGGGGTTGAGCGCGATGGCGCGCGGGTGGTAGTGCTGGTAGTCCTCGTCCTGCACGAGCACGCGGCGCACGCCGGGCGCGTCCAGCCGCGCCGCGCTCACCGTGCCCAGCGCGTCGTCCGTCCAGTACAGGTTGCGACCTGACACACACGCACACGGTGACACAGTGACACTCAGCGAGGCCAGCGCGGCTCGCGCGGCACTCACCCATCCAGTCCACGGCGATGCCCTCGCAGTTGTCGACGTCGCGGCCGGCGAACACCTCGCGCCCGCTGCCGTCCAGCTTCTGGCGCACGATCTCGTACCTGCACACAAGCGGGGCGTCAGTCGCGGCTCTCGCGGGGCGGGGCGGGGCGGGGGGCGGGGCGCACCTGTGCACGTCGCAGTAGTACAGGTAGCTGCCCTGCACGTCCACGTCGGCGGCGGTGGGGCGCGCGGCGTCGGTGGCGGGCGCGGCCGCCTCCCAGCCCGCGTGGCCCAGCGCCAGCGCCTGCACCAGCGGCGGCGCGCCGCGCGCCAGCAGCACGTAGGCGTCCAGGCGCACGCGCTCGCACGCGCGCCCGGCCGCGCGCCAGCCGTGGCGGCACACGCAGTGCGCGTGCGGCGCGGCGCGCGCGTAGGCCGTGATGCAGATGTGCGCGCAGCCGCCGTTGGCGCGCGCGCACGGGTGCGCCACGCGCGGCTGGCGCTGGCGGTGGAAGGCCAGCGCGGCCGTGGGACGCGCGTCCAGCGCCAGCGCGGCGGGCGCGCGCGCGTGCTCGTAGCGCGGCACCAGCGCCACGCTGCTGTTGCGCCACACGGGCAGGTACAGCGTGGAGCCCAGCACCGAGATGTGTTGCAGTTCTTGTGTCTGTGCGAGCGATGCGTTTCGTCAGCGTGTAATAACACCCTACTACTATAAATATGCCTGACTCGTTTAGGCCTGCAATAATAAAGCGCTCTCGTTTGAGTATACTTCTTACCGCAAACATGTCTCGAATTGAAATTGAAGATAACGCAACTCGGTTCCCAAGACACTGGCGCCGCCTAGTTCGACGACAACTGTTCAAATAACTATGTTGTATATTCTAGTTACCGGAAGCATACAATGTTATTATTTTTGGAAATTTCTTTGTCACAATGTACCAATAGAATTATTCTTATTTCATAATAATTTACAACATAACAACATCACGCCAGTTTTGTTTTAAGGACGGTCAGCGCGGGCGCGATGTTCGCTCGCTTGTAACAGATACTCGTAACTACTTCGCTTACACCCGCCTCGGTGTACTTTGCTTCATTCTAACTAAGAAGCTACTTAAGTTGTTTTAATTATTTAAATGATGTAGTCGACAATGTTGATGTGCGATGAAACTACAATGTTGGTGCGCGGTGAAACTACAATGTTGGTGCGCGGTGAAACTACAATGTTGGTGCGTGGTGAAACTAAAATGTTGGTGTGCGGTGAAACTACAATGTTGGTGCGCGGTGAAACTACAATGTTGGTGCGTGGTGAAACTACAATGTTGGTGCGCGGTGAAACTACAATGTTGGTGCGCGGTGAAACTACAATGTTGGTGCGCGGTGAAACTACAATGTTGGTGCGCGGTGAAACTACAATAAGTTTATAGTTTAGTTTTAAAATATTCAGAATCCATTATTCGGTTTCACCGAACTGTCAAATAGGAATTTCAAAACATGTCCAGGAAGCGCGCGGAGCGGTACTCACGGCGTATCCGCGGCGCAGCGTGCGGCGGTTGGCGCCGCTGTAGTCGGCGCGCTCCACGCAGTCCAGGTAGGCGTCCACCCAGTACAGCGCGCGCGCCGCCGGCTCCAGCGCCAGCGCGCTCGGGTACACCAGCTTGTGCGCCGCCACGTGCGCGCGCGCGCCGCCCGCCAGGCTGGCGCGCTCCACGCCGGGCGGCGACGCGCCCCACACCGACCAGAACATGAGCCCCGCGCCCGCGTCCAGCGCCAGCCCGTGCACCTTGGCCAGCGCCGCGTCCAGCAGCAGGCGGCAGTGGCGCAGCGTGCGCGCGCACACGTACAGCGCCTCGCGCCCGCCATCCACCAGGTACCAGTTGCCGGCCACCCAGTCGATGGCCAGGTGGCTCACGCCCGCGACGTCGGGGAACAGCTCGGGCACGCCCAGCACGGTGCGGCGGCTGAAGTCGTCCGCGTCCACGCACACGATGCCCGACTTGCTGATGTTGTGGTGCACGTAGCAGATGCTCCTGCACACACAGGTCGCGACGTCAGTCCGGCGCGCAGCGGTGCGGGGGAGGGGAGGCGGGGGGCGAGGGGGGCAGGCGGAGCACGTACCGGTTGTCGTAGAGGAAGTCGATGGCACGCACGTTGAGCGCGGGCAGCGAGTGGTTTCGCGTGCGCGCCGGCCCGTCCGGCCACGCACGCCGCACGTCGCCGGCCGTCACCACGACCAGCGACAGCGGCTCTGTCACCGGCTCTGAAGCACAACACACCCATGACATCAGAGGGAGCTCTCCGCGTAATTTGACCATGTTATAGCCATACGATTAGGTATTGTAAACTGCATGTAAGTAATTAACTTGTCGTTCTTTCTTCCGCACCTGCACCGGCTTGAAACAGATCAGACAGTAGCTTGGAACAGTCCTTTTTTTCATAATTTTAGTATTTTTCAATATACGGATTCCAAAGACCAATCACATATCATACGCATTCTACAAATATCATACTTAGTAACATTGAGCTAAACTTATTGCTGGGAAACGACTTTTACTTTTGGTGTGAGAAATCGCTGTTTACGGCAGGCGCAATGTAACGCACTCAAAATATTGTCCGTATGGGTGCATGCATCGGTACAGGAGTTGTGTTAAAGATAAAATTAAATTAACATAAAATAACATTTAAAACTTGCTTAAAAAATCTATATTATTATTGTTAATTAAAACGGTAACATCAATTACATTAATTAACATAAATGTAATTGGTGTTACCGCAGGTATACAAAAATATTTCCAATACTGACACATAATAGAGGACACCCTAGTATACTTCTTCTCACAAAACGTCAGACATACACGCATAATTCTACTCCATTCATCGGCAAACAGATCACATTCAGGATTGGTGGTCAGGAGAGGAGGGCATTATTAAGCATCCTTAAAGTACGACACACAGGGGACTCAGCTCTGGCGACAGTTTCAGATGACGGCGGTGCGAATAGATTGTGTCGACGGCTTTGGCGATGTCCGATGTATTTATCGGGAACAAATAGCCGACAGAAAAAGATCATGAAGTTCGGGACTGTCGATGTGTCCTCTGAGAGTTCGGCTACTGTGAGCTGTTGAAAGCCACGTCTAACCAGTGGCGTAACTACAGGGTGGCAAGTCGGCAAAATGCCACGGGCCCCCAGCCTGAAGGGGCCCCCGGTCAGAGGAAAATCCCAACTCCTAACATTTATAATTTATCATACATGTTTAGTAAAAAAAAGTTTTGTCTTTGATTTATTTTTGTTACCTACTCGGTTGCATACACAAGTAAAAAACTCAAAGCATTTGTAAAAAAAAAGTTGTAACCCAGTTTTAGAACGTATCCGATGCCACACCACAGGCCACACGTGTTGGTATTACTGCGGATGTTCGGGGAATTCCCGCTGCGCGTCCCGCCAATTTGACGCTCACAGGGAATCCTTGATTCAAGTTTGTATATAAGAAAGACTCCACTATTCTATTATTACGCAAGCAGTTAGCAGTTTATTGTTGTAAGAATTGGGTGTTTGTTGCAAGTGAGGATATAATATTTCATTAGTCAATTGGGAAAATAGGTTGACAATGGCGCTGATTCCCTTGTTCACAAACTAAAGTAAATTTAAGTTCAGTGCATCTTTTTCTTTCTATTTCATTAAGAAAAGGACAGAAGATAAATATTAGTTTAGTCCTGTCAAATTAGTCAGCGCCTGACGTTGTAAATTGACGTATTTTTAGTAGCCATGTTTTTAATCACGTCTAATTTGTCTATGGAGTATCTTAATTTGACAGAACTAAACTAATATTTATCTTCTGTCCTTTTCATAATGAAATAGAAAGAAAAAGGTGCACTAAACTTAAATTTAGTTTAATTTGTGAACAAGGGAATCGGCGCCATTGACGTATTTTTGGTAGCCATGTTTTTAATCACGTCTAAACGTAAACTGTCTATGGAGTAGGTATCTTAATTTGAAAGGATGATTCGGATTTTTGATTTATGATGATTCGGATCAATTTTTTTTTTAGTTTCAAATCATTTTGACTACTCTATGTATTAATTAGATGCTGACTGTACTTTAAATTAGGTACTTTTAATTTAAAGTGAATTATTAGATAATCAAGTACCTACGTATAATTATAAAGTTTGTATGTACAGACCTACTTAACGTAGTGATTTATTATTGTACAGTCAACAGCAAAAGTAGATGATCAAAATCAGAAATTCAATACTAATGAACGGAGTTCACAACTATATGGCAGCTGTACTAGTAGTAAATGTTTGGTATAATTTACAATCACATACTTTTGAATCACTTCGACGCCACACAGTTCTGACGCGAACTCCGTTCATTAGTATTGAATTTCTGATTTTGATCATCTACTTTTGCTGTTGACTGTACTCTTACGAGTAAAAGTGTATAAATAAGTAGGTATTATAAAATTTTAAAAATATTATTATTGTTGGTTCAGCTTCTTTATATTGGGGGGAGGGGGCCCATCCGATGAATTTGCCACGGGCCTAGAACGGTATAGTTACGCCACTGCGTCTAACGTCCAACGAGTTGAAGCCCAACACTCCTAGGAGGTAATTAGTGGGGTACATGAAAGGAAACAAGTGATACGACTGTTTATATAGAAATCTCAGGAAAGTTTTTTATACCTTTTCTAACGTTAACGTTTGAGTCGCAGTGTGGGGATGGCAGATACAGGCACCAGCCTCAAGTTTACTACGAACCAAGGTGGCGTACAGAAGCTTTATTACATTTGGTTTGTGAAAATCACGGGCATTTCTCAAAACAAAACCCAAGCGCCTAAAAGATTCCTTGGCAAGAGAGGAGACGTGATCTCTAAATGTCAGACCAGTGTCAAAGGTCACGCCCACGTCCTTTATTTTGGTGACACGACTTATAACTCCACCACCCAATCTGTAGTTATAGTGGAGTGGTTGAAGTTTCCGACCATATGTCATGACGTAACACTTACTGGAGTTAAAAAAGAGTTTATTCACCATGCTCCACTCATACATAATTATATGGCATTAATGTCTCCTTGTAGGAGTATGCAATCCGCGACCGTGTCAGTTCGAACCAATAGTTTTAGGCTGTGTTCATCGGCGTAGAGCAAGCATTTTGCAAACTTAACCTTATTTATAAGATCATTGATCATGATAAGGAAAAGCAATGGACCAAGCAAGGATCCCTGACTTACACCTGAGCGGGTATGATAAGGTCGGACTCAAAGCAACCATGCCTAACAAATTGCCTGCGGCCTCGCAGATAGTCCGCGAAGAAGTTCAGAAACTGCAACGAGAAACCTGATGCCTCCAATTTCATCAAGAGCACGTCATTGTCAACCCTGTCGAACGCTTTACGGAAATCGAAATAGAGGACATCCACTTGCCCCCCACTGTCAAAAACCCCAGAAATGTAATCAACATGAGTCATCAGATTCGAATTGGCAGAGCGGCCCTGGCGAAAACCTTGCTAGGCATCAGATAGAAATGCGTTCATACGTCTGTAGATGTACGTGTGGAGTATGTGCTCGAAAACTTTTGCCAGGGTTGGCAGGACCGCAATGGGCCTGTGTTCCTCTACAGATGATTTGTCACTGGTTTTTGGGATGGGAATGACGCGCAAGATTTTCCATTGCTCAGGGTACACACCGGACTGAAAGGCTAGGTTAAGGAGATGACAGAAAGGAGTTGCCAGGATATCATGGCATCCCATGAGGATGAAAGCAGGGATGAAGTCAGGGCCAATTGAGCTATGAGGTTTTAGTTTAGCAATACCTTTAACTACGTCCTGTGGGGCAAAAGAGGAATAGGAATATTATTTCCTGAGTAGTAGGTCGGCCTGAGGTTATGTGGGTTTAGTTCTGGAGAGTCAGGTAAGAAAACGGTAGAAAAGTTCTGAGCAAACGCTTCCACTGCTTTGATACTCGAGCAAGCTATACCGTTGTGCACAACGTTTGGCTCGAACCCACCCATTGCTCGCAGGCTCGAGACATGTTGCCAGAACTGTCGTGGATTCCTTCCTATGTTGTTTCCTACAGTAAAACAGTATGATTTATAGGCCTCTTGAGTTTGATTTTTAAATCCGAGCGTAAAGCACCAAATGGAGCGTATTAGGTCACAACGTGAAAGTTTCCATTTGTGATGCAATTTATTTTTTTACGCTGAATGTCGTTGATTATATCTCTTGTAAACCAAACCGGACCTATATTTCCGTATCCAGAATGTTCCTAATATTTTTTACGCAATTCCTAATATGACATGTTGGGCTCGCATTCTGAAAGAAAATGTGATACGTACGCAATAAGCCTGTAGGTATAGTCCGTGGGGTAATGTAGGTAGCAGTAACACACTACATAGCAGTTCACTCACCATTTACAGGGATGCAGTCGCGGCGGTCGTCGTGCAGCGTGTAGCCGGGTGCGCAGGCGCAGGTGTACGAGCCGCGCGAGTTGTGGCAGTGCTGCGCGCACGCGTCCTCCCACAAGCACTCGTCCGTGTCTGCGGTCAACATACGCCATGTAGCACACACAACACACATACAATCATGTACTTATGTGTGCGGGATCTAATTCTTGGCATCTTTGATGAAATTTTGGTCGGAGTGCCGCGGCTGCCTAAATAATATCAGGGGTTAAAGTATGACATTGCCGATTTGTACTGAAAAATTGAAATTCGTTTTTTTTTTTTATTTAACATATATATTTAATCAAAATAATTACCATTATTATCTATACATTGCTGCCATCTAATAGGAAGGCCATTTACGGCCTTGCGATAGAACTCTCGTGATCTAGATTCGACAAATTGTGTGAAAGCATTTTATACTGCCTCCTGAGAAGAAAACTTTTAATCACGTAGAAAATTGTTCAAATCACGAAAAAAATGGTAGTCCGTTGGAGCAAGGTCTGGCGAATACGGAAGGCACATTTTTTAAAAGAAGAACTTCATAGGTACCATGTGAAAAAAGTTTACCTCAAAAATCTCAAACCATGAAGGTTCTATGTCAATTCGAAGTACCTATTACAATAAAACGGCAATTTGATACTATAACCCCTATTATTATCAAAGGCTGCAGGCGATTGAAGTTAGTTACGAAGAGATGTTGAGTACTCACCGACGCAGCGGCCGTCGGCGGCGGCCTCGTAGCCCTGGTGGCAGTAGCAGGCGAGGCCGGCGTGCGTGGGCCGGCAGCCCACCTCGCAGTGCAGCGCGTCGCACTGGCTCGCCGTGACTACGCACAAACACACACGTTATCGGAGTACGGACCCCATCTACCGGCACCAGTACGTGCGCACGGTCCGGTACGCACAGTTGTCGCAGATGTCCCACTCGTCGCTGGCGTCGGGGCACTGGCGCGCGCCGTCGCAGAACTGCTCGATGGCCACGCACGTGAACTGCCCCTCCACCGGCGTCTCGCAGCGCGCGCTGTTGCCGGGGCATTTGAAGTCCTTCTGACCTGTGGGGCAAGTGAATATGTTCACACTTGATCCAGTTCCGAGCTACTTCCGAGTCCGAATGTTCTACGTACACATGTAGGGGTCCTCGTCGGAGGCGTCGTGCGCGCCGCAATCGGGCTCGCCGTCGCAGCGCCAGCTGGGTGCCAGGCAGAAGTTGCTCACGGCGCAGCGGAACTCGTCGCCACGACATGACGTCATCCATGCTGCACAATACAAAACATTGCTACAGCATCACCAGCCGACAAAATACGAAACTGGGCTCCCAATAGTATATATGACTGGAGTCAATAGCATGTAAACATGTAAAGGTGCTGGTTACGGTTGGGGAAGCTGCAGTGTAGTTCGTCGGAGGCGTCGGCGCAGTGTGCGCGGCCGTCGCAGCGCCAGTCCAGCGGCACGCAGCGCAGCCCGTCGGCACACGCAAATTGGCGCGCGTCGCAGGAAGCGCGTGTGCCGCTCTCCGCCGCGCTTGGCTCGCTCGACGACTCCGCCGGCGGCTCGACTCCTGCAGCACATATTACAGCGTCTTCGGATAGTCAGGCTAGAGTCGTCGCACGACACGTGCCGCCAACGGCCAGGTGGTGCTATACCTGTTTTAGCCCATTTACTTCAACGATGCCCAATTAACAGTGAAAGCTGAACATAACCTATTACCTATATGACACAACACATATTTATCGCTCTGCACTAAAAACACATTTCACTGCTTGAATTAGTAAAAAAATAGCATAAGTACTACCAGGGCGGAGTGGTAAGTCTGGTAAAAATCTATTTTGGAATTTAAAAAAAACTATTTTGAAAATAAAAGCAACCGACTTCCTAAACGACACTACAAAGTGAAAAATAACTTTAATTTCGGAAGTCGGTGTCGTTGAGTTCGCATGTTCGTTGTTTGCCACCGACTTCCGAAATTGAAGTTATTTTTCACTTTGTAGTGTCGTTTTTGGAAGTCGGTTGTTTTTTTTTTCAAAAAAGTTTTTATTTTTCACTTTTTAGTGGTACATACCTACCCAATATAATGGACCAATTTGACAAAATTTTACGTGAAAAGAAAACCGACCGCATTTACCTAATTGTAAAGGATGGATCAACACACGTCTATTTTTGTTAATTAACTATATTGTTTAAGACACCCATTGCTGATCACTGTCTCTTAAGATACAGGTTTACCTAGTTTAAGAGGCAGGGTAATAATACTTGAGTACAGTTTTTAACATAGAACCAGATGTATACAATGTACAGTACCTACCTATTTCATAACGAATCACCTAGGTTCCCATCTGTATTATTTTTTTAAGGCAAATAAAATATTGGTACGAAGTTCCTTATCGCGCGTTGCGAAAGGGGGCTAGTTGGAACGAAGTTCCTTATCGCGCGTTGCGAACGGGGGCTAGACGGAAAAAATTAAGACCAAAAGTTGGAACGACACTTTTTGCTATAGTTGTAAGCCGTGCGGCGTTGCGCGTGTTTCCCTGTCTCTCTCTCTCTCTCTCTTATAGAAAGCAAGCCAGTTTTATTATTATTATTTGGTTAAGAAGAAAATCCTCTTCACCAAGACAACGCACGAGTGCACACCTGCGCGATTGCCATGGCCAAACTTCATGAGTTGCGATATGAGTTGCTTTCTCACCCACCGCATTCGCCAGATTTAGCGACTATTTTCTGTTTCCGAATTAAAAAAAATGGCCTGGTGGGAAAAGATTTGGCTCCAACGAAGAGATCATGCACGAAACCAATGCCTATTTGGAAGGGTTACCTAAGTCGTACAATATGGAAGGGATCGAAAAGCTAGAGAAACGCTGGATGAAGTGCATTGAATATTTGAGTTACAAGGAAACTATGTTGAAAAATATATAATAATACTTAGGTACCTAATTAAATAAAATTTACTCCTTGTTTAATGTGACTTATCACTCCGCCCTCGTACTAATATAGATACTTATATATTTTTTTTATATGCTAAGATAACGTTGACAAGACGTTTTAAGGATAATTTTATACATTTTATACGTGAAAATTATTTTAATAATTTTGACGTTCAAAAAGTGCTGATTCTCAGCCTAATTTGAATAAAAATGACTTGATTTGTACATTTATATAGAATAACGGAAAAGAAGCTGTTAGCTAGTCGGATAAGTAAGTGGAACAGAGCTAGCTGTGCTTCAGCGGAGCCCACGCTGTCCAGCACATGGATGGAGCGCGCTTACTACATCACATTCACAGCAATGCATGGATGCTAGCCGCGCCCGCGCCGCTGACACTCGCTGACAGCCGCCCCGCACACACGAGTGACGCTGACGACGCGCGACGGCTTGCCTTCGTAGTCGGCAAGCCGTCGCGCGTCGTCACTAGGGTTAGGTTATTAGGTAGCACTTGTTCCCGAGTTCGATTTTGATACTGTTTCATTGAATGTAAATATGAAACAATCTAATACCTAGCAGTGCATTATGTTTGTTTTAATACATTAATCGGTTGTTTAGTTTAGTTTGTGATCTTCCCGGTGCGAGTCGCAATAGATAGTTGCAGCCGAGCCGGTGGAGAATCGTGTCAACTGGTGTAGTCATATGTGATGTATACCAGTATCATACGGCCTAGGTTAGGTTCAGGGGGGGTGGGGTGCCTGTTAAAGAGCCTCCTCATGGCGCACCCTGGGCAACGTCGGCTCCAAGTGTCCACCAGGTTTTGGTGGACACTTGGGGCCGGCGGCTAATCTTCAACAAACGGGGAAGGGTCATAGTTCCAAACACCGATCATCCTTGATGGTCGTTGAAGGGAACCGGGCTACAGACGGTCAATCCGTCTACTCCCCCTCTGCTTACAGAGGGAGGTGAGTGGGCGTAGACTGGGGAGGGGCGGTTCGCGCCGCTGTACCCACAAGAGTGGGTGGTGGAGGGTGTCCATGTCCACGCTGCGTCTGTCCGGTATCCGGCGGCAGCGTGGGGACGTCGGGGCGGTGGTTGGTTTTACCAGCCGTCGGCCACCCCGTAATCCTGGGTTCAGGACCGGGGGTCCGGGCCACTGAGGCCCGGGCTGCGAGGAAGACAACCTCTCTAAAAAATCACCCCAATCCCAAGGTCTAGCGTGGCGAGGGGATGAATGGCCGGAGGGGATCCGGTCATTAGCGCGTCCAAGGGACCTCACCCTTAAAAGGAACAATATGGAAAAGCCGACTATTGAAAATAATCCTCAGGCGGGTACCCTCCTTCTCAAGAAGGTACAATCCCGCCCTTCTTCGGAAGGCAGACCCACCGTATCTGGGGGGGGGCAACAATAGTCTCGTGGGCCGGCAGACCACCGACCTTCGTCAACCAAGTCCTGCGTCGCAAGAAAAGGAGCTCCGGGTTAGCCTGGAGCGCCTGTGCGACGCAGATGTACCGCGTGCCGTCGTGGACGGCCACAAGAGCCGAAGAGGCTCATGTCCCAATAGGGTCCTGGACTCGCGCGCGCTGAAGCGCATGCGAAGCGAGGACTCGGGGTCGATGGGCCTCTCTTCCAGTGAGGAGAACCTGTCGGCCCCCAAAGTGCCAGTTTGACAGCGCGTAGTCTAAAATTTTTCCTCTATGGCGTAGTCTTACAGCGGTTATTTTCGATATTCGTATGCTTTAGAGTTCTCGGAAAATTTTCGTTGTAAAATTTGCATTTCCCCGGTTTTGTTATTGTTATTAAGTTTTCTCTTATTTTCGTTGTTTTTGTTATTTTCGTTTTTTTTATTTTCATTGTTTTTGTAATATTGTAAACAAAACAAATAGGTACTTAAATAATTCAATAAATTTTGGTGTAATTTTTTTTTAATATACACTCGAGAGCAATGAATCCGGGTCACTTGAAGAATCCTAAAAATCTCGGAAACTAAAAATGCTAGGTTAATGCAATAAATTGTATTTAATAGACAATGTAATACTCCTTAAATGAAGGTATTAAAACTTCTTAGTTATTGTAAAGTTATATCATAAAAAAATCAAATTTGAAAAAGGGCCACTTTCGAAGATGGAACTACGAAATTACAGCATTTGGTTTTGCTTTTGTTTGTAATCTGTCATTTATGTGGGTACATAAACCATGTTGATAGTGCTCTATATTCATTATTCAAGCTGAAATTATGTCGCTTACGCCTGAAGAATGCACCAGAATACTTACAATGCTGGAAAACGGCCGAGTCAGCGCGATACAGCCAGGACTGTCGGTGTGTCGCTGTCAACAGTACAAAGAGTTCTCCGACGTTACGAAGAAACTGGTTCTAACCTACGCAGACCAGGAACGGGCAGAACCAGGTGTACCACAGCACGAGAAGACCGATACTTGGTGAACACCATGCTTCGAAATCGCTTTCTCACAGGAACTGAACTCACAAATCAGTTTCGACGCCTCGGAGGAAGTAACCCAAGTGCATGGACAGTAAGACGTCGGCTTGCTGAATCTAACTTAAAACCCCTTAGACCTGCAAACGGCCCTAAACTGGAGCGTGGGCATCGTATTTCAAGACTAAGATATGCCCAGAGCCACGTAAATTGGAGTATTGAAGATTGGTCAAAAGTTATGTTCTCCGACGAATCAAAATTTATGCTCTACAAGCACGATGGAAGACACAGAGTGTATCGAAGACCAGGGGAAAGATTCAAGCAAGCATGCATCGAAGAAAAAGTAGCCTACGGTGGTGGGTCTGTACTTGTGTGGGCCGGAATTTCTTCTGAAAGTCGCACAGAGCTGGTGATCATAGAAAACGGCTCTTTAACTAACGTAAGATATGTGGAAGAAATCCTCAATGATCACGTTGGTCCATTTATGGTCAATTTAGGTGAGGATGCTATATTTATGCATGACAATGCCCGACCTCATACAGGTAGGATTGTGAATGACTACCTTCAAGAGATGAACATTACTCGTATGGAGTGGCCAGCGCGCAGCCCGGATATCAACCCGATCGAGCATGCTTGGGACGAGCTAGGCAGATGCGTAAAACAACGAAACTCTCCCCCAATCACGCTTCGTGAGCTCAAAATTGCTCTCACAGAGGAATGGGAGAATATTCCCCAAAATCGTATAAGGAACTTGGTGTACAGCATGCCAAACCGCGTAAACGCAGTAATGGAAGCACGAGGAGGCAATACAAAGTATTAAAATTCAAGAAAATCGTAATAAAGTTCAAAAATTTCATGTTTCCTATTTTTGTTTTAAGGAGAGATCAGCAGTTTTTTTCTTTATGTAATTTTGTGTTAATAAAATGTATGGTGACTCATATTTTTTTTACTTTCATTTAAGGAGTATTACATTGTCTATTAAATACAATTTATTGCATTAACCTATCATTTTTAGTTTCCGAGATTTTTAACATTCTTTAAGTGACCCGGATTCATTGCTCTCGAGTGTAGTTTAAGTTCCTAAAACGAATTTAATGTAGTTTAATTACCCACGTTGAGTTCACTTTCAGATTCTGTTAGTATTTTTGTATCACTATCACTACATCTTAATGATGAGAATACTAGCAGAATTTGAAAGTGAACTCAACTTAATCTTCTATACTTATAATAAATCTGTAGAAGTGAAAATTCTGTACATTGAAAATATCAAAAAAAAAAAAATGGCAGGGGGGGTGTTACTAGATCGACACCGAACCCAAAAATGTGATTTAAAATTTTTTTGTCTGTCTGTCTGTCTGTTTGTTCAGGCATCACGCAAAAACTACCGGTTCGATTACGATGAAACTTGGTATAATTATTCTTTAATATCCTGGGCACCACACTGGGTACTTTTTATCCCGGAAAAGTATATACAATAAAAAACAAACTTAATTTTACGGTTCGATCCCTAGACCCGATTACTGTACCAACCGCAAATAATAAGTTTGTCGTAGGTTACGTCACCCGTAGTGGAGTTCACTAAGGTTATGCTCTAAATGTAGTGCTGAAGGTTGAATTTGGCTTGCACCGTTCGCAGCACACGCGTGGCGCGCGGCCGCCACGGTTCGCTACCGTATATGACATTTTTTGAACTTTGATTTGAACGGACGTATCGAGTGGCGAGCGTTCGTTCTTATTTTAACTGCTACTTGCAATTCTAAACCGTGCTTTTCAGTGCGACCTTTTTATTCCTTTTAGTTTTTAGAGTTATTTAGGTTTATTTTTATAAGTCGTAGGTTTATATTTTAATTTTAAAGTATAGGTAGTATATTTGATAGTGTACATAGTGACCGTAGGTTATTTTATAATACTGATAGGTAGGATTAGTCATTCGTATAGATATTAGTTTTTAGGGATTTTGCTTATTTATTTAGTTTAGTTATCACCAGAAATAGGTTTATTTAGGTAGGTTATTAGTATTTTATTTTCTGTTATAGAGTTTATTTTTTTTTATTAGGTAGGTACTTAGGTAAGGATATCATATAGGTACCCTCTTAATCACCACTAATGAGACACAATTGGTTTTCTATTGTAATTAGCCACAAAGGGCCCGCGAGATAGATGGCATCCTGGGGAAGCACATACATTTTATCCTGTTAACACGTTCCCGTGGGATAATTTCCGACATCCACGCGGGCGAAGCCGCGGGCAGAAGCTAGTTTTAAATATATCAGTTAAAGTATACCTAGCGGGACCATCCGAAAGGGTTTACCGCTGCCCTGGAACATAAAGGGCTAAGGAAGGAACACGGGTGGGTTTTAGTCAGTAAAAGTCTGACACTCCCTTCTGCTCCACCCAGAGCGGGAGGAGTCATTTGATGATTTCCCATCCTCAAAAAAAAAAAGTATACCTACCTAGAAACCTACAATGTATACACAGATTAGTTAGATCCGCCATTGATAGATGGCGCTTTTGCTATGGGGGCATAATTTTTGCGCGAGAGGGCTCTCTTTTCCGGTATGGTATAGTTACTATACTCCTTGGTTAGGTTTCAGTAACAAGACTGATGTGGTCGCGCCACCCGCGCCACCGCCGCCGCCGCACCGCGCCAGGGACAACTGACCGGACTAGCCGGTTTGCGATTAACTAATAGGATAGATCAAGTTATTCTTTAAACTTCGTTGCTGTAGGTACGTTCGTTATGAGAAAGTTAAGGGTTGGAGGTCAGGGATATGCAAATAAAAAGTCCCGCGTGGAATCGCAACTTTTGAATTGCACTGGTCATATGCACGACTTATAGGTCTTGTTGTATTAATGAATGACTAACGATAGATAATTTTCTTTTTTGCTAATTAAAATAAAATTAGTAGGCAGTTATCAATTTATTAACACTGATATTGACGCCAGCTCTGACAAACAACGAGGTTATCGCTCCAGCTCGCCGCTGACCTCCTGCACATCTACACCGTCTGCGCGCGGCGGTCGTCGACTGTCGCCAGTACGCCAGTGTCGCCTGCGGGTCATTGTGCACTACTTGACAGCCCGGCTGCCAAGTGGCTAAACTTCTGTCTGATTGGATACGAAGCTCCTTTCAATCTATTCAAGGGCATTTACTATTGTAATGCAGATTTCTCCGCATAATAAACACGTGTAGGGTGCAGGAGTGCTTACGCTATGTGTGGTCGCCGTGGTCGGGACTCGGGTTTCGGCCGGTACCTACCCCGGTGCCGCCGGTAGGGCGGGTGGAGGCGGGGGCGCCCCCGCGTCTTCCCTCGCTATCTGGTGTGGTGTGACGCGTTCACGCGCAGGGCACCGCTCGCCGCCCGCGCCGCCTTGCGACAGCCCCCGGAGCGTTGCCGCTCATTCATTACTAAATAACTGTAACGTACCGGTGTACGGTGTTCATACCTAAATAACTGTAGTTCAGTGTTAGGAGACCATTTATAAGTAGGTAGTAGGGTGTCACAATCGGACGGACGGCCAAACAGACCGATCTGACGAAAATTTACGGTCCCGTTCGGTTAGACTAAGGAACCCTAAATACACAATATTATAAGTACCTACTTATGATTCCAAGAAGGGAAATGAGTGTTGAGCATTGAGATAGGAAAAAACATGGAGACGCCGCGTTATTCATACATTTGCTTTAAATACAAATATGAGTGAAATATGATTCAGAATTTGAAATATCGTTATGTCTCATTCTTTCTAGTGAGATACTTATTTGAATGACGGCACGGTTGGCGCAGTGGTTAAGCGATTGACTGCTGCGCTGCGTGTCGCGGGTTCGATTCCCGCACGGAACAAATATTTGTATGACCTACATGTATTTGTTCTGGGTCTGGGTGTTTTTCTATCTATAATATGTATGTATTTACAAAAAAAAAATGTATATAAGTAGTTTATCAGCCATCTTGTTACCATAACACAAGCATTAGGTTGCTTAGCTTGGGATTAGATGGCGCTGTGTGAAATGTCCAGGGATATTTATTTATTTGATAAAAGAGACAACTATATTTTAAGTTGTTGCTAATTATGGCAACATTTTGTCAGTGACAGTTGTAGACTTGGAGGTAAGTGCCGTAGTTTCGTGGTAGTTTTGCTGTCAAATGGTTGTTTGTTTTTTGTATTATTGAGATTTGCAAGAAAATTACGAGGATTTTACCTTTTAAAACTGCATGTAAATGTTGGAAAACAGAAATTCAACATGCCTGTGTTGTATTGTGAATTTTGGTGCAAGAAAGAATGAAAATCAACCTCAATTGTCTTTGCACAGGTTACTAGCCGGTTTTCATGCATTAATACATACAATAATACACAATCGATGATACAATTGTAACGCGATTATGAATTTATGGCTAAAGTATTGATATTTGGGTTCATTTCCATATAACAGGCCTTTTTTATTTATATTTGTTAATTCATTCGTTTGTTTACAAAAATACGTCATAATGGAATAGTGTTGTACCGTTGCCGACTTACCGTAATAGTTTCCGAAACTAGTTCCTTCGCTGAAACGATATCCGTATATTCTGAGATGTTAACATAAATAATCTTGCGTCTTATTCGGTCCGAGTGACCTAGCTAGGTCCGGCCTGTGGTTCACACTTCACAGCACCAAAATCCATCGTGATCCAAACGTGATAACTAGTAAAACTCGTATATAGTATCGTTACTCGTTATAGTAACAACAAGATAACAGTTGTTCCTTGATCGACACAACCCTAGCAATGGCAGCCATTTTATGAGACAATATGAGTTGTAGGTATGCACCCTTTTTTTGTAGGTATTTCCAGTCCATACTTTTCTATGTCAATGCTGTTGAGCGATTAGCGACTGCACGAATGATAACAAACACTCTTGTACAAGTACAGCCGATAGCCACGCTACACAGGACAACCGACTGAACAGTGAACAGTGTGTCATGAATGCACTGATGAACTGGCATCATTCATTCAAGCCAGGAGAGACCTTCAAAGTTTATCAATTGCACCTACCGAGAGTGTGTTCTAAAGTGTGTAGTGTCGCCCGAACTCATTCATTAAAAGTACAAGTGCAAGCTCCGAGTTTGTCGTATGACACAGCTGTTTGGGTAGCGCACTGTGCAGTGCGCTCTACAACCACACAAAACAAAATCAAATCTTTTTAATTAGGTAGGTACGTATGTTACTAGCTTCTGCCCGCGGCTTCGCCCGCGTGGATGTCGGAAATTATCCCACGGGAACGTGCTAACAGGATAAAATGTACGTGCTTCCCCAGAATGCCATCTATCCCGCGGGCCCTTTGTGGCTAATTACAATAGAAAACCAATTGTGTATCATTAGTGGTGATTAAGAGGGTACCTACCTATATGATATCTTTACCTAAGTACCTACCTTATTAAAAAAAAAACTCAATAACAGAAAATAAAATACCCACCTACCTAAATAAACCTATTTCTGATGATAACTAATCTAACTCAATAAATAAGCAAAATCTCTAAAAACTAATATCTATACAAATGACTAATCCTACCTAACAGTATTATAAAATAACCTACGGTCACTACGTACACTATCAAATATACTACCTATACTTTAAAATTAAAGTCTATACCTATGACTTATATAAAAATAAACCTAAATAACTCTAAAAACTAAAAGGAATAAAAAGGTCGCACTGAAAAGCACGGTTTAGAATTGCAAGTAGCAGTTAAAATAAGAACGAACGCTCGCCACTCGACACGTCCGTTCAAATCAAAGTTCAAAAAATGTAATGCGCGCGCTCAGAGCATAGTATCATAGTATTATACTATGCTCAGAGTGCTCAGACTCCGTCCTTATATACGGTAGCGATCCCTGGCGGCCGCGTGCCACGCGTGTGCTGCGAACGGTGCAAGCCAAATTCAACCTTCAGCACTACATTTAGACAACACTACGACAAACTTATTATTTGCGGTTGGTACCAACCGCAAATAATAAGTTTAGTAGTTTAGTAATCGGGTCTAGGGATCGAACCGCCACTTTTCCGGGATAAAAAGTACCCAGTGTGGTGCCCAGGATATTAAAGAATAATTATACCAAGTTTCATCGTAATCGAACCGGTAGTTTTTGCGTGATGCCTGAACAAACAGACAGACAGACAGACAAAAAAAATTTTAATGACATTTTGGGTTCGGTGTCGGTCTAGTAACACCCCCTGCCATTTATTTTTTTGATATTTTCAATATACAGAATTTTCACTTCTACAGATTTATTATAAGTATATAGACTGATATAGATAGATTATTTGCGTAAATTGTTAAATAAATTAGAAACATCATCATAAACTATATTTCCTGTTGGCATAATGGTAGGGGAGCCCAAAGGGTTTTTGAGCAAGCACATGCAGGGCGACAAGTTCAGTAGACCGTGCGGCATGATGAGAACATCGCTAATTATTAGCCTAACGTTCTGATAGAAGCGGTCCCCCGAAGGGACAACATTTAATCCAAAAAATTCATACTTAGGTATGTACAAGTGCGTAGGGTCATAATTTCAAGGTTATTTTTTTCTTTTTATAGCGTTTATACCTTTTTTGTTCTATTTGTGGCAATTTTTTCAATAGGTTTTTTTTATTGTTTTAGGCTTTCTACATTCATACTATTTTTATTATTATTTTGTCGGGTTTTTTAAATTTTTTATTTCATGCTTTTTGTGGGGATTCCTTATTATTTCATTTCCTTTTCTTGTGTTTTAAGATTCAGGTAATTCAGGTTTTTTGTGATTCGCCATTTTGTGTCAGGTGGCAGCGCGGCGGCGGCCATCTTGGATTTGAAATTTATCATAGTGTATAATATTCTACTAGTCAAGCCCTTTCATTTGATAGCCAAATTGAGGGAATTGTGAAAAAAAAATGTAATTCGCCATTTTGTGGTGGCGGCCATCTTGGATTTGAAATTTATCATAGTGTATAGTATTCTACTAGTCAAGCCCTTTCATTTGATATACCCATATTGAGGGAGTTGTGAAAAAATATGTAATCCGCCATTTTGTGGTGGCGGCCATCTTGGACCGATTTTCATCAAACATAGCTAACACTCCAGACAAATTCACCTTTCAAACAAAATCAAAATCGGTTCATCCGTTCGGGAGCTACGATGCCACAGACAGACAGACATACATACATACATACACACACCCCCACACACACACCCCGACACGTCAAACTTATAACACCCTGTCGTTTTTGCGTCTGGAGTTAAAAATATATCTTTACATTGCGACGACTTTTTGCGAACAACCACTTTATAACGAACTAGCTTCTGCCCGCGGCTTCGCCCGCGTGGATGTCGGAAATTATCCCACGGGAACGTGCTAACAGGATAAAATGTATGTGCTTCCCCAGGATGCCATCTATCTCTATGCCAAATCAGAAGTTCAGTGGTTTAGGCGTGAAAATGTAACATACAGTTTCAAGTTCAAATCCTCCCCTTAAAAACTGAATTACCCCTTTTTGTCCCGTCAGTGGTAAATTTTCGACCACTTTACATACTTATTATTAATTATTTTCTGTCAAAAGTATCAATACTGAGTTTCGAGTTACTCGGACCGCGCAATCAATTTCTTCCACACATACTTAACACCCCTATATCCTCCTTTGAGGGGTAGTTTTGATAAACTTACAATGATAAACTTTATTACTTACTTAGGCGAGTATTCTTGAAAAGTTTCAAGTTTATTAACCTAATGAAGAAGTTTTTCATATAAACTGTGTCCCCGCTTTTCACCCCCACAGGGGTGGAATTAAAAAAAAATCGTTTGGTATGTATTCATAACTTGACTCAAAGATTATTCATACCAATTTTCGAGTTAATCAAGCCATGCATTATAATCCTCCCTTGTAAAATTAACAACCCCTTTTCAACCCGTTAGGGGTAGATTTTCGAAAAACCCTGATACATGTTCCTCTTTATTTTTGGTCTTAATTATAAGCACTGAGTTTCGAGTTAATCGGACCGCGCATTCAAATTATTCCACACAAACTTCAACACCCCTATATCCCCCTTTGAGGGGTAGTTTTGAAAAACTTATAATGATAAACTTTATTACTTACTTAGGCGAGTATTCTTGAAAAGTTTCAAGTTTATTAACCCAATGAAGAAGATTTTTCATATAAACTGTATCCCCGCTTTTCACCCCCACAGGGGTGGAATTTAAAAAAAATCGGGTGATACGTATTCATAACTTGACTCAAAGATTATTTATACTAATTTTCGAGTTAACCAACCCATGCAGTGAAATCCTCCCCTGAAAAATTGACTACCCCATTTCAGCCCGCCAGGGGTAGATTTTCAAAAAACCCTGATACACATTATTCTTTACTTTCAATATTAGGTATAACTACCAAGTTTCGAGTAAATCGGACTGCGCGCTAAAATTCTTCCATACAAACTTTGAAACCCCCCAATCCCTTATTAGGGGGTAGTTTAGAAGAAAAAAAACTGACAATCTTCATAATTTATTTAGATAAGTATTCGTGCCAAATTTCAAGTTTATTAACTCAAGGAATAAGATTTTTCATACAAACGAATTCCCCCCTTTTTACCCTCTTAGGGGTGGAATTTCGAAAAATCCTTTCTTAGTGGATGCCTACTCTTTACGAAGAACACACCCTTCAAATTTCATGTCTCTAGAACCAGCGGTTTAGGCTGTGCGTTGATCTATCAGTCAGTCAGTCAATCAGTCAGTCAGGACTTTGAATTTTATATATATAGATTTTTCAACTATCAAAAAAAAGTGTAAACCTCTAATTAAGTTACGAATTTTGTCAACCCAAAACCTGTATTTATCGTTCCCAATAGTACGTGATTCAGTCGCGACAGGTTTCGACAGGTTTTTACCTCTATAACAAATAGACCAACCTAACCCCAATATAACAAACCTCAGTTTAACGAATACTACTTTACTTACTTGAACTTTGTCTACTTGAACAAATATTTACTTGTTCCCTTCTGATTTGCTAATCGAGGCTGCACTGTATTTTGATTTTGATCGTAAATACAAACTGCATCATTCCATTTTTGATAAATCAATATTGCTCTAGCTAGGAATCGAACTCGTAGAATTTAAAAAAAAAGGCTGTCCTACCATTAGGATAAACGTTTAACGGTTCAAGACAATTTATTTCGCTCAGAAAGAATACAATTATTCACTCCTGTGAGCAAAAACATTAAATTGATTTCTTGCACCAAACAAACTTTTTTCTAAAAAAAAACAATACAAAGTGAAAAATAGCTTTAATTTCGGAAGTCGACTACTGAGACTACTTTGAAGCTGTACTGAACCCAACTGAGAACCTACTCCTTTTTTGAGGTCGGTTAAACAAAACAAAGACATTTTAAGCACTTATCTAGAATGTGTTTGATTAGAATAGAATAGAATATTCATTTATTTGCTGTGTTTGCCAAAAAGCTACACGTAGCTCAGTTTGTGAGTAGATCACCTGAATACCACTTGCATACATCGCATCGCCTGCTTCTGACTGACATACCAATCAAATGTTCGTCCATTCATCCGCAAACACATCATTTGTTGATTGTCCAAGAGATGGGGAGGGTGAACCACTCGGTGTGTGTCGTGTGCGGCTGACTGACTGTGGACACTCCAATGCTGGTGCACGGCTGAAGTGATCGATGTCTGAGGCACTGTCCCGCAGTGCCGGACGGTGATACTTGCGCTGTTCAGTGTCCTGCAGCTTGTAGCTTGTGCGTTCAAATGAAACTATCTATATACTTATAATAAATCTGTAGAAGTGAAAATTTTGTACATTGAAAATATCAAAAAAATAAATGGCAGGGGGTGTTACTAGACCGACACCGAACCCAAAAATGTGATCAAAATTTTTTTTGTCTGTCTGTCTGTTTGTTCAGGCATCACGCAAAAACTACCGGTTCGATTACGATGAAACTTGGTATAATTATTCTTTAATATCCTGGGCACCACACTGGGTACTTTTTATGCAGGAAAAGTATCTTCTAAATATATAAAACTCAAAGGTGACCGACTGACTGACTGACATAGTGATCTATCAACGCACAGCCCAAACAACTGGAGGGATCGGGCTGAAATTTGGCATGCAGCTAGATGTTATGACGTAGGCATCCGCTAAGAAAGGATTTTGATAAATTCTACCCCCAAGGGGATAAAATAGGGGATGAAAGTTTGTATGAAAAATCTTATTAATCTTATTATTATTAATCTTATTCCTTGAGTTAATAAACTTGAAACTTAAATAAATTATGAAGATTGTCAGTTTTTTTTTCTTCTAAATTACCGCCTAATAAGGGATTGGGGGGTTTCAAAGTTTGTATGGAAGAATTTTAGCGCGCAGTCCGGTTGACTCGAAACTCAGTATTTATACCTAATATTGAAAGTAAAGAATAATGTATATCAGGGTTTTTTGAAAATCTACCCCTGACGGGCTGAAATGGGGTAGTCAATTTTTCAGGGGAGGATTTACTGCATGGCTTGATTAACTCGAAAATTAGTATAAATAATCTTTGAGTCAAGTTATGAATACATCCCAAACGATTTTTTTTAAATTCCACCCCTGTGAGGGTGAAAAGCGGGGATACAGTTTATATGAAAAATCTTATTAATTTAGTTAATAAACTTGAAATTTGCCGAAGTAAGTAATAAAGTTTATCATTATAAGTTTTTCAAAGCTACCCCTCAAAGGGGGATATAGGGGTGTTAAGTTTATGTCGAAGAAATTGAATGCGCGGTCTGAGTAACTCTAAACTCAGTATTGATACTTTTGACAGAAAATAATTAATAATAAATATGTAAAGTTGTCGAAAATTTACCACTGACGGGACAAAAACGGGTAAATCGGTTTTTAAGGGGAGGATTTGAACTTGAAACTGTATGTAACATTTTCACGCCTAAACCACTGAACTTCTGATTTGGCATAGATATAGATGGCATCCTGGGGAAGCACATACTTTTTATCCTGTTAGCACGTTCCCGTGGGATAATTTCCGATAACCACGCGGGCGAAGCCGCGGGGAGAAGCTATTTACAAATATTTCCTTATCATCCTCGTTCGCGTTCATTTCGTTCAGATTTTGAAAAGCGAGATAATCATCAAATGTACTGACGTAAATGATGTGATTGACCGAATCTCTTGTTTGCGTGGACTTAGAAGATTTAATTTTTCACCCGTCCGAGAAACCGCCAATATTAATTTCAACTTGATTTCTCTGGCCATTCCTGAGGAAAAGGATCCTCACAGACGGTCACGGGCGGTACTGTTTTTTGCCTTTTGACGTACGGAATCCTAAACATAAATGATATCCCTCTCATCATCCGCCTAGCCTTTTCCCAACTATGTTTGGCGTCGGTTTCCAGTCTAACCGGATGCAGCTGAATACCAGTATTTTACATGGAGCGTTGGTCTATCTGACCTCCACAACCCAGTTACTGGGTAATAGTAATACTCCTTGGTAGTTTAACATAATGGATCAACCTGTGCGGCTGTTATTATTTAGCCACGGGCCACTATAAATGATATCCATCTTAAAAAAAAATGTTTAAAAAAATTAAGAAACCCGACTGGAACTAAAAAGCTCAAAACCATAGTGTATTCTTTCTTATATCTATGTTCAAAACCAAATCAATTTTCAAGCAGTTTGAGACGGTTAATGGCTGATTTTGTTTTATTTTTGGATTCATCTCCTTAAGCCCTTTATTTTGATACCCTACATGCACATGGTCCAGGTACTGACGCCAGCACATCACGCTACTACAATCTGTCAAATTTCTTTAATAGATTTTCAACTTTATCGCTAAAGCATTAGGTTCAAGGTTGATTGGAAAAATTTGACAGTTTCGGGTAGCTTGATGTGCTGGCGTCTGTACTAAAAAAAATATCAAGACGTTACTTATTTATCATTTTATTGACGTCTAAAATCCGTCATTTTGAAACAAAACCTAGCCTGTTATCATCGCGCAACCCTGACAAGTCGATAGACACGTATCATGTATGTACGAGTCACGTATTAATAAAATCCATCCAGCCGACAGGATGCTTCGAGGATATAAAGACTTCCACATGCAAAGATACATAGATACGCGTGAAAAACATAACCCTGTCTTTGGTGTCGGGTAATAAAGGTCATAGAGCACGAGTCCGTGCGGTACAAGTATTACAATGAGTATGGTAGTGATATATTCAGCACAGTTAGCTGTACCTACTGTGTTCTTCGGCAGTTCCGACAGCGCGCTCGGCATCGCGCAGCGGTCGGCGCAGGAAGCCGCCTCAATAGGCGTGCGCGCGCGCAACTATTGCCGCGCACACATGCGGATCAACCTCGGGCACATTATGTTCCACGTGACACATGGCTTTTCTATCGGCATTTTAACCGAATTTAAAAATAGAGGAGGTTCTCTATTCATCGGTTTTTTGAATGTATTGTTCAGCCATAGTTATTTAAGTACTACGTCGACCGATTATTTATTTATTGGTTGGCAGTTTAGGGGTGATCCCTTTTAATTTGGTCGAGTTCTGATGAGTACTTTTTGAATTAGCTTATGCAATAATATTATATTGTATCTAGATATTTTGTATGTTGATGCTGTTATTACCACTACTTATTTACTATGTAAAATATACACACATCAACATCTTCTAGGGATATTTTGTATAAAGTTCTTAAACTCAAAAAATTCTGACCAGTTTTAAATTCTTTTGGAGAAAGCTTATTTTGTAAACCTATTTGAACGATTCTAAATTTGAATTTAAAAAATAAATTAAAAACAAAAGATTTACGCGGCATAATGGTGGCGAAGTCCGAAGGTTTCATTTATATCTACACTAGTTTTGGCTATTTTTTTGTGTCAAATTTAAGTTTTATAACAAGTTATCGGTTAATTTAGAATTAATGTTATTGTGTGCATCATGCAGCGGCGCCATTTAACGAGAGAGGAAATGTTAAGGGCAGTAGTCATGCTCCAAGCTGGGGCTACTCTACGGAGTATTGCTGAGGAGATTGGAACAAGACAAAACGTGATATCAAGGTTATGGTCACGTTATCGTGCTACTGGTGATGTAGCTGAACTGCTGAAAGACACCCAGGCGGGACGCGCATAACCATTCAACGACAAGACCGATTTTTGCAAGTTGCCGCGAGAAGACAACCAAATGTTACGGCCATGCAGTTGGTTCAGAGGCTCTAGTCAGAGCACCAGTTGCTTGTGAGTGACCAAACTGTGAGAAGGCTGCATGAAGCTAACCTTCATGCTCGCAGACCGCTTCGTACTCCAGCACTACGCCGAGGAAATCGTGGACGACGACTAGAGTGGGCTCGTGAACATTTGCTCTGGGAAGATAACCAGTGGTCTGTAGTGCTGTTTACCGATGAGTCCCGGTTCGGTTTCCATCCCGATACATGTAGAGTACGTGTTTGGCGAGTTCCTGGTCGTGAGAGCCGTCTGCAACATCTTCAGGAAGTCCATTCATACCACGGCGGGACCATTATGGTTTGGGCGGGAATTCGTGTTGGTGGAAGAACAGACCGCGTTTGGATCAGAAACACCATGACGGCTGAAAAATATCGTAACGAGGTGCTAGTACCAATAATCTACCCCCATCGACTACAAATGGGTCAAGAATTCACGCTCATGCACGGTAACGCCTGTCCGCACACAGCTAGAGTGGTGAACGTTATATGTAAGCTGTCACGCCCTTTATGCCTGGAGGCTTTTATTTAGATAGTAAGTTTTTATTATATTTGTTGGTATATTGGCGTGGCTAGCTGACATATGGCAAATAATTTAATTTTCTTGTAATGTTAATTACTGAACATAGGTTCCTAGTAAATATTGTAAACAATCAACTATTTTTTAACTGAACAGACAGCTGTGCTGCTGGGGAGTTTGTTGCGCCACTTCTTCTTCCCAGCGATAGCACTAGGAAGTGGTGAAGGGTGGGCGTTTTTGGGGGACTGTCTTTTGTAATTTTGACGTTCGAAAAGTGCTGATTCTCAGCCTAATTTGAATAAATTACTTTTGATTTTGCCAGCACCACCACACCACCTTACTTCCAAACCAATTTAATACCAACTTTGATGTCTGTGCTCTGTGCAGATGTTCCCCCAACTTTGCACTTTGTCACTGGCAACCATCAATTTCGTCTGCTCCTCTCGGTCTGCGCCGAACCCAAGGCAATGCTCAGTGTGAATTTAGAAGCGCTGGTTCTCCTCTTTAGTATTTTTGACTGGCCTTAAATATGATGGTATAGGATTGTCAGTAGCTACCACGGCCACAAGTGACCGACAGACTAGTGGCGAGCATCGTGACAAAATGTGATTGTACATTTAGTAAAAAATAGTCAAAACTCATAGCCCAAAGTAAAAAATTTGACACTCTCAATCAAGGGTCTTTAGTTATTGCCGAAAATGTGGATCACTCAATTCAGACATTTTGCAAAAACGGCTATGAGCTAAATCTTAACAAAAACTTACTCTAGTGACTAAATTTATATCTCAAAAATTTGTAAAGAATTTGTCACAACGTTTTTTAAGCCCATCAAGGCATTTAAAGCTTCTTCCAGGTATCTTTGGACAGTATCCTTGGATCACTCAGTACAGACACCATTTTGTCTGAGAGATCGTTGTAATAGGTTTCGGATGACTTTTTCTATACTTAGATCTATTGTTTATCCTAAAATGTACATGTTCCGAATATATTCGTACAATAAATATCTTAACACAAATAATAATAATAATATCCCTGGACACCTTTACCTTTACCACCACCAAATACCTTTTGTTAAAAATGTATGAGTAACTCAATGTTTTTAAAGAACTGTAGTTTGTGTAAATCAATATGAAACAGGTAGGTAAGTTATCTTTAAGTATTCTTATGGATCACTCAGTTCAGCAAATTGAAAAACATTGAGTTACTACTCATACATTTTTAACAAAAGGTATTTGTGTTAAGATATTTATTGTACAAATATATTCGGAATATGTACATTTTAGGATAAACAATAGATCTATAGAAAAAGATCCGAATCCTTAACCTTAACCATCCGAAACCTTACTACAACGATCTCTCAGACAAAATAGTGTCTGTACTGAGTGATCCAATGATACTGTCCAAAGATACCTGGAAGAAGCTTTAAATGCCTTGATAGGCTTAAAAAATGTTGTGACAAATTCTTTACAAATTCTTGAGATATAAATTTAGTCACTAGAGTAAGATTTTGTTGAGATTTAGCTCATAGCCGTTTTTGCAAAATGTATGAATTGAGTGATCAACATTTTCGGCAATAACTGAAGACCCTTGAGAGTGACAAATTTTTTACTTTGGGCTATGAGTTTTGACTATTTTTGACTAAATGTACAATCACATTTTGTCACGAAATAAAAAAAGATCACTCAATCCAAATGCACATGTGGCGAGCGCATTGAGCGAAACCGGCCACGAGACGCGACCCAGCACTGCCGCGCCGCCGTCATTCTAATGAACGTCGAACGAATGAAGAGTGACAGACTGACAGATCACATGATCACATGCAGCGCTCTACTAACTAGACAACTGACTCATCATGCTTATATCGCATAAGTTCACTTACCACTTCACACTGGGACTATAATATGGTAATGATTTGAATGGAGCTTGATGCAAACGAGCTTTCGTACTAGGTAAGGTACTGCGGCGGGGTCGACTAACTACATCGCTGGCGGTGGAAAGAAAACCGATAGTATCCACTCAGCATTATCATCACCATAATTATCAGATAACTACTGTTTTTCAGTTTCATAAGTAGGAACATTCTTTTACATAGGTAGTAATATGAATTGTAAGAACACCTTATATTAAAACTTGAATTATTATAATCCATTGAGCCTACGTACTTATCATTTTTTCCATTCGCATTGGTCATTCACATTCATCATTAATATCAGAATCATTGGCAACTTCAGACGATGTAACAGGATGCGTTGCGGTGCATAACTCTTCCAGTTGAGCTATTTCATACCGACGCGCTTATGTAAGATCGACCACTTCCCGCAGTTCGCCGATACAGCAAAATGACGCGTTGAACATTCAAAAACTGCATGTGATTGTCAGTTCGCACCATCGCAGCTATAGGACTCATAGGTTCCGAAACATTAATCAGTTTTGTAACAACTCTCCTCTGCACACCAGTTACAGCTTTCCTCATCCCTCACGTACATTATACAATTCGTGGGAGCGGGCAGTCTGGTAGTCATACTCCCAGAGCGACAACAAGTCTTGTCATATCTTACAACATTAGCGCCTTCACCATATGCATGCCACTAGGGTGCGAAGTAAAGCATATTGAAGTTGTCTTTCAGATGATCTCAGGCACACATCGCCTAACCTCCGCCGCAGATGGTGACTTCTTAGCATGCTTTTCATCTATATCACCAGATTAGCTGAAGTCCAGTTACGGCGGCTGTTGAAGATGGCGAATTGGGAGGGCCATGTTCAACAGCGGACGACAGCCATTTAAATTCTATTTTTTACATAATCTGGCTTAGGGATGTTGACTAAAGGATCGCAGAATATAATTGTGTGAACCGTAAGTACACAGTCGCAGTTCAGTAACACAACGCGACGCTCGAGGACGAGAGTCACGTAGCTGTGCCGTGCTGCCCGAGTAGCATGGCGAGGCTCTCAACCACAAACGCGCACAGCCACCTAGATTGATGATTAGTCAATTAATACCCTGTCTTTGCTGTCGCGCAGTACCCAACTGCGCGACAGCAAAGACAGGGTATTAATTAATAAGGATGACACTTGTATCGCCATCAGATGACCATGTTTATAATATGTGTAAGGTATCTGGCTGCAGCTATGTGACATAATATACAAGCCTTCTCTTTCTTCTTCCCGTCGATGAATTTTTTGTCGGACCAATACGTAGCGACCTGAACAGCTCTGTCATTTGCCACATTTAATTCCTGGAGGGTGCAGGTAATTGTGCACGACGGGCAGGAGAGAAGATGCGGCACATCCTGTGAGGGGGCTCCATATTCACACTGTGTTTGGGATGGGTATTGGGTCGATGATAGCCCGTTTAGCCAGATTGGATTGGCAGATACGAAATATACAAGTGTATAGTTAGGTAACGCAGCCGAAGCAGGTAATTACAACGAGTATGGGGGCGGGCAGGCGTGCTGCGGTGCCGCGCCGACCGGTTCGCAATTTTTTATATGCTGCTCGCTCGACGCGCCTCTCGACGTCATCTACTACTGGAGG
Organism: Apamea sordens; assembly: GCA_945859715.1. Lineage (NCBI taxonomy): Eukaryota > Metazoa > Arthropoda > Insecta > Lepidoptera > Noctuidae > Apamea > Apamea sordens. The sequence continues at coordinate 18,240,763 of OX244007.1, forward strand.
CGACGCCATCACACTGCCGCGCGTGTCGCCGCCTTGCGAACGGACAAGCACCACACACACAATATATAAATAGGTACAGAAGGCCGGCTCCGTACATCGGATGAAAACAGGCGCACGCAAACATAGCGTACGTACGGCGAACTCAAATGAATACCAGTCATGAGTGCACTTGCACTCGCTGTACGAGAAGCGTGTCTATCTATATGTACGTGCGTTTGCGCTTGATGTTTGGAGCCGACCTTCTGTACTTATCTACTATATGTAGAGTCTGGTTTAGTAATGACGTGTTAGCTGAGAAAAGTACCTACAAGGTACTTTTCTCATGTTACATGTTTTGCGCCAAATGCAAACCATGGGGCGACTACTTGACAGGCGACGGTTCGTCTTGTTTATCATGTCTTCATCCGGCGTTGCGCGTCGCCATGCCGGATCAAAAACTAGCACCGTAAAGGCTTGCGCCGCTGCCAAGAGAGTGTGCCAGTTAAGTCATTGCTGGGTCATCTGTTGACTATTACTATTGAGGAGATTGAGGTCTGAAACAAGCTCAGACCAAAGCATGGTCACTTTGACTAGCCTGCATCGGTCACTCGTCGTCGGACGCCGAGTGTGACACATGTATCACACACGCATGATGCGTAGTGGAGAGTAATTTGCACACAACACACACATAATGGCACATAATGTGAGTCGATATCGGTCCGGCGCAGAAGCAGGTTTACCTGCGGCCTCTGCGCGCACCAACACCACTCGTGCCTGCTTCCGGGTGATATTCTTCTTGTTCTGCAGCTTCTCTAATCTAACCATGCGTAACAACCCCATCAACAGCAACAGCAACCGCACAAGCCGGCCTCAGCTCGGCCAACCCTCAACCCTGTGTAGATCATTACTATTCCTATTCGCGAAGCGATGATGCGTGCCCCGACGGCGGTTGTCGCGAATTTAACGAGGAGCCGCGAGTGATCAATCACACGCAGTGAAAACATATCCAGATCCGGTCTGGCATTCCATCACTTTTATAAGCATTTTTGTTGACAGGATAAAAAGAACTGCCAGGCAATAGAAGCAGGCACCAGAAGATATCGTGGGGTACTGTCTGGCACTGTGACAGTGTCAGATCCTTGGCACACGTACATGTCGTGAGCGGGCTACCCGTCAGTTCATGGGCCTTTGTGTAAAATGTACGATAACTTCCTATGAGCTTCTCACCACTATCAAAGGCGTGCAATTTTACTTCAAATTACATACTAGGTACCTAGTACGAGGGCGACACTGACAGTTTTTAGAACTGGCTACTTGTAAACGATGTAATAAAAAAATAAGTTCAAATTTTGAAAATGGAACTCTGTCAATATTTTTGTGTATGTATTTTATTAATTTGTCATTTGTTTAAGATTTGGCGGCAAATTGAAAATTGTCTGCGTCACGTCACGCGTCAGCATGAATTTAACGCGAGAAAATTTTCGTACAATGATTTTTTATGACTTTCGATGTCATTTAAGTCACCAAGAAAGTCATTATTGACTTCGATTAGCCCTTTCACGATGAAGCCCCGTCTCGTGCCACTGTTTACAACCGGTTTAATAAGTTTAAACGTTGTCGCACTAATCTCATCGATGATCTGCGTGAGGGACGGCCTTCTACGGCGACGACTGAAGATAACATCAGTGTTGTGCGGCGTATGACTGACAAAAGAGTGACTTATCCGGAAATTTCGGACAAGCTTAGGCATCGGTATGAGTTAAGTGCACAAAATCCTCCATGAACATTTAGCGGTCAGGATGCTTTGTGCCCGGTGGATACCTCATAATTTGACAGAGGCTCAAAAGCTCTGTCGTTTTGATTGGTGTCGTGAAATGGTTCAAAGATTTAACGGAGGTGATTCAAATGCTGTGCTGTCGACATACTTATGGGTGACAAAAGCTGGATTTATTGTTATGATCCTGAAACTAAGAGACAGTCTGCTGTCTGGGTGTTTCCTTCCGAGGAGTTGCCAACTAAAGTGAAGAGAGGTCGAAGCGTGGGAAAAACGATGGTGGCCTCGTTCTTCGGAAGGACAGTTCATTACGCAACAATTGTTTTAGAGGATCGAAAAACAGTTACTGCAGTGGTAGAAAAAAAGGTAGTGTAGGTACCTACACTAACAATTTTTTTTTTTCTTTTCAAAACGTTGCCCTACAATAGGAATTTCTCCTGTATCGTAGGTGCGTTTATAAACATTTAAACCCACATACACAAACAGCCAGACCCAGAACAACTACTTGTAGGCCATACAAATATTTGTTCCGCGCGGGAAACGAACCCGCGACACGCAGCGCAGCAGTCAATCGCTTAACCACTGCGCCAGCCGTGCCGCCAATTGTTTGCCACTTGTCTTGGAAAAAGTTCGGGAGAAACGACCTCGCAGTAGGATCCTCCATCATCACGACAGCGCCTCGAGGCACACCGCCAAGCAAACAATCGACTACTTGGCGACGTCAGACGCGGAAGTACTGGGTGACCCGCCCTATAGCCCCGACCTCGCGCCTTGCAATTTTTATTTATTTCCAAAAATAAAAGAAAAACTTCGAGGTAAACGTTTTAGGGACGCCGTGGCTGCGTTTCAAAATGCCGTCAAAGAGACCCCTATGGACGAGTGGGCAAAGTGCTTTTCTCAGTGGTTCCATCAGATGCAGCGATGTATTGATGTAAATGGACACTATTTTGAAAAGATATAATAAAACTATATCTTGCTAGTTTGTTCAGTTTTTGATTTTCTAAGAATTTTCAGTGTCACCCTCGTAGGTACTGATGGTTCAACGATTTTTAAGAATTTTAATTTAATTTAAGTAACAGTTTGATGATAGGTAGAATGTCCATTACATTATGTATTATTATGCTTGCCAAACCAAGCAAGCACACCAAAGGATTTGTAAAGGATTAGGTATGACGAGTGAATGCGGGCGAGTGTCGAGACAGCGGAACAAGTGGACAACCTTAGATAGACGGAGCAACATACCTACTGAAGGACGGCCTGTGACGCGCTAAACCCTTCTATAGCCTATGTAGTTAGTAATATACCTACCAATAGTTAACCTAGTGTTGTATATTTCAAAACATAGTAGACATTCGAGTCGAATCGAATACATTACCTGCCTAGATTTCTCCATCAAAGAAATAACATCAGTAATATCTGCACTAACATGCAACATGCAAGTGCAACCCAGTACCGCAAGCCTGCAGCCGTGAGCCGAGCGGCGCGCCATGCAAGCGCCGACCGACCGTCGAGAGTTCGAGACTCAACCGCTCAACGAGCGCAGTTACCTGAGGCGGAGTCGGCGTGCGCCGCGCCGAGCAGCGCCAGCAGCAGCGCCGCGGCCGCCGGCCACCCTGCCCGCCCGGCCCTGGCCGCCATCCTTTGTCTTCTCACGCACCCGTTTTCACTCGCATACCCGTACACATACACCCCTTCAAGGCTACGAACGACTCCGCCAAATTGCTTCTCTAGTTCTCCGAGTAATGTTGAAATGGATCTCAATCTATTTCTGTTTACTATCGACGCTAAACTACACTCATTGCAATGACTGGAACTTGATATCACTATATGCACTATGACTGAGGAGTTGGTGCGTATCTAGATTATTATATGGTAGTCAATTAAAACTAGTTTATCACTGTGTAATATAGTAAGTTCTATTTATTTTTCAAGCGGCACAAACAAACAATATATCTCGACATAGTACTCGACAGGACCAGCCGCGCCGCGCCGCCGCAACAGTAAACATAAAATATTTGTTTTTTTTATTCTATGGTAAGAATGTTGCCAGATGACAACATTTAATTTCTTACATAGTAGGAATGTGTTTACCAAAAAACCCCAACAAAAACCAGCCATGTTTAAATAAATTCAAAAATAAGTGGTTGGTTAATTAAATTAAATGTTATAAAGTGGATGCTCCAAGGTAGCCCGCGAAATTCAAATTTTCTTACGTTTTTTGCAATTTGCTAGTCAGTACCTACAAAGTTGTACGTTGATTAAAATATGATTCGCGGCCGTAACAAATATGTATTTACATAATTATAATAATTAGAATCAGTAATACGTTTCACGTTTTCCTTGCATCGGCCAACCTAGGTTCGGAGTCTGATAAGAGGCTATCAGGTTAACATGGGCGTAACTTGGGGGGGAGGGGGCAGGGCTACGCAATGCCTACTCTGGAAACTTTTTTGCCTACCTTAGAAAAATTGACAGTATTGAAGAATTACTAACTGTGTAAACGCTTTTTATTATGGGTCCGTACCTCAAAAGGAAAAACGGACCCATTATAGGATCACTTCGTGTTCCGACCATCTGTCTCACAAGACACTTTTTCTCAAGAACACGTGGAAGTATCAAGTTCAAATTAATATCAAATATGAAATATTATACTTAGGTCTACGGTCTCTTGTAGTTCTAAAAAGAAGAAACTTCTAAGTCAATGCAATAAGAAAATACGGCCACATAAATGCGACATATTTTGATATTCGCAAATAAATCAAAATCTATAGGTTACTTCCCATTGAGCTAGAATCAAATGAATGCCTAAGGCATTAAGTCCGCCTTTGTACCTTTTTGTGCGAAAAGTTTAAATAAATAAATCATAAAAAGATGACTATGATCTCTCATTAAATGACTGTGGTTAGTTCAGCTGGAAGGCTGCCATGGACTAAATCCCTAGCTACGCCAATGCAGGTTAGCTAAGGCAACAACATGCCTGTGAGAGATTTTCAGCAGGTAGAACGAATGGGATGAGCAGGGAAGCACTGTCTCACCACCACTTCAGTCTTTTTTGATCGCCAACAGAGGCTACACAATTACATGCATGTTAACAGCGACGTCCCCCTTTGCACTATTCCGCCAAATCCATATCGCAAAGACTAAAAAGCCGCCGTTGTCGGAAAACATTTTGACTCCTTCACTGGAGCTTGCCACCACTCTGAAAACTTTTGGTGGCGCTATTCCTACTAGTGTATTATTAGCATTACCTACCTACCATCCTACTAGTTATTAGATCGGTTTACAGCTACCAAAATTATATAATGATCGGGCAAGTTTCATTCAAGGCTGTTTCTACTAACCTTAGCATAGGCTGGCTGAATCATTATTCAATGTACTCTGTGGGCTGAATCACTTCACACGAGATAGGGTCAGTCCAGTTAAGTCCGCATAACATCAAGGGAAGCACCCCACTTTGATGAGATTAATAGCTAAAGAGACTGTTTCGTGTGCACTTGCTGTTCTTGCAGTTTTTCTGAATGTAAATTGCCTGTCTAGCTCTAGAGAAAGACGAATATATCTTGGCAAGTTGCTGTGCTCGATGGATACCGCACCTCAAATGATGTTTTTGCTGCCCGCTTCTCTATTGAAAAGATGGAATTTGCAAGTTTGCTTCTAACTCAGATTGGGCTTGAGTGAGTTAGCGGGCTAATAAATACTTGCGTAAGTCTTGTGAAGGCCTTAACAAACTATGTATTTGCATTTAGGAATTTATGTTATCGGTTTCAGACGAATAAAAAATATATATAAACATATGAATTGAGAACCTCCTTTTTTTGAAGTCGGTTAAAAAATAGTCTTGTTTGAAAATTAAAACTTAATATTTGCAACACCGTCACTGACAGTATACTGGGGGACAAGTGTCAATTTTGACAAATTCGATTTAAGAAAATTTTATAGGAATCGAAGGTATACAAAGCGTTTGATTCCCTTTTAAATCCTATAAAATTGTGAAAACTTTAACCAAAGCTAGGACGAAGTAATAAGGTTTGTAATATTAAACCTAAAACAGCTTCATATAATTTAAAACCACTTATGACCAAGGCAGTTAGTTATGTAATGTAATAGGTTAGAACTTTGTTATTATTGCATTTATAACTAGTTAATTAGCATCTGACTTAAATCTAGCGAAAGGTAGGTGACGGTGTAGTTACTATTCGCCTCTGTCCACCTCTTTGGATTAAGCAGGCGTGATGTATGTAAAATTGGTAAAGTATGTTATGGTCTTATAGATGGGTGGCCATGGACATGGACCTCCTTACGAAATCCCGGACTACCAAAAGTTCACTACCAAGGGTATCCCTCAGCTGGAAGAGCTAGAGAAAGCGCTGGAGAAGAAGGGGCTCCGTGACCCCTGGATCAGGTGACGATTGAACCATTGCTTTGTCTGCATTTCTTAGTTGCTTATAAAAAAACAGATTATTTCGGCTGTCAGAAAATTTTATGCTGTCTTATAACATAAGCAAGAAAAGAGGACAATGTTGGTTCTCCTATTCTGATAAGTAGGTATACACTATACACATGTCCACCATTTGTAGACACAATAGAACTGTGGGAACACATCATGGCACCAATATTATATGCTTTACTGTATGTTATTTTTACTATGCATCCAAAGAGCCTGAATCTTTTTTTGCAATTTATAATTCTGTATCAAGTTGTATGTTCATCAAAATACGATTTGCAACGGTAATGAATATGTTTTGTTATAAAGAATAAAAATCAATAAAATAAATTATTAGTACAGTATAATTTTGAATAATGATATTTGAGGGAAAATGTCATTATCTTTGTGCCCTCTCATGTTACTGGAATACCTCATGAATATTTTAATATATATACACATATATTATACCCTCAAATATAACTTACTGAAACATGTTTCTTATTTCTGTGAATATTATGCTATAAATAATTTGTTACTATCCCAATGTTTTGGTCAAGATACAACCTTAAGCTGATCTGCAATTTACCAAAAACATTCAAAAATGTAAGTCTGGCTGTGACGGGTCCCAAAGCATTAATAATAATGTATTTGGCTAAAACCCTCCACGACCACGAGATTTGCAGTCTCAGGGATTTTTTTTTTCCTTTTTCGATCTGCAATCAGCCCTTGAGCTTTAATCAGATTAGTTATTATTCTCTTGGCAGTTCGAGATTGTTCACACTCAGCGATGCGTCATCTCGTTATTATTATCAGTGTTGGTTAGATTGACGCTATTCGTTCTCTTTTATGTCTGTAGATAGAGCCTGAGGACTTTAGAAGTGTCACAGTAAAGAGGAGTGGGTTAGTATCCTCCTGGTGGTACGAGGACTAAAACATGGTGACTCGATTAATAGTGGACTGTATTAGATATAAAATTAATGACTATAAAACAACGGTTAACAATACGACTCGAATTGCTAAGAAAGGAGTATGCAAGCGCTCAGTAGCGTGGACGATGACGCAGTGTTGTGCCGGTCGGTGCGCGCGCGCACGTCGAGCCCCCTCTCCGCGGCCGCTGCTCCCCGCGGTCGCCCGGCGCGGCGTGATATTCTCGACACACAGCGAATTCATTCTTATGGCGTTGGAGTCTTTCCTTGTAATTCTTGTAGGACCTTTCTACAACCTCCTTGATAGTTTGGATTTGTAGGTACTCATGTACTTCAATGATTTTTGTGAACCAAGGTGCACCACTTAGGGTTTTTAGTGCCTTATTTTGGAAGCGCTGCAGTATCTCAATATTTGAGTGGCTTGCTGATCCCCAGAGCTCCATACCATATGTCCATACAGGTTTCGGGATGCATTTATAGATAAGGAGTTGAATATGGAGGAGGAAGGAGGGAATATTTCTAACAAAATTATGTTGGGATGCATTGAAATGTGGTTGCAGTGGACAAGGGCCTCACTCTGATCTCCTTGGCGAAAGAGAACTAGCTCAAACCTGCAGTGGTAGATACTAACGAGCGTAAAGGATGTATGGCAAGGCAAAGAGCTTCATGGACGCTTTTTCCGGACTCTCCATGGGCCTGATATCGATTTTCTGGTGTCTGTATCCTGGCTGCATTTCAACTACCTCTTCGGGGAAACCGAAGGTTTTGCCTGTGCGATTATGGATGAAGATATCATGACAAATAATATAAATTACCGTTATGGTATTAATTGATTTCCCCCAATGCCTTTAACACCGTCAGCCACGATATTCTCCTTTCTATACTCTCTCGCCTTATGGTTTCGTCGGAGGCCCTGGAATGGTTCTCTTCTTATCTTCGGGGACGTCAGCAGTCGGTTCGCGTTGATGAGAGGTCATCGAATTGGCGTGACCTGGATGCTGGTGTTCCACAAGGCGGTATTCTTTCATATTTATTTATTTTAGTACATGGAGGACTTACATTCTTATTACTTTCTCCATTATTATTCTCCATCTTCATTAATTTTATAACTCACTGTTTTCGGTGTTGATATCATCTATATGCCGATGATCTTCAATTATATGCAGCTGAGCGGGTAGGTTTGTCGAACGCTATAGCAGATGTAAACCGAGACTTAGATGCTATCAAAAAGTGGTCTGATAATTTCGGGGTGTCAGTAAACCCCTCGAAGTGTCAGGCCATTGTAATTGGAAGCTCACGCATGATGGCTAGGGTGTCGCTTGGCTCTCTTGCACCTCATTTTCAATGGTACCGTCATACCTGTTACACCTACTGTGAAAGATCTCGGTTTGCATCTTGACTCAACGCTTAGTTGGCAACGCCAGGTCTCTAAGTGTTAGTCAAAGGATCAATCGTACTCTGCGATCCCTGTATCGTTTGAGGAGCTTTTTGCCCGCTAAGACGAAGACCATGCTTGTGCAGATGCAAACTTTGATGTTCCCTATAATCGACTATGGTGACGTGTGCTACTTTGACTTGAATGCGTTTTTGCTGGATAAGCCCGACAGATTGCTCAACTGGTATCCGGTTCATATTCAACCTCAGGAAATATGACCATGTGTCGAGCTATAGGTCTGAGCTCAAATGGATGTCCATTCGCCAAAGAAGAAGTTTGCGCGCTTTTCTCCCTTCTCAACTCTCCCACTCCTTCTTATCTCGTATCTCACTTCCAATATCTATGTTCTTCACACGCTAAGAATCTGCATTCTTCTAACAATCTTCTCTTACTCTGTCCTTCTCATACGTCTGACTTTGTTCATTCTTCTTTTCATACTCAGTCTATTCTTCTTCTTGATATCAGGACGGCCACCAGTCGGTATGCATTTAAGCAAAAATTGCAGTTATTTTCAAAACATTTTTTTTTTAAATAGCGTAGAGTCATCAACACATCTCTCCCTTGATTTTGTATATATATTATATATAAATATATATTACTAGCTTCTGCCCGCGGCTTCGCCCGCGTGGATGTCGGAAATTTACCCACGGGAACGTACTAACAGGATAAAATGTGTGTGCTTCCCCAGAATGCCATCTACATATGTCGCGGGCCCTTTGTGGCTAATTACAATAGAAAACCAATTGTGTCTCATTAGTGGTGATTAAGAGGGTACCTATATGATATCTTTACCTAAGTACCTAACTAATTTAAAAAAAAACTCAATAACAGAAAATTAAATACCTACCTACCTAAATAAACCTATTTCTGATGATAACTAATCTAAACTCAATAAATAAGCAAAATCCCTAAAAACTAATATCTATACGAATGACTAAACCTACCTAACAGTATTATAAAATAACCTACGGTCACTACGTACACTATCAAATATACTACCTATACTTTAAAATTAAAATCTATACCTACGACTCATATAAAAATAAACCTAAATCACTCTAAAAACTAAAAGGAATAAAAATGAACTCCACTGCGGGTGACCCAACCTACGACAAACTTAGTATTTGCGGTTGGTACAGTACAGACAGTGGTAATCGGGTATAGGGATCGAACCGCAAAATTAAGTTTGTTTTTTATTGTATATACTTTTCCGGGATAAAAAGTACCCAGTGTGGTGCCCAGGATATTAAAGAATAATTATACCAAGTTTCATCGTAATCGAACCGGTAGTTTTTGCGTGATGCCTGAACAAACAGACAGACAGACAGACAGACAAAAATTTTTTTAATCACATTTTTGGGTTCGGTGTCGGTCAAGTAACACCCCCTGCCATTTATTTTTTGGATATTTTCAATGTACAGAATTTTCACTTCTACAGATTTATTATAAGTATAGATAGATAGTGATAATATTTATGTGTATATAACCTATTTATGTATTTGTATACAAAGCTTGAGGAAGCTGACCCCAACATAGTTGGGAAAAGGCTAGGCAGATGATGTATTTGTGTACCTACCTTATTGTGCGAAAAGTTTAAATAAATAATACAATAATACATTGTCAAGGACGGAACGGGTGACATTTGTCAGGCATGCCATCGTCCTGGTGAAATAATCATACATATTGTTGCCAGTTGTTCACGTCTTGCTAACGGCGAGTACTTGCACAGACACAATCTAGTGGCTAGGATTATCCACCAGCAACTTACCTTGCAGTACAACCTTACCTCATAAGTACCATGCTACAGGTATTGCCTGACCCAGTTCTAGAGAATGCTCACGCCACATTGTACTGGGATCGATCTATCATCACAAGACTATTGTAGGCACTAAGCCTGATATCGTGGTGATAGATCGACGAGAGCGCCGTGCAATGATTGTTGATATGATATCGTTGTCCCTCAGTGATGAGAATCGCGTGAAAGCTGAGAAAGATGAAAAAAAAAAACAAGTATCTTGACTTAGCGCACGAGGTTTTCGATATGTGGAACGTGAACTCTGCAATCATCGCACCGATAATCGTTACAGTAAATGCGGATAGCCTCCACCAACACCTCAGGGACGCTCTCATTGCGCGGCTGGGTCACGGGGTTGGTTCAGTTCTCCTAGACACGGCACGCATAGTGAGGAGAGCCTTGACCACCGGCAGCCCGGACCCCGTTCCTGATACCGATAGGCATTTTTAAGATTCCGTACCTCAAAAGGAAAAACGGAACCCTTTAAATCACTTCGTTGTCCGTCTGTCAAGACCCTTTTTCTCAGGAACGCGTGTAGTTATCAAGTTGAAATTAATATCAAATACTCAGGGCTGCAATCCCTTGAAGCAGTGAAAAAATCAAACATCTAAGTCAACGCAATCAAAAGATACGGGCGTTTATGTTCCGTTTATGCCGCATATTTTGTCACTCGCAAGGGCATCAAAATCTATACGGTACTTCCCGTTGACCTAGAACCATGAAAGGCAAGAAGCAATGATATGACATCGCTTCTTGCCAAATTCAGCACAAGTAAATGAAAAAATTCCAAAACCGTTGTATAGTTACATTACGAAACCAATTATTTTAAACTATTTACATAGGTACCTACAAATTTGTACGGGATCCTCGGTGCGCAAGTCCGACTCGCAATTGACCGGTTTTTTTAATATTATTAAATGTATTTTTTATAAAAAATATTTTAAAATGTTAATAATATATATGAAAATGTAATAAAGCAAATATTAATTTATTTAATTAAATAAAAATGTTTAAAAAAACAACCCATCCAGTATAATAATAAATTGTATTTTCATGAAGCATTGTACAAGACTACAATAATACACTTCAGGAATGAGGCGTGGCGCTACCACCCCGGGTTCGGCACCAAGTGGGCCCGCGCCAACAAGGCGCTCTTCCGCGGCCTGCCGCTGGGCCTGGCCCTGGCGCTCGTCACCGTGGGCGTGGGCAAGATGCTCGGCGGCGACGACGCGCACGGCCACGGCGCGCACTGAGCGGCGAGCGGCGACCAGCGCGCCGCCGACCGTTACTTGCTCCTAGTATCAGTCTCTATTAAATAATTATATATTATGCTGTGGAAAGTCTCGTCTTTAACTGTTTTCCTTGACCCTGATTGTGGCACCGCCAATAATAACTGTATCGCTTAATATTGTTTATTAACACATCAGTCAGTCTCGCTCAATGTAATGCGCTACTCACAACTCTCTCCCACCTTCTTATATTCTACTCATGACAACATTTACTTACAAGAAAAGATATTTTAATTTATTATTATCTAGCAACTTGGCCTTGGGTAGGGTCAAGTAAGTAACACGTTTATACAGAAATTACAAAAGTTTATACAAAACAAAACGTAATACAGACGTGTCGGGCAACTTGATTCACATTATTATGGTAAAGAAAAGGAATAGTTTGGCATTGTAATGTATGCAAGGGTGTGGTGTTTGTGTGTGTGTGTGGGACTCGGGGGGATGCTCACGTAGAGCGCGGCTTGAGGTCTTCGTAGCAGGCGCGCAGGTAGATGTAGTTCTTCTTGGCCGGGTTGAAGTGCTCGTGACCCTACGGCATATGACACGTTACATTAACAGCCCACATACACCTACTGACGCGATGACTCGAGATCTGAACGACTATGCGCCCGTGCATATACTTGTCATAATATTATTGCGTTTATAAAACTCATTTTTAGAGATAAGTTTATTCGAAGGAAACACAGTTTTACAAATTGATTTGTCAAGTTATTAATAGTTTGCTTGAATGTTCAAATGATTTTATTACAACACTAGCTTCTGTCGCATCACTCGCATCCCATCGCCCGCCCGCGTATTGCTTCGTTCTTTCCAACTTTTTTTCGTTTTGCTCGGCTACCGTCGTTGCGATGTGAAAGTGCCTATAGGGTGATAGGGTCATAGGCTCTTTCCGACTGGTAGTTCCAGAGATTAGCGCGTTCAAACAAACAAACTCGGCTCTATTATTTGCATTTTACTGGCTGTATTTATCTATGCATTTTACTGGCTGCATTTATCTATGCATTTCACTGGCTGTATTTATCTATGCATTTCACTGGCTGTACATTACAAGGACACGGCGAGTCGTAGAATGAACCTTTTGGGATCGTGAGTATGAGTGGTGTAGTACAGTACCTTGGACCAGTCGTATCCGACGGCGTAGGCGAAGATCTGTCCGTTGTGGTTGAATGCGCACTTGGTGAGGGGCTGGTCCAGCATCTCCGAGGACTTGAGCCGCGTGCGCGCATCCTTGTCCCAAAACGAGAAGGAGCCGTCCGAGCCCACCGTGGCCAGCGTGCCGTGCGCCGGGTGGAACGCGATATCGTTCACCGCGTAGATGTCCTGCACAATAACCGTCACATTACGACACTCACTTCGCTACACGCACGCTCGCACGAGCTAAGAGGTACTGCACTTGCCTGGTAGCCGGTGGTGTTGGCGGGCGGCCGGTGGCACTTGAACGTGAAGTTGTCCTTGGGGTTGGTGGGGTTGACGTACTGGATGGCCACGCGGCCTTCCACGCTGCCCAGCGCGAAGCCAGTGGGCTGCTTCGTCTTCTTGTCGCGGAAGATGGCGATGCAGCGGTGTTGGTGCTTCAGCGGCGACTCCACGCGCTTGAACTCGCCCGGCTTGCCTTCCAGCGTGTACAGGCAGATGCCGCGGTCCGCCGTGCCCACCACAGCCATCGGGTAGTCCTGCGCAGACACAACATGAGCAAACTGTCGCGTGTCGCACTCCCCCCTTCGCCACTGACATCGAGAGCTACGGTACGTACCACGTCCGCGCAGTAGCAGCGCTCCGACAAGTTCATATTCATTATGGGAACTGCGCTGCGGGTGTCCCAGAACTGAAACAAAAATGTGCTCGATAATGCAGAGACGATGTAAGTGAGGTGAGTAGAGCGCGACTTGCGGGCGCCGGACGGTGCGGTACCTTGAGCGTCTTGTCCCAGGAGGCCGTCATGAGGCAGGTGTAGTTGGGCGCCTTGATCCAGTGGCACGTCTTCACAGGCGCCTCGTGCGCCGCCACCTGCGCGGCAAATAACACTGCATTGAACGAACTCATTCAAAAACAAAAAAACTTTTCAAACATTACACTATCTATAGTCTTTATGCCAAAAGAACAAAATCGATTCAAAAATTTTTGGATGTTTTTTTTCCAAATTTATCACCTGCATTGATTGATTGGAAGCTAGGTCCCAGCACTTGACGCTCTTATCTGTGGATGCCATGAAGATTTTACTGCCATCCTGTAAATACAGTATAAATGATTTTATTTTTGTAAGTAGGTTTGTACAAACACTTTTACACGTCAATCATATTTTTTTTTTTTAAATAGATGAGGTCGGCGTTTCCTATCTGACTAGTCTGAGAAGAAAGGCCGAAACAAACAGAGGTCACAGTCTCTTTTAAAGTCCAGACATAATCTTGGTCAGATCATTTGAAGACCATGTAGGTCGATGTCTGAGATGGTCTTTTGAGGAAAGAACCACACAGATTGAGAGGACCTGTCCAGTCAGTGCACGCATTTGTCAGAAATCGTGCAGCTCAACTCAAAACTTAAGGAGCTCTACGATTCGACGAACAATACCAAAGAGAGGACATTTGGGTAGGCCACATTAATTACTCAAACTGCCAGACCATGACATTTGTGGAATGCATTGCCAGTTGAAATAAAACGCGCGCAGTCGTTACAGGTGTTCAAAAGACTTGTTAAGGAGCACAAGGTTGCCTGGAAGAGATCGCAGTAATGCGATAAGACCGCCCATTGTATATTCTGTACTTTCATGTATTTTTTTTATGCTTTGTAGGTTAGTGGTGTACAATAAAGTATATATAAATAAATAAATAAAAACTAAGAGAACAGAGAAAAAAATAATATAAATAAAATGACCCACATAGTCTTCACATTCACAATAATTAAAATAATAGAATACTTTACAAAGTACGCAAATGTCAAGCTCATTAATGTAAAAGTGTATACACTAAAAAAAAAACAACAACAAAACAAAAAAATAAAAACATTCAATATGTAAAAATTGGAAGCAGCTTAATCCCAAGCCTTTTTGTCCTCGATATAAGCCTTAACGGTATAAAAGGCTTTCTGGCACAACTTACGTTTAATGAATGATTTGAATTTATTAAGGCTTAGATCTAGAACGGGGCTTGGAACTTTATTGTAGAAGCGTATACATTGGCATCTGAACGAGCCACCTATTTTCTTGAGCCTTGTAACTGTTGTATGTAGGTACAACAAATTTGTGTTTGGTCCTAGTATTTATATCATGGATATCACTGATTTTTTAAACAATTTTATGGGCATATAACAGATTTTCATAAATATACTGAGAAGGCACGGTCATAACATTAATTTCTTTAAATTTGTCTCTGAGCGAGTGTCTCGGACTTAATTTATGAATTGATTTGAATTGATCGAACTGCTCGCTTCTGCAAAACAAAGATAGTCTGAATGTCTGAATACCAGCGGCATTTCCCCACAATAGAATACCGTACGACATTACACTATGAAAATAGCTAAAGTACACTAAACGGGCTGTCTCTACATCAGTTAAATTACGATTTTTTCTAACAACGTATGCTGCGGAACTTAGCTTTTTTGACAATTTGTCTATATGTGGACCCGACTGAAGCTTAGCATCCAAAGTTATGCCCAAGAATACTGTGCTGTCTTCAGGATTCAATTCTTTGCCCTTTATCAACAAGGTATTAAATGTAAATGTATTCCCTTTTTATAAATAAACGATTATTATTATTATTAGTTTTCACCTGTCTAACGTGAGGTAACGTAAACTTAATGCATTTGGTTTTTGGAACGAAGTTCCTTATCGCGCGTTGCGAAAGGGGGCTAGACGGAAAAAATTAAGACCAAAAGTTGGAACGACACTTTTTGTTATAGGTAGTTGTAAGCCGTGCGGCGTGCGCGTGTTTCTCTGTCTGTCTCTCTCTCTCTCTCTCTCTCTCTCTCTTTGAACTGCGTTCCATCCGGGTGTCCCTTGACACCTCTCAAGTTTTTTTCTCGTTTAGAAGTAAATTATTAACATTGTACCAGTGGACTACTTTAGAGATCGCGCTATTTATATCGTGAGTAGCAGCTGCTGACGTTTAAGTTTAAACAAAAGTGAAGTGTCATCTGCAAACAACACTATATCATGATTATCCTTTACGAGGTACGGCAAGTCATTAATATAAATAAGAAACAAGAAAGGACCAAGAATTGAGCCCTGTGGGACTCCCATTGTTACTAAAAATCCGAGAGATCTTTTTCCATTAACATCAACGCTCTGAATCCTCTTACTCACGTATGAAGTAAGAAGATCCAAAGCAGCGTTCCGTATCCCGTAGTGGCGGAGTTTCCTGATTAAAGTTTCGTGAAGAACGCAATCGAATGCCTTGGACAAATCACAAAAGATGCCCAAGGCATCGCATTTGTCTTCCCATGTATTATAAATATGTCCTATAAGTTCAACACCGGCCATCAGTAGTTGAACAACCCCTTGTAAAACCGAACTGTTGGCTATGTAATAATTTGTGTTTATCAAAAAATCTTTGCATTTGTTCTAAAATTAATTTCTCAAAAATTTTACTAAAGGTAGGTAGTACAAAAATAGGTCTATAATTTGTAGGGTCTGATGTACTACCCGATTTAAACAAGGTATTATTTTACTATTTTTCATGAGGTCAGGAAACTCCCCACCTTTAATACAACTATTAAAGATAAGCACTAGAGTAGGTGCTACAATGTCAATAACAGACTTAGCCACTTCTACAGAATTACCCCACAGATCTGTAGTCTTTTTTACATTTAAAGTGTGAAAGGTTTTAATTATATCTCTACAGGTAACATGTTCAAAATGAAATTCCGAATCGCAACCATTAACATTTTCCATAAGCAAAGACTCAGCAACAGAAGGTGATGAGTTTAGGGATTTAGTCGTTGAAACGGGAATATCTGAAAATAAATTTTCAAATGCCTCGGCGACTTGTGAGTGATTTTATTATGTTGTCATTAATCGACAGGCAGCTGGTGTCAGTATTTCGATTACTAGACCTTCCCGTTTCACTATTAATAATATTCCAAGTCGTTATAATTAGATACATTATTGCTGTTTTTAATCTTTGAACCCAAATAACGTGACTTGGCCATATAACAAACTTTTTTAAATAATTTTGAATAATTTCTAACATACAAATTAAATTCATCAGTGTTTACGTAAGTCCTTTCATTGTACAGTTCATAAAGCCGCTTTAAAAATAAGCCGCTATAAATGCATCTGTATGTTCCGCATGTTATGCTCTAAGATCACTTAGAACAGAAATTGGCATTGAGCAATTGAAGATGGTATAATATTTCGCGTTGGTAGAATCAAAGATTAGATAAAGCATAATGTTTTGGGGAAACAGTTATGACTATAATATCAAAAGAGCTTTTGTGTTACAAAAACGCGCAATTCGCACAATAGTGCGAATCCCACAAGGAGTTAGTTGTCGTGAACATTTTATAAAACTGAATATACTTACAGTGCCGAGCGTTTATGTATTTGTACAAGTAACATGGCCAAATATATGCATGAATATGAGACAGCAGAAGAACGACAGATTAGAGAAAGGAGACAAGACATTATGCGGTACAGGGTTCAGCCTAATTTGAATATTGTGAGGCACAGTCCCAGATATCAATCGGTTATATTATTTAATAAGTTGCCTCTACACATAAAAAGCGCTATCTACTCAAGCTCCTTTAAAAACCAACTGAAAGGTTTCCTACTGAATAAGTGTCTTTATGCTGTTGAAGATCTATAATGAAATTCTTATATAATTGTGTTGTATTTTGTTGTTGTATTTAAATTTATGCCTTGTTGTAAAATTTTAATTTTAATTTTCCATGTAATTTCAGATACAATTTATTGTTCATGAATAAATGACTAATGACTTTCTACTTTTATGAATACCAATGGTAGGCCAATCACTGAAACATGTGTTACTATTAACCGAGATAGTCTTGGGAATAAAGGTTGAATTAAATTGTTTACAGTATATACACTCGAGAGCAATGAATCCGGGTCACTTAAAGAATGTTAAAAATCTCGGAAACTAAAAATGATAGGTTAATGCAATAAATTGTATTTAATAGACAATGTAATACTCCTTAAATGAAAGTAAAAAAAAATATGAGTCACCATACATTTTATTAACACAAAATTACATAAAGAAAAAAACTGCTGATCTCTCCTTAAAACAAAAATAGGAAACGTGAAATTATTGAACTTTATTACGATTTTCTTGAATTTTAATACTTCGTATTGCCTCCTCGTGCTTCCATTACTGCGTTTACGCGGTTTGGCATGCTGTACACCAAGTTCCTTATACGATTTTGGGGAATATTCTCCCATTCCTATGTGAGAGCAATTTTGAGCTCACGAAGCGTGATTGGGGGAGGGTTTCGTTGTTTTACGCATCTGCCTAGCTCGTCCCAAGCATGCTCGATCGGGTTGATATCCGGTCTGCGCGCTGGCCACTGTATACGAGTAATGTTCATCTCTTGAAGGTAGTCATTCACAATCCTACCTGTATGAGGTCGGGCATTGTCATGCATAAATATAGCATCCTCACCTAAATTGACCATAAATGTTAAATGATAAATGATTTTATTTTGTAAGTAGGTTTGTACAAACACTTTTACACGTCAATCATATTTTAAAACTAGATGAGGTCGGCGTTTCCTATCTGACTAGTCTGAGAAGAAAGGCCGAAACAAACTCAGACGTCACAGTCTCTTTTAAAGTCCAGACATAATCTTGGTCAGATCATATGAAGACCATGTAGGTCGATGTCTGAGATGGTCTTTTGAGGAAAGAACCACACAGATTGAGAGGACCTGTCCAGTCAGTGCACGCATTTGTCAGAAATCGTGCAGCTCAACTCAAAACTTAAGGAGCTCACCGATCCGACGAACAATACCAAAGAAAAGACATTTGGGTAGGCCACATTAATTACTCAAACTGCCAGACCATGACAAAAACTAAGAGAACAGAGAGAAAAATAATATAAATACAATGACCCACATAGTCTTCACATTCACAATAATTAAAATAATATAATACTTTACTAAGTAAGCAAATGTCATGGTATATATAAAATTCATTAATGTCAGTGTATATAAAAAAAATAAAAAAAAACAACAACAAAACAGAGAAAAACAAAATAAAAACATTCAATACGTAAAAAATTAAAAAAAAATTGGAAGCAGCTTAATCCCAAGCCTTTTTGTCCTCGATATAATCCTTAACGGTATAAAAGGCTTTCTGGCACAACTTACGTTTAATAAATGATTTGAATTTTTATTAAGGCTTAGATCTTGAACTGGGCTTGGAACTTTATTATAAAAGCGTATACATTGGCATCTGAACGAGCCACCTATTTTCTTGAGCCTTGTTGCAGGTACAACAAATTTGTGTTTGTTCCTAGTATTTATATCATGGATATCACTGTATTTTTTAAATAATTTTATATTTTTATGGGCATATAAAAGATTTTCATAAATATATTGAGAAGGCACAGTCATAACATTAATCTCTTTAAATTTGTCTCTGAGCGAGTGTCTCGGACTTAGTTTATAAATTGATCGAACAGCTCGCTTCTGCAAAACAAAGATAGTCTGAATATCAGCGGCATTTCCCCACAATAGAATACCGTATGACATTACACTATGAAAATAGCTAAAGTACACTAAACGGGCTGTCTCTACATCAGTTAAATTACGAATTTTTCTAACAGCGTATGCTGCGGAACTTAGCTTTTTTGACAATTTATCTATATGTGGACCCCACTGAAGCTTAGCATCCAAAGTTATGCCCAAGAATACTGTGCTGTCTTCAGGATTCAATTCTTCGCCCTTTATCAACACATTAGTTTTCACCTGCCTAACGTGAGGTAGCGTAAACTTAATGCATTTGGTTTTTTTCTCGTTTAAAAGTAAATTATTAACATTGAACCAGTGGACTACTTTAGAGATCGCGCTATTTACATCGTCAGTAACCTGCTGCTGACGTTTAAGTTTAAACAAAAGTGAAGTGTCATCTGCAAACAACACTATATCATGATTATCCTTTATGAGGTACGGCAAGTCATTTATATAAATAAGAAACAAGAAAGGACCAAGAATTGAGCCCTGTGGGACTCCCATTGTTACTATAGATCCGGGAGATCTTTTTCCATTAACGTCAACGCTCTGAATCCTCTTACTCAAGTATGAAGTAAGAAGATCCAGAGCAGTGTTCCGGATTCCGTAGTGGCGGAGTTTCCTGATTAACGTTTCGTGAAGAACGCAATCGAATGCCTTGGACAAGTCACAAAAGATGCCCAAGGCATCGCATTTATCTTCCCATGCATTATAAATATGTCCTAAAAGTTCAACACCGGCATCAGTAGTTGAACGACCCCTTGTAAAACCGAACTGTTTGCTATGTAATAATTTGTGTTTATTAAAAAATCTTTGCACTTGATCTAAAATTAATTTCTCAAAAATTTTACTAAAGGTAGGTAGTACAGAAATAGGTCTATAATTTGTAGGGTCTGATGTACTACCTGATTTAAACAAAGGTATTATTTTACTATTTTTCATTAGGTCAGGAAACTCCCCACTGTTAATACAACTATTAAAAATAAGAGCTAGAGTAGGTGCTACAATGTCAATAATAGACTTAGCAACTTCTACAGAATTACCCCACAGATCTGCAGTCTTTTTAACATTTAAAGTGTGAAAGGTATTAATTATATCTCTACAGGTAATATGTTCAAAATGAAATTCCGAATCGCAACCATTAACATTTTCCTTAAGCAAAGACTCAGCAACAGAAGGTGATGAGTTTAGGGATTTAGTAGTTGAAACGGGAATATCTGAAAAGAAATTTTCAAATGCCTCGGCGACTTGTGAGTCTGATTTTATTATGTTGTCATTAATAGACAGACTGTAGTCAGTATTTCGGTTACTAGATCTTCCCGCTTCACTATTAATAATAGACCAGGTCGTTTTAATTACATTACTGCTATTTTTAATCTTTGAACCCAAATAACGTGACTTGGCCAAATAACATACTTTTTTAAATAATTTTGAATAATTTCTAACATACAAATTAAATTCATCAGTGTTAACATAATACCTTTCATTGTACAGTTCATAAAGCCGCGATCTACTTTTATGAATACCAATGGTAGCCCAATCACTGAAAGATGCGTTACTATTAACCGAGATAGTCTTGGGAATAAAGGTGGAATCAAATTGTTTACAGTATATATTAAAAAAAGTATCATATAGATGATTAGGATCAGCATGAGTTGACAAAACTGGTAATTTATTAATGAGTTTAACTTTAAAAGCCTCCAAGCGACTTGCAGTTTTGGGGTTAACAGTGATATCCTTTTTAGCCACTTTTTTGTTTTGGTTTTGAATAGTTATCCTTTGCCCGCAGTGATCCGAATCTAGTAAATTTATAATTTCTTTGTGGCTTGGTATAATATCTGTATAAATATTATCTAGGCATGTGGCACTAGTAGGTGTTATTCTTGTGGGCTCCAAAAATAGGTTTACAAGATTGTAGGACTGAAACAGACTTATAATTTTACTACAAGAACCTGAGTTTTCTAATAAATTAACATTAAAATCACCACAAATGATAACGGACTTGTTTGAGTTACAAATCCTGTGTAATACTTCATCCATTACCTTTTCAAAGCAGTCATACAATCCTGAAGGGGGTCTGTACACACTTAATACAACCAAGTGCTCCAATTCTATACAGGCAATTTCAACTGTACGCTCAACAGATAGGCTCACAATATCGTTACGATCTTTAAATTTGAGCTGGTTACTTACTAAAAAATGGACCAACGTGATCATTGAGGATTTCTTCCACATATCTTACGCTAGTTAAAGAGCCGTTTTCTATGATCACCAGCTCTGTGCGACTTTCAGAAGAAATTCCGGCCCACACAAGTACAGACCCACCACCGTAGGCTACTTTTTCTTCGATGCATGCTTGCTTGAATCTTTCCCCTGGTCTTCGATACACTCTGTGTCTTCCATCGTGCTTGTAGAGCATAAATTTTGATTCGTCGGAGAACATAACTTTTGACCAATCTTCAATACTCCAATTTACGTGGCTCTGGGCATATCTTAGTCTTGAAATACGATGCCCACGCTCCAGTTTAGGGCCGTTTGCAGGTCTAAGGGGTTTTAAGTTAGATTCAGCAAGCCGACGTCTTACTGTCCATGCACTTGGGTTACTTCCTCCGAGGCATCGAAACTGATTTGTGAGTTCAGTTCCTGTGAGAAAGCGATTTCGAAGCATGGTGTTCACCAAGTATCGGTCTTCTCGTGCTGTGGTACACCTCTGGTTCTGCCCGTTCCTGGTCTGCGTAGGTTAGAACCAGTTTCTTCGTAACGTCGGAGAACTCTTTGTACTGTTGACAGCGACACACCGACAATCCTGGCTGTATCGCGCTGACTCCGGCCGGTTTCCAGCATTGTAAGTATTCTGGTGCATTCTTCAGGCGTTAGCGACATAATTTCAGCTTGAATAATAAATATAGAGCACTATCAACATGGTTTATGTACCCACATAAATGACAGATTACAAACAAAAGCAAAACCAAATGCTGTAATTTCGTAGTCTCATCTTCGAAAGTGGCCCTTTTTCAAATTTGATTTTTTTATGATATAACTTTACAATAACTAAGAAGTTTTAATACCTTCATTTAAGGAGTATTACATTGTCTATTAAATACAATTTATTGCATTAACCTAGCATTTTTAGTTTCCGAGATTTTTAGGATTCTTCAAGTGACCCGGATTCATTGCTCTCGAGTGTATTTAAAAAAATATCATATAGATGATTAGGAAGGATCCGCATGAATTGACAAAACTGGTGGTAATTTATCAGTGAGTTTACTTTTGAAAGTCTCCAAGCGACTTGCAGTTTTGGGGTTAACAGTGATATCTTTTTTGACCACTATTTTGTTTTGATTTGGAATAGTAATCCTTTGCCCACAATGATCAGAATCTAGTAAATTTATAATTTCTTTGTGGCTTGGTATAATATCTGTATAAATATTATCTAGGCATGTGGCACTAGTAGGGGTTATTCTTGTGGGCTCCAAAAATAGGTTTACAAGATTGTAGGACTGAAACAGACTTATAATTTTACTACAAGAACCTGAGTTTTCTAATAAATTGACATTAAAATCACCGCAAAAGATAACGGACTTGTTTGAGTTACAAATCCTGTCTAACAATTCATCCATTACCTTTTCAAAGCAGTCATACAATCCTGATGGGGGTCTGTACACACTTAATACAAATAGTATGGCCGGGTACTAGTGAATAGGCATGTTCCAGCCCCAGCAGTCTCGACATTCATAGCGATCGCTTTACGACCGAATTCGGTCGCAAAGTCCTGAATTGACAGGTGAAATGTATGGAGTGACAGGATAAAGCGATCGCTATGAATATCGAGACTGCTGGGGCAGGTAATGAAGTATGGTAAGTAGCAGTGAGTGCGTGTACTGACGTCATGCCACGCCACATCGAGGATGGGCCCGTCCATGGTCTGCACAGCCTTGGGCACAGTCTTGCCTGATGCCTCCACCTCCCAGCATCGAACCTGCAAGCACGCCACTTGGTTGATCACTGTCACACACAGCACACACCCACCAAAATTGAGCACTTGGAGCTAATTTTTGATCCAATAAACTGTCATTATTTGAATTTTTTATCTTCATTAGAACACAATTTAGCTATGGAATTGTTATCAATTTTTGATCCTGTTAGTACACACTATGAAGCATTAATCTTTAAAATAGCAAGGTTTTTAGTGGTAACAACTATGGGGCTGGAAAGAGCCAAATAAAGGAGATACATGCTGCAAAAAGTGCCCAATTACATAATGTTAAAAGAAAAATATTTATAAGATGACTCATAAACATTGATTTAGTTTCACATTATTGTACAACACAAGTAACAATGTTCCTACAAAGAGCAATCTCACCCGTGCTGTGGCTCCTGGTGGTGTGTGTGCAGTGAGGGGCCGGGATGCCTCATAAGGAGAACAACTAACAATAGAAAAGATGCCATTTGTTGTGCACACTATTAGTAGCAAGGGTTTTCATTTTGACATTTCAACAGCATTCATTGCGTTATTTATGTTGTTGAGCAGACACATTTTTCAAACATATGAAGCAATGGATTAGCAATATCCTTCAAAATGATTCAGATTGAGATTGATAGTGTGTTACACAATCAGGGTACAGTTTGCCCAAACTCTCAGAAAATGCATTGTTTTTGTATAACAAACATGGCCACTAATAACCTATTATAGAAGTGCATCGGCTGGAGCCTACACTCCACAAGTATTTCCTTAGGTACTAATATTGTGGTATATAGATAAGCCCAGCGCTAAGGCCTCTGGCCTTTTTTGGTGCTTGAAATAACTTGTGTAGAACTTGTTTGTACACAAAGAGACTACCCACGGCTAGCTACAAATATCCATGGCGTCTACTGTAATGAACATCATGTGCGTATTCTGCTAATAGCACACAGACTTTATCGGTGAGCCGGTGCTAGTGCGACGGGCGACTCACCCGACAGTCCCAGCTGCCCGACACGAGGAAGGTCTGCGGCAGCGAGGGCGGCGAGAACTCCAGCGCCGACACCGTGTCGTCCGGCGGCGAAGTCACCTCCAGGTCCTTGTTCGGGTTGCTCGGCGCGCCGGCCAGCTGGTTGAACATCTTCACCGCTTACGATCACCACTAACTATATATACTACAAATACAAAGTGGACTATAAATACGGTGTTGATAGAAAGAACCACAGTAGACACAGTGTTTGTTTATTGGCGCGGCACGAAACCACTTGTTTTGACTTTTGAATTTGATTGAAGGTTAAGTTAGGTAGGTTTGGTTTAGTAGGGTTAGGGTTACCAGTATTACAAACACAGAACATAATTATATACCCTAAAGGATTACAAATGATTACAATGCCGTCTATTGGGACACTATTGGTACTAGAAAGTTGTAATTTAGCATGAGTATACACGTTAATGATGCCAAAAAAATGGTAAAATAAAATTTAGAAAAAAACAATTAATTAGGGTACCTCCCCTACATCTAAAGTGGGATGATAATTTTTGTTTCGTCCTTCCCATAGTGTGGGACATCGTTGGATAGATCTTTCAAAAATATTAGGGATTTGGGAAGACCGTTTTTTGATTAAGTAAACCGTCCGTGACTTATCAACATTAAAGTACCAATTTTCGTTAGAGTCAAGTGTCCCCCACGGTTGTAGTTAGAAATTCAAATGTCACGGCAGTAGTATGTACCTATATATAACGAAGTTTAAAGGAAAACTATCACACATAAGTGGGCTTTACAAGTTTACGAGTAATAGTCGACCAATTGTTATAGACTCGAAAATTTCGAACAAATCCATAGAATCTATGGAGTTGTTCGAAATTTTCGAGTCTAGCGCCATCTATCGACCATCTATGGCATAGATGGTCGATAGATGGCGCTAAGCGTCAGTTGTATCGCGCTATTGTTTCATATATCTTCTATCTATATTATATTATGTGCTTTCTAAAACACACAGTGTTGCTAGGTGAAGAAGCTGATGTAAATTTGCCTTTATATTGATATCTATGGTTAAAACTTACCGAATTATCCATGGTTTTATACCTGTCTCTCTCTCTCACCAGCATGCGTCCTTTTCTAATCAAGAAGGACGCTTGGCGCGAAGCTGTCAATGTCATAGCGTTTGTAAATTTTGCCGCTAAAACATCGAAAAATTTTCAAATTTAAAATAATTTGTGATAAAATTGTTAAATACAATAATTTATCGTATCAAATTAACACACAGTGTCAATTTAGTATAGGTGTCGGGTTTTTCCGTTGTGAATAAGTACACAGAAAACTCCGTTAGGAGTATTATTGTTCTGTAATTAGTGTTTCACGATGAATCCGGACAAAATTGTACGGGTAAGTGTTGGAGGTGAGCAATGTTCCAAAGTTGAAGTTTCGGATGGAGTTCAGAAGTCCAATAATACGAGACCTGAAGACTCATTGTCATCATATTCTTCATCCTCGGAGGATGAGGAGGGCATAGCATCACCTCCTCCGACCAACAATAGATGAAAACTTTCACGTAAGTACAGACAAGTTCATACGTGTCCGGACCCGCGTGTAGACAACATCTAGTTACCTACTTATCTGACTTATAACTAACTGGGCACTACTGCCGACTACTCTTAGTACATCAATGCAGGAACAACAAGAGAGTGCCGAACCCGACCCCAACCACATCTCATTATTAGAGAAATCCAACACCTATTTTAAACTCTCTTTAAGTGTAGGGACTTTGTACAGAGTTTGATGAAAAATCCATTATTCCATAAGCTGCTAAAGAACAATTAAAAGATTTAGCTAGCCTTCAAAAGTTTGATTCCCCACCTGGAAGGGCATTTTCCACAGAAAACTTTTCATTCTTGCTTTGCTAGTCTTGGTTTAGTGGGTTTTAAACCTAATGAAGAATTGTGCCATTTTAATAAGGGCAAAGATTGCTTAGTTTCCACGGAACAATATTTTGGAACAATGACATCTATTGAAATCCGGGTTACAAGAATTGCTCAACTGGGCATCAGCAAACTGTAATAGTTTAAATATTAGCACATCGTTTGAAAAGATTTCTTGTACTTTTGGTCCAGGCTCCCCGTCTTATAAAAATTTGGAGACTCAGTGCAGATTGTGCGTGGTAAAAGGGCGAAGTGCATTGAAATTAGACAGGATCATATTTTATAGGAAATTGTAAATCCAAATTTAAAAGCTACTGTACATAATGTTCTTCCTAGCTAAGCATATCTTTTTTGCCGAGATGCTTTGCAGCCTATCATAGCTTCTTTAGGTGGATCTCAGGTGTGGCTTAACACTCTGGCTTATATTACACAGAGAAAAGCCTTGAATACATCTTATGTGCAAAACAAGGAACATCACGCCCCTTATAAAACACAACAAAGATTTAAAAAGATAATAATAATAAATAAAAAGTCTATATTATACAACACACCCTCCAACACTAATAATAAAAACTAACTATCAAACAAAATTTTTAAAGGGGGTTTGTCTGATGGGCCATGCCAATTTGTGGCAACAACAGGGAGAATACAATTATATTATGAAATTAATAACAGGTGGCCGCATCCCATTCTTAAAGACTTTCTCCTTCAGTATCCAGACAACCAAGTGTTTAATTTTATTAAAAAAGGACATAACGGACATGATCCTCCACACATTAAAACAAGATAAAATATTATAGACACCGCCAATCCTCAATCCAGGATTTTTATGGCAAATGGTTCTATTAATAAAATCTGATGGAGGACTATGTCCCATCTTCGACCACAGAGGTCTGAACTTGTATGTGTCAGTGAAACATTTCTATTTAATTTCACAAACAGATGTAGCCAACTTCCTACAGACAAACGATTGGTTAGGGAAAATAGACATTCACTTGGCCTATTTTCGTTTACCAATTGCAGACACACATAGGAGGTTCCTGTGAATGATTTGCAACAACGAAGTGCTACAATTAACAGCCTTGGCATTTAGTCTGTCATCGACACAAAGATGTTTGCCTCAGGATTGCGGAGATCCTATGAGGATTAGTTTTCCGCATAATTGTGTATTTGGACGATTTTTTCCCGGTCAATCGGATTGGACCATAATGGTTTCTCAGGTTTCGGAAACACTGAGAATGTTGGGAATCATACAATACATATGGGACAGCACATACATTAACACAAGTTTATTCTGGAGCCCTCTCAGGAGGTAGAATAAAAAAAAAAAAAAAAATAATAATAATAATAATCTCTGCGAGAAGCTCAGAGTTTGTTAGGTTTGCTGAATTTTGCAAATTACGCAGTATCACTGGGTCGACTGCGCTGTCGCGAAGCCCAACTCTTTCTAAAATTGATTAGACCATATTATGAGAGAGAGAAAAGATCTTCCTCTACCGGTTCAGCAGACCTACAATGGTAGTTAAAAGCTGTAAATTACAGCAAGTCAAGAAAAGTGTAACTCACTTCTTGACCACGAATGCTGCAGACTTAGGGTAGGAAACTCAATTAAACAGTACTTACCTACCTATCAGGAATGTGGGCCCCATATCAAAAGCACCATCAACAGTCAGCGGATGGCTCTGGAAGGTGCGCACATTCATATTCAGTCGGAAAACAGAACCCTGGTGGCATACCTTAAGAGGGGACACATTCCTTAGCACTGCTAGGATTAACGACCAGAATCCTAAAACTTGCAGAACAGTTGCATTTAACTCTCTCAGCCAATTACCTGCCGGGGAGTTTAAATTGAATTGCGGTTCGCCTATCAAGGGGTCGCAAAGTACTAGAGTGGCATCTTTTGCCCCAAGCCACGGAGGCTTTATTCAAAGTGCGGTTCGCCTATCAAGGGGTCGCAAAGTATTAGAGTGGCATCTTTTGCCCCAAGCCACGGAGGCTTTATTCAAAGTGCGGTTCGCCTATCAAGGGGTCGCAAAGTACTAGAGTGGTATCTTTTGCCCCAAGCCTCGGAGGCTTTACTCCAAGTGTGGGGTATCCCAGACGTCGATCTGTTCGCGTCCAGAGATACGGCTATCGTACCAAAGTACTTAACATTGGATACCAGAGATTGTTCAGCAGTCTTCTGCAACATTTTCAGCAGGAAATGGGACTATTATCTAGGGTGGGCATTTCCCCCCATCCAGTTGAATACTGGCTCATTAGAGTACTGGTTCATTTGAACAATGCAAAAGGAATTTACATCCTAATAGTACCGGAGTGGATCAAATGTTATTGGCTACCCGACCTGCTAGTGATAGCCATAGTAGAGCCACTTCCGACAAAGAACCTGCGGAAGGTCCTAACGACAGGCAATTTTCCTGCACAAGTTGACTTTGGTCGATCGTGTTGCTCACTGGTCCATAAAGGAACAGTACTTGTTAAAAAGTAGTTGGCGGACATCTACTATAACAACATATAGTAGGGGCTATTAGAAGATTTTTATTGTGGTGTGATACCAATAAAATTAACCCAAAAACAGCAGCAGGTTGCAGATTTTAGACAAAGTTATTTTTAGAAGATAAGTTAGCTTATGAGACTATTCTTCTTCTTCATAAATGAGTTATTTCTACTTACTGTGCAATATAAAAAGTAGATATCTCAAAACATTTTTTTCGTTCAGCAAGTTCTAAAAGCCGTTTCACTTGCTAAACCTGCCCTACAAAAACTACCAAATTAAGCAATTTTGTTTAATTTGCTAAGAACTTCAACAAATTCATGATCTCACATTATAAGAAAATAACCCTAAGAATCTAATTACTACGGAAGATGAGATAACTTTGAGGCCAAGGTTTGACTCAAAAACAGATTCTAATACATACAGACAGTCAGATTGGTTGTTGCGGAAACACCCAGACCATCGAGTCTGCCCTGTCAAACACATTAATAACTTTATAGAAAGGTCTGAAATGAAAAGACGCGCAGACGGAACTGTCTCAAGTCTATTTATTTCTCTATCAGGGAAATTAAAACCTGCTTCAAGGACAATGATTGCAGGTTGGATTCATAGTATTTTTAAAGATGCTAATATTCATGCCCTACCAGGCAGTATCAGGTCAGCAGTAGCCTCTGAAAATTGGTTGGAGAATAGACCTGTTAAAAAAAAAAAAAAAAAAAAAAAGGAAATTAGTATAAATTACTGTGGTCCAGTAAACAGAGTTGATGAAACCAACTCTAATATTGATTAATTTTTTTTTTTTTTAGTATTGGTTAAATTTAAATAGCATTTAAAAAGAGAAAAGAGATTTAATTAAGTAATTTATTCCTATATTAGGATTATTTAAGAATTATATATTTGTTTTCTTTGATTGATTTTAAAGAAATTTATATTTTTTGTTACATTTGGACATGACAGATGTTATTGTAAAAATTGCAATAAAACTGATCTATTTTCTAGAACAGTTGTATAATCCATTCATCATAGCGTTTGTATTTACCACCAGCAGATACCAAACAGGTCTTCACCTAGCAACACTGTGTGTTTTAGAAAGCACATAATATGACTGTTTTGCATTCCAACAAAACAGGTATTATGTGTGAATAAAACACACAGTGTTGCAGCAATTCTCTAGCTGGTGAGCTGAAGACCCTCTATGACATTGACAGCTTCGCGCCAAGCGTCCTTCTTGATTAGAAAAGGACGCATGCTGGTGAGAGAGAGAGACAGGTATAAAACCATGGATAATTCGGTAAGTTTTAACCATAGATATCAATATAAAGGCAAATTTACATCAGCTTCTTCACCTAGCAACACTGTGTGTTTTATTCACACATAATACCTGTTTTGTTGGAATGCAAAACAGTCATATTATTATTATACTTATAATAAATCTGTAGAAGTGAAAATTCTGTACATTGAAAATATCAAAAAAAAAATGGCAGGGGGTGTTACTAGACCGACACCGAACCCAAAAATGTGATAAAAAAAATTTTTGTCTGTCTGTCTGTCTGTTTGTTCAGGCATCACGCAAAAACTACCGGTTCGATTACGATGAAACTTGGTATAATTATTCTTTAATATCCTGGGCACCACACTGGGTACTTTTTATGCCGGAAAAGTATCTTCTAAACATATAAAACTCAAAGGTGACTGACTGACTGACTGACATAGTGATCTATATCAACGCACAGCTCAAACCACGGGAGGGATCGGGCTGAAATTTGGCATGCAGGTAGATGTTATGACGTAGGCATCCGCTAAGAATGGATTTTGATAAATTCTACCCCCAAGGGGATAAAATAGGGGATGAAAGTTTATATGAAAAATCTTATTCCTTGAGTTAATAAACTTGAAACTTAGCACGAATACTTATCTAAATAATACCTAATATACCTAATATTGAAAGTAAAGAATAATGTGTCAGGGTTTTTTGAAAATCTACCCCTGACGGGCTGAAATGGGGTAGTCAATTTTTCAGGGGAGGATTTTAGTGCATGGTTTGATTAACTCGAAAATTAGTATAAATAATCTTTGAGTCAAGTTATGAATAAATCCCAAACGATTTTTTTTAAATTCCACCTCTGTGGGGGTGAAAAGCGGGGATAGTTTATATGAAAAATCTTATTCATTTAGTTAATAAACTTGAAATTTGCCTAAGTAAGTAATAAAGTTTATCATTATAAGTTTTTCAAAGCTACCCCTCAAAGGGGGATATAGGGTTGTTAAGTTTATGTCGAAGAAATTGAATGCGCGGTCTGAGTAACTCGAAACTCAGTATTGATACTTTTGACAGAAAATAATTAATAATAAATATGTAAAGTTGTCGAAAATTTACCACTGACGGCACAAAAACGGGTAATTCAGTTTTTAAGGGGAGGATTTGCACATGAAACTGTATGTTACATTTTCACGCCTAAACCACTGAACTTCTGATTTGGCATAGATATAGATGGTATCCTGGGGAAGCACATACTTTTTATCCTGTTAGCACGTTCCCGTGGGATAATTTCCGACATCCACGCGGGCGAAGCCGCGGGCAGAAGCTAGTTCCTAAATAAGTTTTATAAAAAAACAGTTGCTTAACCAAATCTCAAAAAAAACTGGCTTGCTTTCTATAACAGAGAGAGAGAGAGAGACAAACAGAAACACGCGCACCCCGCACGGCTTACAACTATAGCAAAAAGTGTCGTTCCAACTTTTGGTCTTAATTTTTTCCGTCTAGCCCCCTTTCGCAACGCGCGATAAGGAACTTCGTTCCAAAAACTTGAGAGGTGTCAAGGGACACCCGGATGGAACGAAGTATAATAACTGGCTTGCTTTCTATAAGAGAGAGAGAGAGACCGACAGAAATACGCGCACGCCGCACGGCTTACAACTATAGCAAAAAGTGTCGTTCCAACTTTTGGTCTTATTTTTTTCCAGCTAGCCCCCTTCCGCAAAGCGTGATAAAGAACTTCGTTCC
Organism: Apamea sordens; assembly: GCA_945859715.1. Lineage (NCBI taxonomy): Eukaryota > Metazoa > Arthropoda > Insecta > Lepidoptera > Noctuidae > Apamea > Apamea sordens. The sequence continues at coordinate 18,272,442 of OX244007.1, forward strand.
AAAAAAATACTTGAGAGGTGTCAAGGGACACCCGGATGGAACGAAGTTCAAAGAGAATGAGAGAGACAGACAGAGAAACACGCGCACTCCGCACGGCTTACAACTATAGCAAAAAGTGTCGTTCCAACTTTTGATCTTAATTTTTTCCGTCTAGCCCCCTTTCGCAACGCGCGAGAAGGAACTTCGTTCCAAAACTCCGTGCAAAATTGTCGGATCGGGTGAGGATTTGTATAGGAAGTCAAATTAGGTAGGTAGGTATTAGACTCTTTGACTGGTTGTCAGACTTTCGGGCTACTGACGACCCATGACGACTGTCAAAGATCTACGAATGACAGCCGGGACCAACGGCCTAACGTGCTTTCCGAGCTCATTTTATATACATAATTACATATATTAGTCTGTGGTACTAGCCACAACTGAGGAGCGCGCGCGTTTTTAGGCGACCATATATCTATTAAAATATCAGAGTATTTAAAAAAACTTGAGAAGTGTCAAGGGACACCCGGATGGAACGAAGTTCAAAGAGAGAGAGAGAGAGACAGAGAAACACGCGCACGCCGCACTGCTTACAACTATAGCAAAAAGTGTCGTTCCAACTTTTGGTCTTAATTTTTTCCGTCTAGCCCTCTTTCGCAACGCGCGACAAGGAACTTCGTTCCAAAAAAAAAAAAAACACTCAATAAATACGATTTATTGCATGAAAACCCCATTCCTACGGCGGATGTCGTCACAGTAGAAAATCATCAGACAGTCAAAAAATGTTTGAAAGCTGTTGGTGGGGTGGGGACGATTTTTTGCATGATCCTTTAAAAATAAATAACTCGACTGCATAAAATGTAAACTTTAAAAAAGATGGAAAGAATATGACCTATTTCTGTCTCCAATCTCCCTCCCAATCTCAGATATCTCGATCTTTAGCAGTCGGCGGCATTTTTTATATGACTTGCTGTGACTGTGAGCTGTGAGTCAAGCGCTATTAGTGATTGTGAATTTGTGAGTGATTATTTGAACGCACCTAATTAAAACTGACAATTGACAGACGTGTCATATTGTCATTGTCATGTCACTTGTGAGGAGTTGTGTCAGTGAGTTAGTGCCAAACTGTGTCAATCAAAAATATGCAAAATTGCAATTTGATTTGTAAATACAACGTCCTTTCAATACTTATAATAATCAATTTAGACAAGTAAATAAATCACAAAAACTGCAATGAGTAATATACAGTACGTGCAAATAAAGGATCTGAAACCCGGCTTGAAAAACATAAATGCCGAGTTCATCGTGCTCGAGGTGGGTCCACCGACGCTGACGAAGGAAGCGCGGGAGGTGCGTACCCTGCGCGTGGCGGACGCCACGGCCTCGGTCAACCTGTCCGTGTGGGACGAGCCCGGCGCGCTACTGCAGCCCGGCGATATCGTGCGCCTCACGCGTGGCTACGCGTCTCTGTGGCGCGCGGCGCTCACGCTCTACTCCGGCAAGTCCGGCGACATACAGAAAGTGGGCGAGTTCTGTATGCTATTCAACGAGCAGGTGAACATGAGCGAGCCCCAGCCAGCGCCGCCGCCGCCCGCCGCCGGCGCCGCACCGCCCGCGCCCGAGCGCTCCAACGGGGCCCACGCGCCGCTGCGCACACTGCAGACGCCGGCCGCGCCCGTGCCGCCGCACAGCGCCAAGCCCGACCGCTTCGCGCCGCCCGCGCAGGACCATTCCGGCAAGCACGCACACAAGACCTATGTGCGCGGCCGCGGTCACCAGCGTGGCAACAACCGGAGGTAGCATAGGCACCTGCCTGCCTTCAGTGCCTTTCAGGATAATGGTGCATTCATTGTGGCTTGATGAATTATTACCAGTTGTGTTTGTGTGGGAACTTTGTTTTATCATACAGAATACAATGTAGAACAAGCTCTTGTACTGTATAAAGTAATACCAGTTGTTGTTTTGTATGAATAATGTACAGCTAAATTGGTATTGTGAGTGTTGGGGCGTCGAGCTTGTGTGACTGTGTATTATATATAGCCGTTCCTAAACAGCACTCCTCTGAATATTTAACTATAAGTGTTTGTCATATTTGTGTAGGTAAAAGTGTTGCTGAACTTGGCTGATGATTGAATTATGTTTAAGTTAATGTATTCTATGATATTGTCTTTATCAGATTGTATAGAGATGTCAGAATCCAGTCAAACAGTCACCATGGCTGTTGTGACCACAGCTGTGACTGTGCTGCTGCAGCACGGCACATTCCTTTCAAATGCTTGCTGCTGCTAACAACTTCCATTAAGTTGATAGAATTAAGGAGAACTTTGTTTGCATCTTCAAATAACTTTTCCAAATGGTGTTTGTAAATAAACATTTTTAAAGATAAAAATAGACATTTATTTTGTACTAGCTGCGCCCCGCGGGTTCACCCGCATAAGTTTCGATCCCGTGGGAATATTGGGATAAAAAGTATCCTATGTGTTAATCCTGCTTATAATCTATCTGTTATCATCATCCAAATCCGTTCAGTAGTTTTAGCGTGAAAGAGTTACAAACATCCATCCAGTGGTGAAGGGCGGGGCGTTTTTGGGGGACTGTCTTTTGTAATTTTGACGTTCGAAAAGTGCTGACTCTCAGCCTAATTTGAATAAATGACTTTTGATTTGATTTGATTCATCCATCCATCCATACAAACTTTCACGTTTATAATATTAGTAGGATAGGATAACACTATTGCACAATACAGGGACACAATACATATAACAATATTGCACAATACAGGTACACAATACATGACAATTTATTTAACAATTTATTTATTTATAGTTAATTAACACGGCACAGGTCCAATTACATTAATTAACATAGAATTATAAAGATTAAAATAAAATAAGCATTCAAATAACATACAATACAAATATTAAATTCAAATTCAAAGATGTACACACAGCTCCATTAAGTGGTTACCCCACTAAAAGACTTGTGCGTTCAAATCCGTGATAGGCCCAAGTTGGTTTTTGTATTTTGCAAAAACATTTTTTTTTTAATTAATGTATTGTTTTAGTGAATAAATAAGTTTAAGTTAGTATATTTTTTTTTAAATTCTGTTTTTATTGTTTCAATAAAACATTAATACTTTTATTATTGCGACGATAAGCAATAGCAGGGTTAACATTTACGAATACTTATCCATCGTCTAAATAGACTGGAGGTTTCAAGACCGCTTACCGTTCTTATGATTGGAAGTTCAAATCCTACGCACGAAATGTGCTTTTTGTGGATTATATTATTTTAATATATTTTTCTATTTTGTTTTAAGTAGTAATTATTTATAAAGAATAAAAAATTCAAGAAAAATAAAATACTTTAATAATCATTTAATAATACATATTTATTATTGCTGTTATTTAACAAAACTATGATCTTATTTTACAACTAGCTTCTGCCAGCGGCTTCGCCCGCGTGGATGTCGGAAATTATCCCACGGGAACGTGCTAACTCTATCTCTATGCCAAATCAGAAGTTCAGTGGTTTAGGCGTGAAAATGTAAAATACAGTTTCAAGTTCAAATCCTCCCCTTAAAAACTGAATTACCCCTTTTTGTCCCGTCAGTAGTAAATTTTCGACCACTTTACATACTTATTATTAATTATTGTTAATAGCTGTGCCCGCGACTCCGTCAGCGTGTAACTCCTTGTGTGTTATTAAGTTAATGTATTGGGTAGTATGTACATGCCGTTTGCGATCAGCTGTGAGACGTAATTCCCTCTCAGTGAAGGTTTCGGACTCACGGGATAGTACAGACGCCAGCACATCAAGCTACTACAAACTGTCAAATTTCTTTAATAGATTTTCAACTTTATCTCTAAAGTATTAAGGTTTAAGGTTGATTGGGAAAATTTGACAGTTTCGGGTAGCTTGACCTGCTGGCGTCTGTACATGCAGTTCGCGATCAGCTGTGAGACGTAATTCCCTCTCAGTGTAGGTTTCAGACTCGCGAGATAATGTATGCCGTTCGCGGTCAGCTGTGAGCCGCAATTCTCATTGTGAAGCAGTTTCAGCTTCTCGGGATAACACATGTTGTTCTCGGTCAATGGTAACTTGGTAAGCCTTAGCTCTCGTTGAGAAGAGCTTTGAGATGCCCGTGATGTAGCTCGTCTCGCTCTGTGAGCTGCTAATTGCATCTCTCTCTCGGAAGAGCTTTCATTGGCTCGAGAAGTTGAGGCACTAACTCTCGTATCTTTAACCGATGTACTCTTTCCTCTGCCGATCCTTGAGAACGCCTATTTCTCATTCTCTTAGCTTCTCTTGAATTTCGAGATAAAGATAATCGTTTTTTAGGTGGCATTGATGCAGGCCAATGAAAATAAAGCTAAAACGTAAATGAAATTAAAACTAATTTAAAAAAAGTGAACGTAAATTAGCCAAAACTTACCTATCGGTATCTAAAAATCTATGCGTAACTACTACTACTTCACCTAAAAAAAAATGTAAACTATTAATAATTTGTAATTTGAACGAATATTTAAACAATACTAAAATAACTAATACCTATTTTATAAAATAACAACAAAAGAAATCTAAAAATAAATTATCAAAGACTATAAGTCGCGCTGATAAGCACGGTTTGTTATTATCAATTAAGTATTGTCTGTCAATAAGGTCGAACGCTCTGAACGTCTATTCGCATCAACAGGCAAAAATTGTATGAAGCTCGCGCTCGCGCTCGGACGCCCCGCCTTTTTATACCTTCGGCCGCGAGACGCGTCGAGAGTGATTCAGTATTCACGCACGATGGCTTATTATTAGCGTATTTCATGTATAACTTTGGTGTTTCTATACCGATTTCTATGATTCTTTTTTATGGAATAGTTAATAATGTTAACTTTTTTAATTAGGGATGACTGAGAGTGTTATAAACGTAAGAATAGACAAATATACCTAATCAGAAAGCTTCGAACTGCTAAGCTATCGGGAGTTACAGTTACACGTGTTATTGTGAGTCAACCAAAAAAGATAGACATATGCTGTCGTGGGATATTTTTTATATAATTTTAAGGAGAACATTTCCGTCATACATGATTTCTGTGTAGCTTTAACCATTAACGTTGCACACGCGACGGAAGCTTAAAAAATGGAGTAACTTCTCCCGTTTTCCCAACCTTTCCCTTCACTGCTCTGCTCCTATTGATTGTAGCGTGATGAAAAGTGTACTATAACCAGCTCAGGAGTATGAAAAATAATTGTACCAAGTTTCGTTAAAATCCGTCGAGTAGTTTTTGTTTCTATAACGGTTATACAGACAGACAGACAAAAATTTTACTGATTGCATTTTTGGCATCAGTATCGATCCCTAATCACCCCCTGATAGTTATTTTGAAAATATATTTCATGTACAGAATTGACCTCTCTACAGATTTATTATAAGTATATAGACAAAGATCTATATTTTGATTTGATAATTATTTACAGTTATCATAATATACATATTTCGCCAACTGACACAAATGGGTTCCTAGACAAGTGGCATCCTATTAACGCAAACGATAAAGTAGGAAGCGGTAGAAATATTTTAGATTGACATAAGCTAACGAAATGTCACGTGACCTGTCGTCTCAGCATACAAATTTGACATTTGACAGTCTGACAAGCGACATCAAAAGAGGCAAGTTTTGAAGCGTTTGCAACTTGTCTAGGACCTAGAATTTAGTTTGGCAGGATTACAATCATGAGCATAATAAGTGAATAAACATGTTATCAATAGATAATCAATTAACATCTCTTATTAGCTCATGATATCTACATAGAATATTTTGCCATACCACAGAACAGATAAAAGAGTCGTAGCAGTTAGCTTGCCATCAGTTCTCTGCCTGTGTGTGGGTGTGCTTCTGTAGCCACCTGCGTAGTTTATTGAAGGGGATGGGCACGACTGGTTCCGGTCCATAATATAGACTGGCGTGCTTGATGCCCTTCTGGCCAGCTCGTCAGCCGCGTCGTTACCTAGTGATCCACTGTGTCCTTTTATCCATTGTAGTGTCACTGTGTTGCGGTTCGATACAGTTACCTGTTCAAGCGCCATGTGACATTCTAGTATTAGATTTGATGTGATGCATCCCTTCTTTAGGGATTGGAGGACTGAAGCGCTGTCAGAGAGTATACGAACATGGGTGTCCGTAACTCTCCTGGCTGCTATGGCATGGGCCGCTTGTATTATACCCACACACTCGGCTGGTAAACCGTGTTGAGCATTCCTAGCGGGCTGCACATGTTTATGTTGAGGTCGTGTGAGAAGACTCTGACTCCAGTTCCGCAGTCGGTCTTTGATCTATCAGTGTAAACTCTCAGCTCTCCCGGGCCTGAGTAGTCGCACTGCTCCTCTTTAAGCACTACGTTGTAATGCTTTTGAAAGCAGTATTGCTTAGGGGCTCTGTCGCAGGGTGATGCCATCATTGGCTGTCGTTTGATTGCCTCGTCCTTTAGGCGTATGTGCTTGATCCTCGAGTCTTTGCTTAGGGTTCCTGATAGCTGGAGCCTGAAGGCAGACAGGGCCGCCTCCTCTCTCACAATGAGGTGTAGGGGAGGCAGTCCAAGCATGGCCGGTAGGGCAGCGGTGGGTGCAGTTCTCATGCAGCTTGTGATTGCCACACAAGCAAATCGTTTCAGCTTTTGGAGATCTCTTTGGGCTGTGCTAAGGTCTGTTCTGGGACACCAGACTAGTGAGCCATATGGGATGATTGGACGGATAACTGTGGTATAGAGCCAGCAAGTGACCCTGGGGCTAATCCCCCAGTTTTTCCCAAGCATTCTCTTGCATTGCCACAGGGATATGCTGGCCTTCGTGGTGATGTGATTGATGTGTTTAGCCCAGTTCAGCTGTTTATCCAAAAAGATGCCCAGGTATTCGGTTTCAGTTGAAAGGCTTAGGGTACCTAGTGCCAAAGAATCGTGGAAGTTGTAGTGTGGCAAGTTTCCTCTTTTTTGTGAAGAGGATCAGTTCTGTTTTTGTTGGGTTCACTGATAGTTGGTGTATACTGCACCTGTTCTCTACTATTTTCAGTGCCTGGTGCATTAGGTTGCATAGGGTGTTTTCGTGGGTGCCATTTATTATTATGGTTAGATCATCGGCGTAGCCTACTGTAAAGTAGCCTTTATTGTTTAGTGTCTTTATCAGGCTGTCTACGACCAGATTCCATAGAAGCGGCGAAAGGACACCCCCTTATGGGCAGGCTTTTGCCACAACGGCCCTTGTGGTGTCGTTTACGGTCACCTGTACAGCTCTATGTTTCAGAATATTGATAATCCAGCCGCTCAGAGACGGATCTATGCCGTGTCTGTCTACGGCCGTACTGATACTTTTGAATGTAGTTTTGTCAATGGCGCCCTCGATGTCAATGAAGGCGGCTAATGCTGAGCATTTGTGGTCCACTGCGCATTCAATCTTGGATACGACGCTGTGCAGCGCGGATTCTGTTGATTTGCCTGTGGAGTACGCATGCTGTTGTTTGTGGAGTGGTTTTGCCCTAAGGGGACCGTCTCAGATGTGTCGATCACATAGTCTCTCCAGGGTCTTTAGTAGAAAAGATGTGAGGCTTATGGGTCTGTACGCCTTGGGTTGCGTGTAGTCGGCTTTACCAGGTTTAGGTATGAAGATGACTTTCACTTCGCGCCAGGCTAGGGGTATATGTCTGAGTGCTATGCAGGCCCGGTAGATCTCCATCAGGCATGGTGTGATATATTCGAGCCCCCATTGTAGTAAGGCTGGGAAGATGCCATCCAGTCCCGCGGACTTGTATGGCTGGAAGGTGTTGATGGCCCACCTTAACCGGTCTTCCGTTACTAGCCCGCGGGCACAGGTCCAGTCCCGTTCCGTTAGGGTCCGACCTGGTACTTCTTCCCAGGTCCTGTCCTCTAGGAGTTGGCAGTGTGGGAAGTGGGTTTCGAGAAGGACCTTGCTGGTCTCAAGGTCCGTTTGTGTGTATGTGTCGTCTGGTTTTTTCAGCGCGCCGAGGGTTCGGTCCTGGTCGGTTGATAGGATCTTCCTCACCCTTGCGGCTTCATTGTTGGTTTCTATGGATTCACAGAATTTCCGCCATGCTGTCCTCCTGGCGGTTCTGATTTTCTTTTTGTATGTGTGTCGGGTTTCTGTGTATATTTCCGAATCTTCTTGGAGTCTGGTGTTTTAGCTCTGTTGAATTGCTTCCGTAATGCATGTCTGAGTTTACCAAGTTCGGCGTTCCGCCAGAGATTTTCTACCAATCCTATCCAAATTTCTACCAATCTTACCCAAATTTCTACCAATTTAATCCTACTTTCTACCAATCCTATCCAAATTTATACCAATCCTATCCAAATTTCTACCAATCCACAACAAATTTCTACCAATCCTATACTAATTTCTACCAATCCTTTCCAAATTTCTACCAATCCTATCCTAATTTCTACCAATCCTATCCAAATTTCTACCAATCCTATCCAAATTTCTACCAACTTAATCCTACTTTCTACCAATCCTATCCAAATTTCTACCAATCCTATCCTAATTTCTACCAATCCACACCAAATTTCTACCAATCCTACCCAAATTTCTTCCAATCTTACCCAAATTTCTACCAATCCTATCCTAATTTCTACCAATCCACCCCAAATTTCTACCAATCCTTTCCTAATTTCTACCAATCCTATCCAAATTTCTACAATTCTATCCAAATTTCTACCAATTAAATCCTAATTTCTACCAATCCACACCAAATTTCTACCAATCCTTTCCAAATTTCTTCCAATCTTACCCAAATTTCTACCAATTTAATCCTACTTTCTACCAATCCTATCCAAATTTTTACCAATCCTATCCAAATTTCTACCAATCCACACCAAATTTCTACCAATCCTATACTAATTTCTACCAATCCTTTCCAAATTTCTACCAATCCTATCCTAATTTCTACCAATCCTATCCAAATTTCTACCAACTTAATCCTACTTTCTACCAATCCTATCCAAATTTCTACCAATCCTATCCTAATTTCTACCAATCCTATCATTATTTCTACCAATCCTATCCAAAAATCTACCAATCTTATCCAACTTTCTACCAATCTAATCCAACTTTCTACCAATCCTATCCAAAATTCTACCAATCTTATCCAACTTTCTACCATTCTAATCCAACTTTCTACCAATCCTATCCAACTTTCTAACAATCCTATCCAAATTTCCACCAATCGTATCCAAATTTCTACCAATCCTATCATTATTTCTACCAATCCTATCCAAAATTCTACCAATCTTATCCAACTTTCTACCAATCTAATCCAACTTTCTACCAATCCTATCCCAAATTCTACCAATCTTATCCAACTTTCCACCAATCCTATCCAAAATTCTAACAATCGTATCCAAATTTCTACCAATCCTATCCAAAATTCTAACAATCGTATCCAAATTTCTACCAATCCTATCCAAAATTCTACCAATCGTATCCAAATTTCTACCAATCCTATCCAAAATTCTACCAATCGTATCCAAATTTCTACCAATCCTATCCTTTTTTCTACCAATCCTATCCTTTTTTCTACCAATCCTATCCAAAGTTCTACCAATCCTATCCAAATTTCTACCAATCTTATCCAACTTGCAACCAATCTAATCCTACTTTCTACCAATCCTATCCAAATTTCTACCAATCCTATCCAAATTTCTACCAATCTTATCCTACTTTCTACCAATCCTATCCAAAATTCTACTAATCTTATTCAAATTTCTACCACTCCTATCCTACTTTCTACCAATCCTATCCATAATTCTACCAATCTTATCCTACTTTCTACCAATCCTATCCAAAATTCTACCAATCTTATCCAACTTTCTACCAATCTAATCCTACTTTCTACCAATCCTATCCAAATTTCTACCAATCCTATCCAAATTTCTACCAATCTTATCCTACTTTCTACCAATCCTATCCAAAATTCTACTAATCTTATTCAAATTTCTACCACTCCTATCCTACTTTCTACCAATCCTATCCATAATTCTACCAATCTTATCCTACTTTCTACCAATCCTATCCAAAATTCTACCAATCTTATCCAACTTTCTACCAATCTAATCCTACTTTCTACCAATCCTATCCAAATTTCTACCAATCCTATCCAAATTTCTACCAATCTTATCCTACTTTCTACCAATCCTATCCAAAATTCTACCAATCTTATCCTACTTTCTACCAATCCTATCCAAAATTCTACTAATCTTATTCAAATTTCTACCACTCCTATCCTACTTTCTACCAATCCTATCCATAATTCTACCAATCTTATCCTACTTTCTACCAATCCTATCCAAAATTCTACCAATCTTATCCAACTTTCTACCAATCTAATCCTACTTTCTACCAATCCTATCCAAATTTCTACCAATCCTATCCAAATTTCTACCAATCTTATCCTACTTTCTACCAATCCTATCCAAAATTCTACTAATCTTATTCAAATTTCTACCACTCCTTTCCTACTTTCTACCAATCCTATCCATAATTCTACCAATCTTATCCTACTTTCTACCAATCCTATCCAAAATTCTACCAATCTTATCCAACTTTCTACCAATCTAATCCAACTTTCTACCAATCCTATCCAAAATTCTACCAATCTTATCCAACTTTCTACCAATCTAATCCAACTTTCTACCAATCCTATCCAAAATTCTACCAATCTTATCCAACTTTCTACCAATCTAATCCAACTTTCTACCAATCCTATCCAAAATTCTACCAATCCTATCCAAATTTCTACCAATCTTATCCTACTTTCTACCAATCCTATCATTTTTTCTACCAATCCTATCCAAAATTCTACCAATCTTATCCTACTTTCTACCAATCTAATCCAACTTTCTACCAATCCTATCCAAAATTCTACCAATCTTATCCAACTTTCTACCATTCTAATCCAACTTTCTACCAATCCTATCCAAAATCCTACCAATCTTATCCAACTTTCTACCAATCTAATCCAACTTTCCACCAATCCTATCCAAAATTCTAACAATCGTATCCAAATTTCTACCAATGCTATCCAAAATTCTAACAATCGTATCCAAATTTCTACCAATCCTATCCAAATTTCTACCAATCCTATCCAACTTTCTACCAATCTAATCCAACTTTCCACCAATCCTATCCAAAATTCTAACAATCGTATCCAAATTTCTACCAATCCTATCCAAATTTCTACCAATCCTATCCAACTTTCTACCAATCTAATCCAACTTTCCACCAATCCTATCCAAAATTCTAACAATCGTATCCAAATTTCTACCAATCCTATCCAAAATTCTAACAATCGTATCCAAATTTCTACCAATCCTATCCAAAATTCTACCAATCTTATCCAACTTTCTACCAATCTAATCCAACTTTCCACCAATCCTATCCAAAATTCTAACAATCGTATCCAAATTTCTACCAATCCTATCCAAAATTCTACCAATCCTATCCAAATTTCTACCAATCCTATCCTATTTTCTACCAATCCTATCCAAATTTCTACCAATCCTATCCAAATTTCTACCACTCCTATCCAAATTTCTACCAATCCTATCCAAAATTCTACCAATCCTATCCAAAATTCTACCAATCGTATCCAAATTTCTACCAATCCTATCCAAATTTCTACTAATCCTATCCAAAGTTCTACCAATCCTATCCAAATTTCTACCAATCTTATCCTACTTTCTACCAATCCTATCCAAAATTCAACCAATCGTATCCAAATTTCTACCAATCCTATCCTTTTTTCTACCAATCCTATCCAAATTTCTACTAATCCTATCCAAAGTTCTACCAATCCTATCCAAATTTCTACCAATCTTATCCTACTTTCTACCAATCCTATCCAAAATTCTACCAATCTTATCCTACTTTCTACCAATCCTATCCAAAATTCTTCCAATCTTATCCAAATTTCTACCACTCCTATCCAAATTTCTACCAATCCTATCCAAAATTCTACCAATCGTATCCAAATTTCTACCAATCTTATCCTTTTTTCTACCAATCCTATCCAAAATTCTACCAATCTTATCCAACTTTCTACCAATCTAATCCAACTTTCTACCAATCCTATCCAAAATTCTACCAATCTTATCCAACTTTCTACCAATCTAATCCAACTTTCTACCAATCCTATCCAAAATTCTACCAATCTTATCCAACTTTCTACCATTCTAATCCAACTTTCTACCAATCCTATCCAAAATTCTACCAATCTTATCCAACTTTCTACCAATCTAATCCAACTTTCCACCAATCCTATCCAAAATTCTAACAATCGTATCCAAATTTCTACCAATCCTATCCAAAATTCTAACAATCGTATCCTACTTTCTACCAATCCTATCCAAAATTCTACCAATCGTATCCAAATTTCTACCAATCCTATCCAAAATTCTACCAATCGTATCCAAATTTCTACCACTCCTATCCAAATTTCTACCAATCCTATCCAAAATTCTACCAATCGTATCCAAATTTCTACCAATCTTATCCTTTTTTCTACCAATCCTATCCAAAATTCTACCAATCTTATCCAACTTTCTACCAATCTAATCCAACTTTCTACCAATCCTATCCAAAATTCTACCAATCTTATCCAACTTTCTACCAATCTAATCCAACTTTCTACCAATCCTATCCAAAATTCTACCAATCTTATCCAACTTTCTACCATTCTAATCCAACTTTCTACCAATCCTATCCAAAATTCTACCAATCTTATCCAACTTTCTACCAATCTAATCCAACTTTCCACCAATCCTATCCAAAATTCTAACAATCGTATCCAAATTTCTACCAATCCTATCCAAAATTCTAACAATCGTATCCAAATTTCTACCAATCCTATCCAAAATTCTACCAATCGTATCCAAATTTCTACCAATCCTATCCAAAATTCTACCAATCGTATCCAAATTTCTACCAATCCTATCCTTTTTTCTACCAATCCTATCCTTTTTTCTACCAATCCTATCCAAAGTTCTACCAATCCTATCCAAATTTCTACCAATCTTATCCAACTTGCAACCAATCTAATCCTACTTTCTACCAATCCTATCCAAATTTCTACCAATCCTATCCAAATTTCTACCAATCTTATCCTACTTTCTACCAATCCTATCCAAAATTCTACTAATCTTATTCAAATTTCTACCACTCCTATCCTACTTTCTACCAATCCTATCCATAATTCTACCAATCTTATCCTACTTTCTACCAATCCTATCCAAAATTCTACCAATCTTATCCAACTTTCTACCAATCTAATCCTACTTTCTACCAATCCTATCCAAATTTCTACCAATCCTATCCAAATTTCTACCAATCTTATCCTACTTTCTACCAATCCTATCCAAAATTCTACCAATCTTATCCTACTTTCTACCAATCCTATCCAAAATTCTACTAATCTTATTCAAATTTCTACCACTCCTATCCTACTTTCTACCAATCCTATCCATAATTCTACCAATCTTATCCTACTTTCTACCAATCCTATCCAAAATTCTACCAATCTTATCCAACTTTCTACCAATCTAATCCTACTTTCTACCAATCCTATCCAAATTTCTACCAATCCTATCCAAATTTCTACCAATCTTATCCTACTTTCTACCAATCCTATCCAAAATTCTACTAATCTTATTCAAATTTCTACCACTCCTTTCCTACTTTCTACCAATCCTATCCATAATTCTACCAATCTTATCCTACTTTCTACCAATCCTATCCAAAATTCTACCAATCTTATCCAACTTTCTACCAATCTAATCCTACTTTCTACCAATCCTATCCAAAATTCTACCAATCTTATCCAACTTTCTACCAATCTAATCCAACTTTCTACCAATCCTATCCAAAATTCTACCAATCTTATCCAACTTTCTACCAATCTAATCCAACTTTCTACCAATCCTATCCAAAATTCTACCAATCCTATCCAAATTTCTACCAATCTTATCCTACTTTCTACCAATCCTATCATTTTTTCTACCAATCCTATCCAAAATTCTACCAATCTTATCCTACTTTCTACCAATCTAATCCAACTTTCTACCAATCCTATCCAAAATTCTACCAATCTTATCCAACTTTCTACCATTCTAATCCAACTTTCTACCAATCCTATCCAAAATCCTACCAATCTTATCCAACTTTCTACCAATCTAATCCAACTTTCCACCAATCCTATCCAAAATTCTAACAATCGTATCCAAATTTCTACCAATGCTATCCAAAATTCTAACAATCGTATCCAAATTTCTACCAATCCTATCCAAATTTCTACCAATCCTATCCAACTTTCTACCAATCTAATCCAACTTTCCACCAATCCTATCCAAAATTCTAACAATCGTATCCAAATTTCTACCAATCCTATCCAAAATTCTAACAATCGTATCCAAATTTCTACCAATCCTATCCAAAATTCTACCAATCTTATCCAACTTTCTACCAATCTAATCCAACTTTCCACCAATCCTATCCAAAATTCTAACAATCGTATCCAAATTTCTACCAATCCTATCCAAAATTCTACCGATCCTATCCAAATTTCTACCAATCCTATCCTATTTTCTACCAATCCTATCCAAATTTCTACCAATCCTATCCAAATTTCTACCACTCCTATCCAAATTTCTACCAATCCTATCCAAAATTCTACCAATCCTATCCAAAATTCTACCAATCGTATCCAAATTTCTACCAATCCTATCCAAATTTCTACTAATCCTATCCAAAGTTCTACCAATCCTATCCAAATTTCTACCAATCTTATCCTACTTTCTACCAATCCTATCCAAAATTCAACCAATCGTATCCAAATTTCTACCAATCCTATCCTTTTTTCTACCAATCCTATCCAAATTTCTACTAATCCTATCCAAAGTTCTACCAATCCTATCCAAATTTCTACCAATCTTATCCTACTTTCTACCAATCCTATCCAAAATTCTACCAATCTTATCCTACTTTCTACCAATCCTATCCAAAATTCTTCCAATCTTATCCAAATTTCTACCACTCCTATCCAAATTTCTACCAATCCTATCCAAAATTCTACCAATCGTATCCAAATTTCTACCAATCTTATCCTTTTTTCTACCAATCCTATCCAAAATTCTACCAATCTTATCCAACTTTCTACCAATCTAATCCAACTTTCTACCAATCCTATCCAAAATTCTACCAATCTTATCCAACTTTCTACCAATCTAATCCAACTTTCTACCAATCCTATCCAAAATTCTACCAATCTTATCCAACTTTCTACCATTCTAATCCAACTTTCTACCAATCCTATCCAAAATTCTACCAATCTTATCCAACTTTCTACCAATCTAATCCAACTTTCCACCAATCCTATCCAAAATTCTAACAATCGTATCCAAATTTCTACCAATCCTATCCAAAATTCTAACAATCGTATCCTACTTTCTACCAATCCTATCCAAAATTCTACCAATCGTATCCAAATTTCTACCAATCCTATCCAAAATTCTACCAATCGTATCCAAATTTCTACCACTCCTATCCAAATTTCTACCAATCCTATCCAAAATTCTACCAATCGTATCCAAATTTCTACCAATCTTATCCTTTTTTCTACCAATCCTATCCAAAATTCTACCAATCTTATCCAACTTTCTACCAATCTAATCCAACTTTCTACCAATCCTATCCAAAATTCTACCAATCTTATCCAACTTTCTACCAATCTAATCCAACTTTCTACCAATCCTATCCAAAATTCTACCAATCTTATCCAACTTTCTACCATTCTAATCCAACTTTCTACCAATCCTATCCAAAATTCTACCAATCTTATCCAACTTTCTACCAATCTAATCCAACTTTCCACCAATCCTATCCAAAATTCTAACAATCGTATCCAAATTTCTACCAATCCTATCCAAAATTCTACCAATCGTATCCAAATTTCTACCAATCCTATCCTTTTTTCTACCAATCCTATCCTTTTTTCTACCAATCCTATCCAAAGTTCTACCAATCCTATCCAAATTTCTACCAATCTTATCCAACTTGCAACCAATCTAATCCTACTTTCTACCAATCCTATCCAAATTTCTACCAATCCTATCCAAATTTCTACCAATCTTATCCTACTTTCTACCAATCCTATCCAAAATTCTACTAATCTTATTCAAATTTCTACCACTCCTATCCTACTTTCTACCAATCCTATCCATAATTCTACCAATCTTATCCTACTTTCTACCAATCCTATCCAAAATTCTACCAATCTTATCCAACTTTCTACCAATCTAATCCTACTTTCTACCAATCCTATCCAAATTTCTACCAATCCTATCCAAATTTCTACCAATCTTATCCTACTTTCTACCAATCCTATCCAAAATTCTACCAATCTTATCCTACTTTCTACCAATCCTATCCAAAATTCTACTAATCTTATTCAAATTTCTACCACTCCTATCCTACTTTCTACCAATCCTATCCATAATTCTACCAATCTTATCCTACTTTCTACCAATCCTATCCAAAATTCTACCAATCTTATCCAACTTTCTACCAATCTAATCCTACTTTCTACCAATCCTATCCAAATTTCTACCAATCCTATCCAAATTTCTACCAATCTTATCCTACTTTCTACCAATCCTATCCAAAATTCTACTAATCTTATTCAAATTTCTACCACTCCTTTCCTACTTTCTACCAATCCTATCCATAATTCTACCAATCTTATCCTACTTTCTACCAATCCTATCCAAAATTCTACCAATCTTATCCAACTTTCTACCAATCTAATCCTACTTTCTACCAATCCTATCCAAATTTCTACCAAATCGCTCAGCGGTGACCTTCATTTCGCAGAAAGTAGGTCACGGTCAACGGTCACGCCGTCACGGTCACTATATACTCTGCCACCCGGTTAGGTCGACACAGCTCAAGTTAGGTCGACATAAGCTTACGTTGGGTTAGGTTAGGTTAGGTTAGGTTAGGTTAGGTTAGGTTAGGTTAGGTTAGGTTAGGTTAGGTTAGGTTAGGTTAGGTTAGGTTAGGTTAGGTTAGGTTAGGTTAGGTTAGGTTCCTCGCGTCACTCTATACATGGCGCGAGGAAGCGGTGGGACGGGGCGAGCGCCTGGCGCCTCGACAAGTTGAGGCGCGCAGGGCAGAGCTCCGCCAGGTCCTAGTGGCGGAATGGGAGCAGCGACTTGCGCGACCCACGGCAGGGCACGCCGCGATAGCGGCGGTAAGACCCGTGATGAAGGAGTGGCTGGAGAGACGCCACGGCGCCCTCAGCTTCCGGCTGACGCAGGTGCTTACCGGACATGGGTGTTTCGGGAAGTACTTGTGTCGGATAGGCCGGGAGCCGACGCCCGAATGTCACCACTGTGACAGCTGCCGCGAGGACACGGCGCTGCACACGTTGGAGGAGTGCCCAGCTTGGGCAGTACAGCGCCGTGACTTGGTCGCGGCAGTCGAGGCTGCGGGCGACCTCTCGCTCTCGCTTCCGGCCGTCATTTCATGCATGGTCGAGAGCGAGAGCGGCTGGACGGCCGTCGCCTCCTTTTGTGAGGACGTAATGTCGGCAAAGGAGGCGGCGGAAAGGGAGAGAGAAGCTGTTACCTCTCTCCCGGCCCGCAGCAGACGCACCGGGCGTCGCAGGGTGGCGGACGATCTCCGGCCACCATAGGGTGTGGCCTGCGGGCGACAGACTAGGGGCGTCTGTCGCCCGATCAGAAACAGGCCTCGAGGCGGCGGCGTAGTGTTCCGCGCGCGCCTCTTAGTTGGAGTTCCTGCGGCCACTGGGTGACGGCCGCAGAGGGTGACGGGGCCCGCCTACAAACATCTGGCGGGCCAATACCTGCCGGGGGCGCGGAAGAATGCGTAAGCGATACCCAAACCCCGGCAATAGGTACAGGAAGGGAACACCGGGGTGGTTTTTAGCCGGTAAGAGTCCGGCATGCCCCTCTGCCTTCCCCAAGGCGGAGGATGTCCATGAGGATTTTCCCCCCGACAACAAAAAAAAAAAAAAAAAAAAAGGTTAGGTTAGGTTAGGTTAGGTTAGGTTAGGTTAGGTTAGGTTAGGTTAGGTTAGGTTAGGTTAGGTTAGGTTAGGTTAGGTTAGGTTAGGTTAGGTTAGGTTAGGTTAGGTTAGGTTAGGTTAGGTTAGGTTAGGTTAGGTTAGGTTAGGTTAGGTTAGGTTAGGTTAGGTTAGGTTAGGTTAGGTTAGGTTAGGTTAGGTTTTTTTTTTTTTTTTTTTTTTTTTTTTTTTTTTTTTTTTTTTTTTTTTTTTTTTTTTTTTATACTTCTACCTCCAACATAATCGGAGCCTATGCCTGTCTGCTTTACGTTCATGCCAGTTCTCGCATT
This sequence comes from Apamea sordens, assembly GCA_945859715.1. Taxonomy (NCBI): domain Eukaryota; kingdom Metazoa; phylum Arthropoda; class Insecta; order Lepidoptera; family Noctuidae; genus Apamea; species Apamea sordens. Next base: position 18,290,839 of record OX244007.1, read on the forward strand.
TATGCCTCTCGTAATTTCATACTTCATACTTTGTCTTTCTTGCATTCATCCTCATTTGTATCTGTTATGGGTGGGATTCCCAGCTATCAACTTCTGTCGATCTACATATTATCTTTATTCAATTTATACTTTATTCCTTTTCGGGTACAACAGGAAAAGAACAGGGAGACAGTTTTTATTAAGTTTCCGTATACATTAACAATTAGTCTAAACTTATATCTATTTTACATTTCCATTTTTGTTTATTATTTATTTTTATACTAAGTATTTTACAGCCTCTTTTATCTATCTTATCTTACAAAGACAGGGGAACAGTTCTTATTGTTGCTAACACAAATATAGTAAAACTTAGTCTAGGCTTATTCCTTATTTTACATTCTTATATTTATTTATTTCCTATTCATAAACTATTTTACAATCTCTTATTTCTTAACTTATATTACTTAGACAAGGGAGCAGTACTTATTGTTACACACTAACACTTTATACTAAAACTTATTCTGAGCTTAATTCTATTTTTACATTTTGAATTTTTTTTTTTTTTTTTTCCTATTTTATCTTAAGATACTTTACAGCTTTTTCATACTATGCTAGTCTCTAATATAATACATTATACTATGACAGCATATTTACTTATGCGGTTTTGTTACGATCAATTACTCTTTTTGCGACATATTTACAATAATCTAGGAATATCTCTGCATTTTTGCTTATCATTATGTCCTTTGCGTTGTTCGGTGTTAGTTTCATGCCTAATTGATTCTCGACGTTAAAGCGGCGTCTTGCGAACTGAGGACAATCGAATACTATATGCGGGACCGTTTCGTTTGCATCAGGGTCGCAGATGCACGAGGGACTCTCCTTGCACTTGAAGCGGAACAAGTACTCAGAGAATCCGCCGTGTCCCGTCATTATTTGGGTGTTCAGACTATTTGTTCCTACCTTGCGAATCACTCCATAAGCTACCCGCACATCAGGGAAGAATAACTTAGTTATGGATGCGGTGTCGCTGGTTTCATACCTACGATTCCACTCATCAAGCGTCGCCATACGTAGGCTTCGCTTGATGAATGAGATCGGACACCGATCGTAGTCAGGTTTTCGTTTGGAGTTTTCAGCGGCTTCTTTTGCTAGTTGGTCGGCTCTTTCGTTCCCCAATAGTCCTACGTGAGCTTTAATCCAGAACAAGTTTACCAACTTGTTCTGGAGGGATGCAGATTTTATGTTATCCCTAGCTTCAACAGCAAGAGGGTGGTGCGATCCAGGATTTGCGATTGTTTGAAGAGCCGCCATTGAGTCGCTGAAAACTCCGAAGGAAGATTTGTTGAGCCTAGTTATCTCCCTAGTTGCCCTGGCTATTGCTAGGAGTTCAGCCTGGTAAACGGAGCAGTAATTTGATAGAGCAAGTTTGTGGGCTCTGGTCTCAACCTCACCGTTCCATATGGACAATGAAGCACCAACCCCTCCTCCGATCTTGCTCCCGTCCGTAAAGATACGGACGTCGAAGTTGCAGTTGTTGTCCAGTTGCTCTTGGTTTACCAGGCTGCTGATTCGCAAGATGTCACGTGTAGCGGGATGGGGATCCTCGATTGCAGCAGCCATTCGCTCGACCTCCCTGTCCCCCAGTGATGTCTGGGGCACCCCCTTCTTGGCCTCGTACAGTGATGCCGCCTCACGAACTCGGAGATCGAGGGGGAGCATTCCGGACAGCACTAGCGCTGAGTTCAGGGAGACCGTGCGATATGCCCTGCACATTTTTTGAGCGATTCCACGCTGAACGGTCCCAAGCTGCTTTATGATGCCCAACTTTTTTGCAGCCGGCGCCCAGACGCTAGCAGCGTAAAGTATTATGGGCTCTACGGTCGCCACATATATCACCCGAATAACCTCTGGGTGAAGTCCCCAACTGACCTTTGCGGCTCTACACAGCTGTTTGTAGATCGCAATTGCCTTCCTACAAGCTTGTGAGACGTGGGTATTGAACGTCAGTTTTTGGTCAATGGTCACACCCAGAAGCTTCATTTCTTTTGATATGCCAATGTCGATCCCCCCCATCCTCAGGCGTGGTGTGTCGTATTTCAGCTTCCTGGTAATTACCATAGCGGTTGTTTTGTGTGGTGCGAATTTGAGTTTGTTCTTGACACCCCACGCCAGAACATGATGGAGAGCGGCATTGGCACATTCCTCCACCTCAAGTGCGGTCTCTCCGTCGAAGACCAGGAGGACATCGTCCGCAAACGCCTGGATGTAGTTACCCCTGTTCACTGCTGCTTTTAGGAGGGGGTCTAGGAGTAAGTTCCACAATATGGGCCCTCCGATTGAGCCCTGGACACAACCCTTGTTTGTGTCCTTGGTGTATGCTTCCCCACCGTACCTGATCGTCACTTTCCGGTTTCTGAGGTAGCTGTCTATGACCCGCCTAAGGTTGATTGGACACTTCTCCTCCGCCAGACGGACTCTTATCGCCGGCCACCAGGCGCTGTCGAAGGCCCCCTCTATGTCCAACGATACAAGCGTAACTATCCTTTTTTGTTCTAGTTTACTGTAAACATGCTGCATGAGGGCATAGAGGGAGTCCTCGGTGCTCCTTTGTGGCATGAAACCGTATTGGCAGGTGCTCATCCCTGGTAAAAGGTGGAACTTAAGGCGGGCCACCAGCATCTTTTCAAAAACCTTCCCCAATATAGGCAATAGTCCAATCGGCCTATACGATTTGGGGGTGGTATAGCTCGTTTTCCCAGGTTTCCTCAGTATCACGACTGTGGCCTCTTTCCAGGACGTGGGGAAGTGATGGTGTTCTAGACACTTATTTAGGAACCCAAGGATCAATTCCGGGTCATTATCCACGGCATGACAACAGATGTCGGCGGTAAAGCCATCGGAACCCGGTGCCTTCTTTGGGTTGAAGGAGTCCATCGAGTTTTTTAATTCTGCCGCCGTAAACGGTGGGTCGCAAGGATCATCTTGGTCGCCAGAGTTAACGCTTTCTGCTTTGACTCGGATGGATCGATGATGAGCGTTATCACAATCTGGGAGGTCTTCCGGGTAGAAAGTTTCGGCTAGTAACTTTACGGAGCCCCTCGCATCCAGCACGTCACCGTTCCTTTCCAATGGCAAGTCCTCCTCCCTACGCTGCGTCCTGCCTATCACCCTATATATTCCTTCCCAAACCCCCTCCCTATCCTGTTTCTCACAAAACTCCTTCCAACTCTCGGTCTGAGCTTTAGCCGATTCTAACTCGTACTCTTCTTTCAGTTTCAGGTACTCTTCTATGACCTTCGACTTCCGGATTTGGGCGGCACAGCGGATCCTGCGCTTCCTGGTGGCGACGGTCTTCTTCATCTCAGCGAGTTTCTCGGACCACCACGGCAAGGTAAGTTCCTCTTGGACTTTTTTGATCGGTATTGTTAGCTTGCATGCTTCTTCTATTGCCTTTGTAAGGTTATCTGTCATGATGTCGATTTGCTCACTGTCTTTAATTTTGTCAATTTCGGCTGCTGTGAATTTGTAATCTATCTTCAATTGGCCAAACTTCTCATGAAATTTGGCCCAATTGGCTTTTTTAGTTGTAAATTTCCTGGTCGTTCTTTCGATTTTGATGCCTTTAGATTTCTTCAAGAGGATCCTAAACGTAATGCCGTTGTGATCCGAGCTCGTGAGGCCTTCGTCAACCCTCCAGTCGTCTATCGAATCCAGTATGTCATTAGAACATGCGGTAATGTCCACGTGACTGCTGTACCGTTTCCCTCCGCGGATAGTGTCGAAGGTCGGAATTTCCCCCCGGTTCAGTATGTTCAGGTTAAGCTCACCGAGAGTTCCTGCCATCTCTTCCCCCCTATGGTCGACCGTCGGGCTGCCCCACCATATGCTCTTCGCATTTGCGTCCCCTCCAACGATCAGTCTCTTGGAGCCGACTGCAAGCCCTATTCGTCTGAGATGTTCTAGGTAGGGCTCGATGGGCTGGTCTGGCTCAAAGTACAAGGAGACAAGCGTGATCTCCCAGTCACTGGTCTGGATTCCCACCACTGAGATGTTATTTGTGGTGAGTTTCGGGTACTGTTTGACTGTGAGGTCGCTGTTAAAGACGGCTATTGCCGCTTTGACAGTCCCTTCTCCTACGCCAGTGTTCTGGAAGATCCTAACGCCCCTGTGACTCCTCATGACTTTTGCTCCTGCCACGTACGGTTCTTGCAGAAGCGCCACCGCTATTCCGCGCTTCGTAGCCTCTATCAGAAGCTCGTTGGTGGCTAGCTTCTTGCGTTGGAGGTTAGCCTGCAATACTCCATAGGGGGTATTTTGCGTTGGGTTGCCCTTAGCAATACGCTACAGTTGATCTGGCCACGTCATCCCATTTCTTTCGTACAGGGCAATCGTGGCTGAACGCGTTGTGTTGGGTGCCGTGCTCTACCTTCGACTTCGCGCAGTTTCGGCAAGCGGGTAGTGAGCCTGAAAGCCAATCTGGGCAATCTGGTCTCATATGAGGACCGCCGCAGTGGCTACATAAGTCCGCGGGCTCCTTGCAGAACCGCTTTCCGTGCCCGAAGCCTAGACAGCGAGTGCATTGGACCAACGGGGACTGATCCTCGATCCTAATGCGCTGGAGGTCGATGTGCACGGTCCCGATTTTTATGGCCCGTAGCCAGATGGTAGGCGAAACGCTGATGATGACGTGGCCAATATGAGGGTTACGTGTCCTTCTCCTGTATTTTACCTCTAACCTGTTTTCCCCAGTGTCGAGGCCGTCAAAAACACCCTTGTTCTGGTTCCTAAGTGCTCTAATGACGTCGTCGTCGGAATTCACAACCAAAACGTTCTTTAGGATCAGAAGCGGGTCTTTGTTTCTAACTTCCTCGACAGTGAGGTCAACTCCTTCTTTTTGAAGTCGGGTTTTTATTTTGCTTCTCTCTTCTTCGGTTTCCAGGCCTATTATAATTTTCCTATCCTTGGCTTTCCTCACCTTTTCCACCTTTATCCACCCATCCTTGGCATTGACCGCTTCCCTTATTCTATTCAGGACTTCGTCACCTGTTTCGGTTTCATCCTTGGACGTAACCACAACAGAATGAAGCGTACTGCGTCTTGGCAGTGAGTTCAAGGGTTGAGCTGCGGCCACACTCGCGTAGGTGCTCTTCTCCAGGAATTCGCTTTGGCAGTCTATTTTCTGTTTAAGCTCCTCTATTTTCTTGCTATTTTCCTCTAGGAGCTTTGATTGTTGTTGTATTGTTTGTAGGATCATAGTATTGTCTCCAGGAGAAGTTGTTTCGCCAGCTGGTGCTTTAAGGTCTGTCGCCAGCGGGCCTGCCTTTGTCATTCGCTGCTTTGCCATTTTTAGCTCCGCCTCAACTTCCTTTACCAATTGGTAAAGTCTTTCTGTTGCTTCGACGATAGCGGTTTTTATCTCCGTCTTTGTGTTTCTGCTGCTGTTAAGGTGGAGCTTTGCCTTTGTTAGGCAGGCTTTGGCCTCCGCAGTTCTGTCTGCATATTTGACCTTTGGCGGTGAGTGCGGTGAGTGCGCTTCCACTGACTTCCTCATTGAGGTCGCGGTCGCCTGCGTCGAAGCAGGCTTCGTTACAGCTTTCGCAGGGCCGGCCTGCGACGTCTTGTTCATTGTTGAGGGAGTTGGGCTGGTGTTTGTAGCTTCCCACTCACCTATGCTGCGTCTTACATTAGGAGGGGCAACTGCCCCCGGTTTTGGCGGTGACTTTTCGTCATTGGTCGCCTTCATGGGTGTTCTAAAGCCGAACATGTCGGAAGGTATGCGTCAATATTACAACTAAGAACGTCAATAGGGACGATAAAATAAAATAAAAAGTAAAATTGTAAACAAAACCGCACAAGACTTAAAAACTATGGTAGAGTCACAAAAAATTTCCTTAAAAACCGTCTAGTAGGACTCTGCCCAGGGTTACAGGGTGTCGGGTAGCTATTTAGGGCTCCACTTAGGCCTTTGTTTCAGTTTTCAGTGTCAAAATATAAATAATTCAACTTTTCGGTAGAGTGGCTCTATGTAGAGTCCGCTCGATGCCGTCAATGGATAGAGCCCGCCAAGCCAGACTCAACAATACCAAACACGAGGTACCTAGCACTAAGGGTTCCGGAGTAATCAGAGTTCAAAAATTCTGGTTACCATCCAAGATGGCGGCCAGAAAGTGGTTAAAACCCGAAAGCTCCGCAACCAGCAGACCGAATTTCCCCGTGCTTGGGCTTATTTTACCGAGCTCGACGAGATCCATGCAATGAAAAGCTTTTCAGGCTGAAAAAATTTTTTCTCCTGAAAACGCCTGAAAGCCAGTCCACCTATAAAACACGCGTTAGCCAATCCCGGTAGAGCAAATCCCGTCGCTCTACGACCCTCCGTTGCGGAGATATGGGTATTTAAAATTTCACCAAGATGGCGGCACAGCTGTCAAAGTTAGTCTTTGACAGGTGATATCTCCGCTTTGGCCGGTCGCAGAGCACCCGAGTTTGGACTCTTTCGGCCTGGCCTGACTCGCTCTCTCATGCAAAGCGGCTTCCGGATTCCTGAAAATTTTCAGCCTGAAATCGCCTGAAACCTATCGAGCACGATAGCTTGCGCCCTCCTGAACCAACAATGTTTGAACTGCAACTCTCTACGACCACCGAGTCCGGAGCTACGCTGGGTTAAAGTTTTCCAAAATGGCCGCCCAACTGTCAAATGCCAACTTTAAGTGGCTCTAACTCCGTGACCAATTGTCGGAGAGAGTTGCGGTTTCGAATGTGGGTCTTGCCCCGACCTTGCGTATAGATTAAAATTGTTTTCAGCGCTGAAAATTTTTAGCCCTGAAAAACGCCTGAAAACAATTTTAAAGGGTTCCAATAAGTGTCCCGCTCAAGATTGTACAAATCCGGGTCTTCTACGCCCAATAACTTTGGAGATATTTACAATTTAAAATTTAACCATTAAAACCAAGATGGCTGAAAAAAGCTATTTCCGTGGGTTTTGAAGTTATTGGGCGCGTCTTTGGGCTTAAACTAATCACAATACACGTATAAAAGTCAATAATATCACTAAAATTAAATTATTTCTATTTATTTACATTTAATGTTAAAAAATAGCTAAAAATTCAATAACTTTGGGACCGCTAATCAAAAAATTTTGGAAAAAATATCTAAATATTCTATAAATAGTACGCTATTCGATACAATTATATAATTTTGGGATTTCAGGATTTTTTCAGTCAAAATTTGTATAAATGTAATTTTAACAGTTTTTTAGTTAATACGTTAAATCTAAAAACGCTAAAAATCTAGGATTTTCAGTATGTCTTCTACTGATGAGCGCGCAAAAGATAGCAGTTGAAGATTTTCGAAATTTTTGTTATTTCAGAAGTTATAGCTAGCCAAAGTTTCAATTTTCTAACTGTCATAGAGCTGCGGGTACAAATGATAAAATTCATGTACTTGCAAAATTTGTTCTCTCCCAGGGGCCTCTTGCGAACTGCAAAGTTTCAGGCAGCTGACGTGTCTCCTTGAGGTTTTTCAGAGCACGTGCTTTTTTGTTTTTCCTGAATATCTTGAAGAGTACTGTATCAAAGCGTTTTCTGAGTAGGCAGGAAACCAGGTGAAGCTGCTCCGCTATGTTTTTCAAAATAAAAACATGAGGTCATCTATCTTGTTCCGTGGTAAATGCGTAAAGTAGTCCAATTTGGTAAAACTTAACCTCTAAAAAGAGGGTTTTTCAGTTTTTGCACTGCACAGCACTGCAATCCAGTTTGCGTTTTAACTTGGGCGTGTAGGGGCAACTTTCCTCTACACACTGACACTTGATTTATAAAAATCCGAGCACTTTTTACCACTTTTTTGATTTTTTAAGCGCGGAGCGACTCTAAAAACGATCCGACCACCGCGAGGGCTGGGGGGGAACGGGTTAGGTTAGGTTTTTTTTTTTTTTTTTTTTTTTTTTTGTTTTGGCAGGAGTGGGAAATCCTCATGGACGCCCAGACTGCCTCACTTATGATCCAGTCTGGGCAGTGCCGGACTCTTACCGGCTAAAACCCACTCCTGCCTTTCTAAGTGTCCCCCTGACATGGTCAGAGACCTTTTGAGGCATTGTTTCTTATTTTGCCTTTTCTTTTTATTTTTATATTACTTTTTATGAAGGTATTTTATCGTTTTATTTATTAACTTTATTTTATATTTAGTTTAGGTTTAGTTAAATTTCTTTTTATTTATGTATTTGTATTCACTTTTTTTTTTTTTTTGTTTTAAGTTTTTTTTTTTTTTTTTTTTTTTTTTGCCAATTTTTTAATCTTACTTTTACAGTTCTTAGCTATAGCACACGTATAATATACTTACTATATTTACGGTGTTAAATTTCTTATTCTACGTTTTATTTCTATGTATTACGCTTATAACTATATTTAAACAAAAATCTAAAAAAAATTTTTGTATTTCTTTACTTATCATTATTTTACTTATACTATTTTTACATAACTTAATATTAATTTCATTTTCCAGGTTGTATCTGGCAAGCCCAAACGCTGGACACTCAACTATGAGGTGCAAGACTGACTCTTCCACGACCGGGTCACAGATACAAGCAGGTGAGTCCTTCTTTTTGAATCGGCTTAGGTACTGGGAGAAGCCTCCGTGCCCTGTGAAGAGTTGTGTGTGTAGGTGTGTGAGTTGGATGTTCCTGCTCTGTTTGTAGGCGTCAGTGGCTGTGGGGAAGAATATTTTTGTGACGCTAGCTTGGCTCCCGCTTTGATATCTGTCTTCCCATTCGTCAATCGAACCGCTTCTAATGGTTCGCTTGACGAATGAGACTGGGCATTTGTCAAAATCGGCTCTCCTTTTACTTTTTAGGGCCGCTATTTTCGCCAGTTCGTCTGCCCTTTCGTTCCCCTTTATCCCGACGTGAGCTTTAACCCAGTAAAGTTGAACGTCTTTGCCGGAATCCCTTATCTGCTTGACGTTCTTCTTTATTTCCAGAACGAGTGGGTTGTAGGTGTCACCGTTCCTCAATAGCTCCAGAGTTGACCTGGAGTCACTAAAAATACCGAACTCTTCCTCCGGGCTATGCGCGATCATCTCTACAGCCTTATGCACTGCGTACAGCTCCGCTTGAAAGACGGTACAGTACTCCTCGAGTTTGTACTTTTTGGTTCTGGTTTCGTCTGCCCCATTCCACCAGGATAGGGCAGCCCCACCTTTTCCCTCAATTTTACTCCCGTCTGTAAATATTTGTACTGTACCCTCCCTCATGCGCAGCTGCACTTCCGCGTCACTCTCCAGGCATTGGAAGACGAGATCTTCCTCATCAGCTGGATGAGGCCTCGCCAGAAAACTCGCTTTCTCCTCGACAGGTCGGCCCCCCAGAATTGGCTGAGGCTTCCCTCTCTTCGCCTCGTAGAGGGATGCTGCTTCCTTGACTCTCAGGTCAAGCGGCAGCAGTCCTGTTAGAATTAGAGCCGAATTCAGTGACACCGTCCTGTACGATTTGCTTATCTTCTGGGCGAAGCCCCTCACAATTGTGTTGAGCTGGTTTTGTATGTAGATCTTGTCTGCCGCTCTGGCCCATACACTAGCTGCGTATAGGATAACCGGCTCCACAACCGCAGTGTATATAACCCTCACTACTTCCGGGTTAAGTCCCCAGGTTACCTTCGCTGCACCGGATAGCTGCCTAAAGATATTTACGGCTTTTTTGCAGACGTATGTGACGTGGCTCCGGAAGGTCATCTTCCGGTCTATTATTAGTCCTAACAGCTTGATCTCCTCGACGAGCGCAATGTCAACCCCGCCCATGTGCAGCCGTGGTGTGTCGAATTTTAACTTCTTCGTAAGCAGCATAGCATGAGTTTTATGCGGCGCGAACTTGAGTTTGTTTCGAACACCCCACCGCTGCACATGTGCGAGGCTGGCGTTGGCTTCACTCTCCAGATTCAAGGCTGTTTTACCGGAAAATATAAGGACCACGTCGTCTGCAAATGCCTGGCAGTATATATTCCTGTCCTGTAGTTCGTCCAGCAACGGGTTCAGGAGTATATTCCAGAACGTGGGCCCTGCGATCGATCCTTGTACGCACCCTTTTGAGGTCCTCTTCTCATATTCGGCTCCCGCATATCTCACCGCCACCTTTCTATTCTCGAGGTAGTTTCCCACTAGTTTTCGGAGGTTTAGTGGACAGCGTTTCTCCACCAGACGACTTTTTATTGCTGGCCACCACGCACTGTCAAACGCCCCCTCTATGTCCAGCGAGACGACTACCACCAGGTTTTTCTCCTTTATCCTCAGGTCAATGTGTTGAGCCATGTCGTACAGAGCGTCCTCCGTACTTCGCTGTGGCACAAACCCGTACTGTCTTGGGTTCATTTGCGGTAACATGTGCCACCTGAGTCTCCGCACCAGCATTTTTTCCAGGATTTTTCCGAGGACAGGCAGGAGTCCGATCGGTCGGTAGGATTTTGGATGGGTGTAGTTATCCTTTCCAGGTTTTCTCAGAACCACGACCGCCGCCTCCTTCCACTTATCCGGGAAACAGGACAACTCGAGGCATTTATTAGTTATGGCCAAGAAGACTTGTTCATTATTGCTTATGGCGGCTTCGCAAATATCCGCAGTGAACCCGTCAGGGCCCGGCGCCTTCTTCGGGTTAAAACTCCTTGATGCATACCTGAGCTCGGCAAGAGTGAACGGCGGATCCATTTTGTCCTCTGGTGTGCCTTCCTCTGAACGTGCCGCAGCTTCTCTTACATTGGTATGGTCGGTGTTGTCTTCCTTTTCATCATCGTCTGGGAAGAAGGTTTCCGCCAAGACCCTGGCAGATTCACCCGGATCTAATGCCTCACCATTTTGAACAATTGGCAGATCTTCATGCCTCTTCTTTGTCTTTATGATAACTCTATAAATGCCATCCCAAACACTCTCCTTGTCCTGCCTCCCGCAAAAGCTTTTCCAACTGTCAGTTTGTGCCTTCCTTGCTTGAGACTCATACTCTTCCTTTGCTTTCAGGTACTCCATCACGACCCGTTCCCGACGACGTGGAGCTGCGCAACGGATTCTTCGCTTCTTCGTGCACATGGATTTTTTGAGCCGGTCAAGTTCTTCGTTCCACCACGGTAAGTACGTTTTATTTATTTTCTTTATTTTAGGTACTGTCTTGTCGCACGTTTCTGTAATAAGTTTTGTTAATTCCCCTATACATTTCCCTAACCCTTCTGAACTATTAATATTATCTATGTATGTTTTATCAATTTTATTTTCAATCAATTCCCTAGTCAATTCTTCCCGAAAACGTTTCCAGTCTGCTTTTTTTGTATTGTATACCCTAGTATTACTATATTTAATTTTATTATCTATTCCTTTCTTTGTTGTGATTCTCAGTATTACCGCATTGTGGTCCGAGCTCGTCATGTCTGTGTCTACTCTCCATTCTTCCACATGTCTGAGCAGATCGTCTGAACAGGCCGTGATGTCTACAGTGCTCTTGTACCTTTTTCCCCCTCGTATGGTGTCAAAAGTTGGGATGTTTCCGCAATTTAGCACATGGAGGTTCAGTTCGTCTAGGGTTCCAGATAAAAGTCTGCCCCTTTCGTCCTCTCTATCGCTTCCCCACCATGTGCTCCATGCGTTCACATCTCCTCCTACCAGTAAGTTTGCCCCTTCTGTCTTTGTTACTATTTCCCTCAGCTGGTCGAGGTATGGTTCAATATCGAGGTAGTCCTCGAAGTAGACAGATGCTACCACGGTGGTGATGCCCTCCACCGTTAGCCTCGCAACCGCTATGTTTTCGGTTGTCAGTGTCGGGCACACCACCACGTCCACTCCGCTGTCGAAAACGACTATGGCGGCCTTGATAACTCTGTCTCCCGATTTGGTTGCTTGAACCATTCTTGTCCCGGGGTAGGTCTTCATTTCGCCCTTTGCTCCGACATAGGGTTCCTGTACGAGGGCGTACCTAATTTTTCTGCGCCCGGCTTCGAGTATGAGTTCCTCCGTGGCCAGTTTTTTCCTTTGGAGGTTCGCCTGCACGACACGATAGGTCTCAACAGCGGGAGGAGTGTTTCCTGGAAGCGCCGGGGCCACCTTAGCAGTACGCCACCGACAGGCGTGCCAATGCGTCCCACTTCACTCGCACCGGGCACTCGCTGTCGAAGGCGTCATGGTCGGTCTTCTCATGTTTAGCTAACATGCAATTGTGGCACTTCGGCGCTTCCGCTGCCAGCCTCGACGGGCAGTCAGCGCGCAGGTGGGGGTCGCCGCAGTGGATGCACAGGTCGGCGGGCTGCGTGCACAGTTTTCGACTGTGGCCGAAGCGCAAGCAGCGAGTGCACTGGACCAGTGGCGACTGGTCCTGCACTCGCACTCGCTGCAGGTCGATGTGCACGCGACCCGCCATAGTCAGCCTCTGCCACACCGTAGGGGACACCTGCAGGATGACATGGCAGGTATGGGGGTTCCTCGTCCTGCGACGGTACTTCACCCCCATCCTCAAGTCCTCCGCCGGTATGTCCCCGAGCAGGTGGGCGTTCTGGCGTTGTAATGCCTCAGTGACCTCCACATCAGAGTGGCAGGAGAGAACGTCCCTAATGATAAGGAGCGGGTCCTTGTTCTTTACCTCCTCTACCACCAGGTTCCCCGCTCTCCTTATTCTCTCCGCCACTCTGGCCAGCTCCTCCCTGGTCTTAAAACCCATGACCACCTTTTGGTCCCTCGCTTTGCGCAGCCGCTCCACTCTTGTGCCTTCGCTCCTGGCATCGACCGCCGTTCTGAGCTTCTCAATGACCTCTGCACCGGTGTCCTGTTCATTAACGGATGACACGACTACCGAGTGCAGAGGCCCTTGGATGTGTTGCTTCGGGACGGCGGCCATCTCCGCGAAGCTAGGACCCTGGCCTGCGACAAAGCGAGGGGCCTGTTGCAGACGCTCCGACAGAGCCCGTGTGTGCTGTTGGCATTCCTCCAACGCTTGGTTGTGCTGTTGGAGGTTCGCCATGAGCTGCTTCATGAGCTCTGTCGGTTCGTCCGTGGTTGGCCTTGGGTCATTTCGGGCCTTTTCGGGTTCGGCGACCACCCGTTCAGCTGCCTTTCCCGATCCCCTCTCGATCTCTGCTTCCTTTACCAGCTGGTATAATCTCTCAACCGCTTTTGTAATTTCGTCCTTTATTTCCTTTTTTAGGTTCCGGGAACTAAGAAGCTGGATTTTGGCTTTTGAGAGACACGCCTTTGCCTCCGTGGTCCTATTTGCGTACCTCACGGGTGGCGCATCTCGTGGTGAGCTCTGTTCAGTCAACTCTGGCTGCTTTGGTCCATCGAGCCTAGTCTGCTGGGAGAGTGTTGCCTTGGGCTTGGGAACTTTCGGGGGAGTAGTTGTTTGGGCCCTCTTCGGTGGAGTTGGAGTTTTAAGGGGCTGTCCAGACCTCAGTCCATCAGCCTCCCACTCCCCAATGCTTCGCCTAACCGATGGGCCAGCCTGTGCCAGTTGAGGCCTCCCCGCGTCTGCACTTTGTTCCGAAGCCTTTGGCTTGTTCACCGGTGTCCTTATGCCAAACATCCTTTCCCGATTTCGGGTGAGAGGTTACGGAGGTTAGAAGGGGGACACTTGCGTCTGTACTGATCCCTGTAAAGGGGGGATCAGCAAGAGTAATATTTATGAAAACGAGCCCTGTAACAGAGGACTCGGTCGGGTAAGTTAAAATATGCACTAAAACTCCTTTAAAGGGGGCCAATTGTCAATAAAAACAATTATTTTAACGGTTAACAAAGAGCTTCTGGTGTAAGCGTCGCTGGAAGAGCCAAAACAAGAATTTGATTTTTTGCCCAAAACCCACCGTCTACCTTCCTATAGACCAGAGGGCGGGTGGGTGGGCAAATTTTTTGCGAGCTAGCCGCACGTGTGAGGTGTCAAAAGACGCGTCTCCGCGCGGGCTAGCTGACTATGGCGTTTCTGGATGAAGTCCAGAAGAAAAATCGGGAATTTTCCTGGAAAAACTGAATTTACGACCAAAATGTATGTAAAAACCTGGACTAACACTACCAAAACGGGACTCTGGCACGCGGAACGCGCACGGGAGCACAGGTAAGGCAGGTAAGTATCAATTAAAATTACAGGAACGGGAATTTAGATGAAAATTTTGAAGAAAATTTAAAAAATAGTGTTTTTTAAAGGAGTTTTAGTGAAATTTTTACAAGTCAAAAAACGAAAATGGGTTTTTCGCGAAAATTGTCAATTATCCCTAGTGGGAACGTTTCAGGGACCTCAAAAAATATTAAATTTGCTGAAAACAGCTTGTAAATGCGTCACCGGGAAGCAAAGTTATATAGATTTGATCAAAATCAGGACTCCCTAAGGTGGATTTCGTCAATTTGGAGTATGTATGAAATGCAAAAATTTCTGGAATTTTAGATGTTGTATGTGGGCTAGGCGCACGGGCGAGGTGTCAAAAGACGCGTCTCCGCGCGGGCTAGCTGACTATGGCGTTTCTGGATGAAGTCCAGAAGAAAAATCGGGAATTTTCCTGGAAAAACTGAATTTACGACCAAAATGTATGTAAAAACCTGGACTAACACTACCAAAACGGGACTCTGGCACGCGGAACGCGCACGGGAGCACAGGTAAGGCAGGTAAGTATCAATTAAAATTACAGGAACGGGAATTTAGATGAAAATTTTGAAGAAAATTTAAAAAATAGTGTTTTTTAAAGGAGTTTTAGTGAAATTTTTACAAGTCAAAAAACGAAAATGGGTTTTTCGCGAAAATTGTCAATTATCCCTAGTGGGAACGTTTCAGGGACCTCAAAAAATATTAAATTTGCTGAAAACAGCTTGTAAATGCGTCACCGGGAAGCAAAGTTATATAGATTTGATCAAAATCAGGACTCCCTAAGGTGGATTTCGTCAATTTGGAGTATGTATGAAATGCAAAAATTTCTGGAATTTTAGATGTTGTATGTGGGCTAGGCGCACGGGCGAGGTGTCAAAAGACGCGTCTCCGCGCGGGCTAGCTGACTATGGCGTTTCTGGATGAAGTCCAGAAGAAAAATCGGGAATTTTCCTGGAAAAACTGAATTTACGACCAAAATGTATGTAAAAACCTGGACTAACACTACCAAAACGGGACTCTGGCACGCGGAACGCGCACGGGAGCACAGGTAAGGCAGGTAAGTATCAATTAAAATTACAGGAACGGGAATTTAGATGAAAATTTTGAAGAAAATTTAAAAAATAGTGTTTTTTAAAGGAGTTTTAGTGAAATTTTTACAAGTCAAAAAACGAAAATGGGTTTTTCGCGAAAATTGTCAATTATCCCTAGTGGGAACGTTTCAGGGACCTCAAAAAATATTAAATTTGCTGAAAACAGCTTGTAAATGCGTCACCGGGAAGCAAAGTTATATAGATTTGATCAAAATCAGGACTCCCTAAGGTGGATTTCGTCAATTTGGAGTATGTATGAAATGCAAAAATTTCTGGAATTTTAGATGTTGTATGTGGGCTAGGCGCACGGGCGAGGTGTCAAAAGACGCGTCTCCGCGCGGGCTAGCTGACTATGGCGTTTCTGGATGAAGTCCAGAAGAAAAATCGGGAATTTTCCTGGAAAAACTGAATTTACGACCAAAATGTATGTAAAAACCCGGACTAACACTACCAAAACGGGACTCTGGCACGCGGAACGCGCACGGGAGCACAGGTAAGGCAGGTAAGTATCAATTAAAATTACAGGAACGGGAATTTAGATGAAAATTTTGAAGAAAATTTAAAAAATAGTGTTTTTTAAAGGAGTTTTAGTGAAATTTTTACAAGTCAAAAAACGAAAATGGGTTTTTCGCGAAAATTGTCAATTATCCCTAGTGGGAACGTTTCAGGGACCTCAAAAAATATTAAATTTGCTGAAAACAGCTTGTAAATGCGTCACCGGGAAGCAAAGTTATATAGATTTGATCAAAATCAGGACTCCCTAAGGTGGATTTCGTCAATTTGGAGTATGTATGAAATGCAAAAATTTCTGGAATTTTAGATGTTGTATGTGGGCTAGGCGCACGGGCGAGGTGTCAAAAGACGCGTCTCCGCGCGGGCTAGCTGACTATGGCGTTTCTGGATGAAGTCCAGAAGAAAAATCGGGAATTTTCCTGGAAAAACTGAATTTACGACCAAAATGTATGTAAAAACCTGGACTAACACTACCAAAACGGGACTCTGGCACGCGGAACGCGCACGGGAGCACAGGTAAGGCAGGTAAGTATCAATTAAAATTACAGGAACGGGAATTTAGATGAAAATTTTGAAGAAAATTTAAAAAATAGTGTTTTTTAAAGGAGTTTTAGTGAAATTTTTACAAGTCAAAAAACGAAAATGGGTTTTTCGCGAAAATTGTCAATTATCCCTAGTGGGAACGTTTCAGGGACCTCAAAAAATATTAAATTTGCTGAAAACAGCTTGTAAATGCGTCACCGGGAAGCAAAGTTATATAGATTTGATCAAAATCAGGACTCCCTAAGGTGGATTTCGTCAATTTGGAGTATGTATGAAATGCAAAAATTTCTGGAATTTTAGATGTTGTATGTGGGCTAGGCGCACGGGCGAGGTGTCAAAAGACGCGTCTCCGCGCGGGCTAGCTGACTATGGCGTTTCTGGATGAAGTCCAGAAGAAAAATCGGGAATTTTCCTGGAAAAACTGAATTTACGACCAAAATGTATGTAAAA